>CM053170.1:19604927-19655917 GCA_012977825.3 Pteromalus puparum | reverse complement strand
AAGAAAAAAAACAATGAAACTATAAGAGTAAAATGACAGAACACATAATCAAAAGAAAAATGATCTAAAATAAAAAAGTTAAGAAAAGAAGAAAAACAAGACAGCCAATCATCAATCAAACAAAAGAAAATAAAGTGAAAACAAACAACCACGCCTCACCCCCCGGAACTTTCACGGCACCGGCTGCAAGAGGAGATTGAACTCGGTAATGACGGGGGAAGGGGCCGTTGGAGGACCCTCAGGCTCGGAGGTCCGAGCTACGCGCGGAGCAGACGTGTATACCGGATTGTTGAAGCGCGTATTATGTCACGCGGTAAAACGGTAAAGGACTATCGGAGAATCCTCAGCGCCGGAGGTCGACGGCTACCGAAAAGAGCGAGAAAGCGGATCAAGCATGTAGCGTCACCGGTAAAAAGGACCCTCAGCCGGAGGTGTCCGGTAGCATCAATCGCAAAAGGTGCGAGCCATTCTAAGCTACGGCACCGCGCGTGTGAGCGCGCGGATCGTAATAGGGTAAAGTATGGAGGAGTGAAATGCCAGAGCGCGGTCGAACAGTAGCGGGGATGGTTACGCGGTTAAAAGCGGGGGAGGGAAAGTCGAGGACCCTCATGCCGGAGGGTCCGAGCCAACCTAGCGGAGCGGGATGGGGGGGGGTATTACCGTTGCCGCTGAACAACGGAGTGGACGGACACTGTGGGAGGGCGCTGCGAAGATCTCGAGGCTTGAACGAGCTGGGGCGGACGGAAGGAAGGCGAAAGAAAGGAAGAAGGCGGAAAGAAAGGAAGGAAGGTGAAAGAAAGGACGGAAGGGCGACAAGAAAGGAGGTAAGGCGAAAGGAAGGAGGAAGCGGAAAGGAAAGAACGAAGGCGTAAAGGAAGGAGGTGGAAAGGAAAGAAGGAAGGCGAAAGGAGGGTAAGGTGAAAAAGGAAGGAAGAAGTGCAATGAGCGCGGCCTAAAGACTCGGCGGCACGGGCGCGATCGGATGAGGAGGGAAGCTCGAATGGTCGGAAGCGCGGCGGAGGAGGCTTTTGAGGCCGGAGAAGAGGCCCCGGAAGGGTCAGCGGTTGCGGTGTTGCGGGAGCGCGCGGAGGAGAGGGGCCTGCGGGCCGGAGAGAAGGAAAGATCGGGGAGCGCACGGTGTTCGGAAAATAGGGAACGCGGGCTGAATTTGAGGTTATAACGGTGTAGAGGTTATCGCGGTCGAGCCGGCGTGCGGTGGTGGTGGGGCGAGTACAGCCGGTTCACAATTAGCACAGTTGTACGGGGGAGGATGTTTGGACGACAGCAATATGTCGCGGAAAGAGGCAGGCGAGTTGAGAAAAGAAGGACCCTTTCTTGGGGTTTCGGACTCAGGTAGGACTCCGGCGGCAGCGCTAGGAAGGGGAGGAGGGCGTAGGTAGTGGGCGGAAGGAGCAGGGAGAGAAAAAACGCATTACGCGTAGGAACCGGACAGAGCAGGGTCGGAGGACAGGGCCAATGTGGGGTTCGAAAAGAGCGTCGGCTTGAAGCGGAATGGAAAACGCGGATATGGGCGAATGTTAAACCGCGGGGAGTAAAATAGAAGCGAAGCGCATCGCAGAGTCGAAAAGTGATTTTAACAAAAGTTAATAAAGTGTTATCAATGAAATGAAGAGTTCTTATTTGCCACCCATCCTATAAACCCGTTCAGCCTCAGAAATTGAAAATTAAGAAAATATTTAGAATGTGCGTGGCACATAATAGTCACTTGCCGATATAAAAGATTAATTTACCAGTGTCTGCAAGAAGTGCGAAATGTAGCCCCCAGAGTTTCCTGACCTGGTTGTTAATGGCACATTCGGTTCGCTTCCTTACCCATCTGCCGGCACGCCGACTGCGTCCTAGGATACATTGAAATTATTGAGTGTGTGTATAATATATTATATCGTTGATATACTACTTCACACTAAGAATCTATACGTATATTACGAACAATATTTTCATGAAAGCATAAAATTAGCAAATGTTGTATATTCAAATTTCTATGTATTTTTTTTTTTGTGTGTAATGATTGGCGCGTAACGAAACTTTTTTAGGGAAAAGCAATTAAATACAACACATTTCTGCAGCGTAATGTATAATATGATGTATATAAGTTTATTTACCTCGACTTTTGTAACCAGATCCGTCATTTTGATTATCAGCTTTGTTATGTCCTAAACTTATGATAGTTGTCACCGGACAGTAATAAGGGTTGTAAATCTTTATAAGCACGGGCGGAGACAAAGCTCGATACACAAAGCTTAGCGCCGTCGGTACCTGCCTACTTTCGCGATTCCTTTCTGGAAACGGCATCCAGTAGACGCCGAGAAACTATTCTGATCTTAACGGGGAGTGCATTGCAATTGCTGAGCGAGGGATAGAGAGTATGAAAAGGGGCGATTCGTTAATATAAGCATTAAATGCGATGCAGAATAACAAAAGCGCGGTAATTATTGTGAAGAGATATGCGAGAGAGAGAAAGAGAGAGCCCTATTCTGTATTTACGATTGTAATTAAATGGACTTACCTTTTGATGAATGTAACTCCCGTCAACTTGATGAGGATAAAGCTTTCTTCCTTCCTTCAAGTCGGAGTTATTATACGAATATGTGTATGAATATTTTAGAACATAGTTAATTTTCTCTTTTGCTACGAATCCCTTGGTATTCGCTTATAGTGGAATTGGGTGGATGAAGTCATGGCTTTTCTTTTGAATAACGCTGAACACTCGATTTTCTTAAAGCGGTGCAATTTATTCAAATAATAAAATAGAAATTTTTATCACGCACTATGACTCGTAATTTCTAACGATGAGAATATACTTTGTACTCTGTATAAAGAAATAATTGAACGGTGCATCTGAAATTTCAGAGGCTGAGAGGCGACTATTCTGAGCAACTGCTCGAACTAGACTGAGCCCTGCTCTTTGCGGAGGGATATGGCTCGAGTACAAATTTTTAATATTATTCGTTTTCTTTGTTTGTGCCCCTTTCCAAAATTTTGTCGTCTTCTATGCAAATGAGTGCGGAAAAGAAGCGGAGTCGCGACTGCAGTTACCTGACTCTCGATGCTCGACTCTATTGTTCCGACTCGATTATGCAGATCCGACTCTGTCCGTACAAAGGAACTATATAGTGACTCAACATTTACAAAACTTTAACATTTATCAAATGTTAATATATCTCTGTATATATATCGGACTCTAAGTTTTACTAAAGTCTGCGGACCCGGACTCTGCTCGGGCAGAGATTTCGCGTGGCGAACTTGTGAGAGAGACTGTTTTTTAGACCCGGCGGACGAGGGCCTTATATACTCGAAATTGCCCTCACTGATACCCTCTACGCATATAGCTAGTAGTGAACATTTGTGAATAGCACATCCAATCAGAGAGCTTAAATGCTGCATATTTCCTTATATGGTTTCCCTAGACTCGTTGCTGTAGGCATTTTTAAAAGGCATTATTTTGTACTTGTAGCGGCGATGGGTTTTTCCCTTGCTCCCCTATGTAGAGTGTCTTTCCTCTTTTGTGGGTAGAGTCGCCGCCGTTGACTTCAAGATCTTATCTCTCGATACACGAGTGCAAGTGGTCTAGGACTCCTTCTATTTATGCTCGTTAATATGCCGTCTTCTTGTAACAACGATGAAATTCACGTATGCTCTCGTCTTCTTCTGCACTCATGACCTCGGTGTAGTATTCTCATTGGTGTTGGGGGCGCACGTGCACTTGCTGTTCGAACGCGTGCCCTCTCCTTCATAATGTTCTCGTAGATTTTAAGACGAAGCTCTCCTGCTGGTGTTGCAAGTGTGCAGACCGCTGACGCTCGCGCTTCGCGGCGCTCGCCATACCCCACGATATTATAACACGAGTGCTCATACGAGCCATAAGTTCACACCACATAAACTAGTTTTTGGTTATCCAGCTAGACTTCCATCTAAAAACATTAAGAAAATCAGAGCAATTGCCAACGTTTAATGGATATTTAGAAAATCCTCCTAGCACGAAAGCTATCCTTTCTAAGCTCCGCAATTTCGTCCGTCCACCAGTATACCAGGCGTCTTACATGACTGCAAGACACCCGTGGCATAGCAGCGTCGCAGAGCTCCGTTATGCATTCTACCAACGCTTCTGCTTTTTCGCGTTCTATCAATTGGTGTGGGAGCCCGTTTGATGGGAGTTCAGCCTCCTGACTCGCGTCTGCAAGTCTTTCTGTGTTCATACGCCGGGTATTCCAGCGCGCTGTCCGCTTTGTTCTTGCTGTAGTCCTATTCCCGCGATCGTTCTGGATGTTGAAAAGGATATACTGATGATCGCTCGCAGTATATTCCTCCGTGACGTGCCAATCCCTAACTTGGGTGATCGTCGCTTCACTTGCGAAAGTTATATCAGGTATGGATTCTCCAAAACCTGGTCTACGGTAAGTAGGGGTATTTCTCTCGTTTGCCACTACGAGTCTTAATCTAGCTGCCATCTCGAGGATGGCCCTACCTCTGCTGTTAGTTGTCGGTATGCCCCATTCCGTGGCCCTAGCGTTGAAGTCGCCCCCTATCACGAGTTCCCCGGATACATCCCTTATCGCGTCTTCTAGTGCTCCTAGCTTCATCGCAAACTCCGCCGCGGTGAGGTTCGGTGAGAGATACACGCTAAAGTAAGAGATGCACCCCACCTTTACTCGCACGTAGTCATCTCCCATGCCTGTCCGCGATCCCACGCCGGGGCACCCAGGCAGCGGCGGTCCCTGCGTTGTTAGACACTCAGCCACGTATGTCACGGTCCGTGTATTGTTCGCTGACTAAAACGATGTCCACTTTCTGCTCGACTACGAATTGTTTTAGCAGATCGTGGGCAAGCTTACTTCTGTGCAGATTGCCTTGAAGTATTCCCGCCATTATGTTCTGGTCTTACTCGCATTCAGGTCCTCCCGGAAGACCGCGCATGCACCGGTGCCTGGAGCGTGCGCCGTCTTCTCTTTGAGTATCTTAGCGTCTCTACATAAGAAAGTATATTCTGCTGCCCTGTGCCCATCCACGCCATACTTCCAGCAGTTAGCGCTCTTATCAGGACCTTCACAGCTTGCTTTCACGTGTCCGTACCATTCAAACCCTTTACTGTTGTGACGAGACGTAAGTCTCGCACATGATGTAAACAAACACAGCGCCGAGTAAATCAGCTGACGCCAGCGAGCGCGCGCGCGCAGCGAACAAAGGCGAGTCCGCACGAAGCGAAGTGAGCGCGCGCGCGCACCAACCGAAAGGCCAGTCCGCACGAGCGCGAGACTCTACTAGCAACTCAGCGGAGACGCGCCAGGCGGCGCGAGCGGCGCGCCGCGAACACGCCTATATAAAGCGGCCCGCGCGGCATAGCGGGCAGTTCTACTCGAGTTGAACTCCTGTCGGCATCGTGCGCACACGTTACCGAGAGGAACAGCTAGAGAGGATCGACGCCAACAACGTCGGCTCGTGAGCACACGTGACGACACTGTTGACGAACCCGAAACTCCGAGTTGCCGTCGTGCGCACACGAGACAACTAGGAATAGCCGAACAACGCCGAGTCTCCTCTACGTGAGCACACGTAGTTGATACTCGACGTTGCCACCTGCTCCCGAATATCCGTCCCAAGGGATTGGTTGTTTTTCCCAGCCACCGTGAGCACACGGGGCTGAGAGAATAGCTAAAGCCCCGCCGACGATTCCCCAGGTCGTGAGCACACGTCCTGGTGAAGCACCGGCCTACTCCTGTCCGTTCAAACCCGACCACCCGCCGACCTCTTGAGATTCGCCTGGTCACTGTGAGCACACAGGACCAGGAGAAGAACGAGACGAGCGACCTCGATTCGTAGAGCCGTGCGCACACGACTCCATGGAGTTGAGGGAAACCTAACCTCCAAAGACCCGTCATTTAACCCGAACCCGTTTCACCGTACGAAACTCCGATACCGCATCCGTTAAACCGATAACCACACCGAAACTACGAAATTCCGGCAACGACGTATTAATATACCGTAAACCGCTGTAGATTAAGCTAAACTGCTTGTGAAGGCGAAATATTCTAAATCACCGCGATTTCGATTTCCGTTACAGATGGAGACTCATAATTGATTTATCAACTTGTTAACTTAAATATTAGAATATATCTTTATTATTATTATTTGCATAAACAAGTCTCTTCAATTAACCTTTCCCCTAACCAATCCTGGCGTCCGGCCGACTACTCAACTCACGGGGAAAGTCGAACCGTTACACTGTTATTCTACGTAAACAATATGATATTTATAACACTGTTTGATATATTTATATTTCAAGAATCGTAGATAATAGATTAGTGTATAATATAAACTTCATTTATAATTTAGAACAAGCTAAAATTATTTTTTTATTTAGGTTAGATGTAACCACTAACAATAGTTGATTTAATAATAATAATGCAAATAAAATTCTAGAATATTCACATAAGTTTAAACCAGACAATAATAATATAAATAGAAAAAAAATTAATTTAGAATGTAATTCGAATATTCTAGGACTTTATGAAGATCAAAGAATGTTGCTAAGAATTTAATAATCCAAATTGTTTGTCAAACTATTATCTAATTAAGTTGCTATTGTACCAATAGGCAACTCGCTTGTTGGCGGGTTGTTACGTTCTACGACCTATTACAGTTAAGCAACATCAGCGTTGTCATTGCGAAGCCGAAAATTCAAAATTAATGAGTCCGAATAATAAGTAGATCAGCGAAGTTTATGAGTATACTCTGTATACTCCGCGCGATCAGTTGTAATTATACACTCGATCTGGACTCTTGAACGACGCTCCTATTCGTCGGTACCAAGAGCTACCAGACTTAAGCCGCGATTTCGGGTTTTTCAATAAACAGCAGAAAATCTACAATTCATGGGTGTTCATACTTGGTCCCTATCTGGTCCCTATCCTGCACACGACTGTCCCAACTACAACAGCAGGGTTCCAATCCACGACAGGCGTCACCAAGTAAGTTCATTAATCTAAGCGATAAACCCTAAAATCGTGACTTAAGACATTACCATGGCAAAAATACAAGTAATATAACCTAATATTAGTATAAAAATTATATAACAATTATAATTAATTTTTGTAATTATTTATAAGAATTTTATTTTTTTGAGTTTAAAAGTGCAAATATCCGATCTGAATATAGTTACGATTTCAAACGTCTAACCTTAGAAAATTGAGCGCGCGAAGCGCCCATTGAATTTAGCTGGTAATTCAAAAGAAAAGTGGATCGAAGTATTTCACGTCGTTTTACTCAAGGTGTCGGGGGAGCAACGTCGCGCAGAAATTGGACTACGATGGATTTTTATCTTATCGGCATTTTTCTGCTAGTTCTTGGAGGAGCAGATCATCCTGACTGTTAGGGTAAAACCGAGTCTACCGAACTAACAATATTGCATTTTAAAATACACGGGTTGCCTGCTTACTTTTCCATACGGGAAAGATTGTGTAACTAATTTGTTGCGGCAGAAACAATTGGCCGATTTTGGCCAGAAATACTTTGATGCCAAACTAGGTTAGACAGCTTGTATGTCCACGTCCAGTTTTAATCAAACTATTTCAATGTGTTTTTTGGTTAGGCCTTTTGCTTCCACTTTAAACAATATTTTGTTACGGGTTGCTTACTAATTCAGGTGTTTTACGCAAACTTGTGCAAGTAAATGTGTGCACAAATGGGCTTTCTATACAAAACTTTTGGCGTTTCTTGGGTCAATGGGCAAAATATAATATTGATTATTGTCTAGAACATAAATACGCATGAAATTAATAATTGTTAATGTTCATAGGGTTTTATCTGGCGTGTCAACACCAGAGTTAGCTGTTTCGAGTGCAGAAGCCCAGACTTTCTTCTGTGAAATCCGGAGTCCAATGCTCTATGCAGCATCCTCGTCAAGGCCCGCTCGGCAGTGCACTTTAGTGCTACTTGTCGACCAGATTTTTTTAGATTCTCTTGGAGTTATTTTGGGGCACAAGCAAAGTCTTAACAGGTCAATCCCTACGTGTCCTGCTACGTGTGCTTGTGTACAAGGAAATGAGTGGTGCAGTGTAAAGTGTGTAATTTGTGGTGAAGATTTCTTTCAAGATTAAAATTTAGTGTCACTCTGCGTACAAACTTTTGAGAATTAATCTTTTATGTGTCATCTGAGTTAAATGTAATGTAATTTAGTGAGTTATGTATATGTGGTCTGTTTGAAAATTTGTTCTGTGATTTTGTATGAACTTGGCAGGATGCGTCAAACTGCCAGTGTATAATTTGTAGAAGTGTTGGTGTGAAAAGAGTCAATGTTGTGTTAATTGTTGCGAATCCGAATGTCAAATTTTAGTTTGTCAAACAGGTCACAAAAAAAATAATTTCTCTTGTTGTGTCGCACTCCACTGGTATTTTACCTAATGTGCGTTGGTCTTTGGTTTTGTTTATTTTCCTCACCAATGTTAAAAACTATACCAAACTAAATTCGTTTTGAAAAAGAATATCACCTTAACGTTCTGCGCGTGCCACCCGATGTGTGGCTGCAATGACGTCATGGCGTCGTTGTGTGCTTGCGCGCGCGTCTCGAGTTTCCAAAATTCTCTCGGTCTTTATGCTCTCTATTCTTTCTTTGTCTACGTGTTTGTGACTTTTTAATGTTTTTTTTGCTTCCTTCCTAAGGAAGCCTTGTAATAGTAATTTTTGGAGTTTGTGTAAAAACATGTGGGAAGTGTGTTTTAATGAATTTTTAGTCGAAAAATGGTGTTTTTAGAAAATGTCCGTACGGATGTATGTGTGTGTGTGTGTATGTGTATGTGTGTGCGTATGTATACGCCTGTTTCTCAGCTTCTACTTGGTGTATTTTAACCCACCAAGTCTCATTTTCTTTGTTTTTGGTAGAAGATAGTGGGACAAAAGTCCGTTTTTACTATTTATATACGCGTTTTTTTTATAGTGATTTTTTAGTTTTGAGATTTCAGTTTTTGCCAACAAAGTTATCGGAAAAGTTAATAAAAGTAAATTGCTTAATATGTACCTGAAAGAGAATAAAATTGCCTATGTTTTTACCGTGAAAAATTTATATTATCGTTCGTCGTTCTTTTATTATACACCATACAGTGCAATTTTTTTAAATCGTTATAACTCAAAAACTAAATAGCGAATCATTCTAAAAAAATATATGATTATTGAAGGTAATTAGAACTATATACCACTTAAATTTTAAGTCATTTCATGGGGCAGATCCTGAGAAAAACATCAAAAACTGAAAAAAATCGTTTTTCTACGTGACGCGATAACTGGAGTAAAAAGGCAATAATCAAGTTCAAATTTTGGATTTAGTTAGCATTATATAGCACAATGATCCCTTTCTTTGGGATTTTTATAAAACCAGTTAGTTTCAAAGATATTGAGCTTCAAACTTTTGTTTTTTCACCCTGTATACTATGAGTCGTTTTTTCTACGTGATGCGATAACTGGAGTAAAAAGGCAATAATCAATTTAAAATTTTGGATTTAGTTAGCATTATATAGCACCTTTATCTCTTTCTTTGGGTTGTTTATGATACCAGTTAGTTTTAAAGATATTAAGCTTCAAAATTTTGTTTTCTTACCCTGTATACTCTATATAACTGAAAACTGTATCGCTTCGATCTCAGTTTCCATTAATGGATTTTAATCTATACTTAGACTCGTTTTTTGCTGTTTTTGTTTTATTAATTCGTTAAAAATAAGATTTTCAGTTACGCATGTGCGTATATTCATGGCGATTTTTCGATCACTGGTGATTTTAGATACGTTCCGCGAACTATATCCTTATCATTATATCTCGGAAACTAAATTTTGAACTTTTCTTTAAAACATCATGATTGTCGGCTAGTTTTTTTCTGTTTTTTGTTTTATTAAATCGTTAAAAACAATATTTTCAGTTACGCATTGATTATGTAATATAATTATTTCGAAATAATTTTATCCATCAAACGAAAAAACATAAAAACTTTATAGAATTATATATGAAGTAAAAACAATTTAGATATTAAAGCAATACATAAGGTTGAAGGAAGCTACGTGCCAAAGAATTGGCAGCGGTTTTTATTTACGCACACTGAATTGGGATTTGTCAATCATTCATATACTCTCTCACTTATATTAAAAAATTATTTTGAACACAGAAAACCAAACAGTTCCGCGGCCAACAAAAGCTAAGCAAATCTCAGACGAACCCCCAGTTTTGTTAAGGTAAAACCGAGACTACCGAACTAACAATACATATTGCATATTAAAATACACGGGTTGCCTGCTTACTTTCCCATACGAGAAAGATTGATTAGTGTAACTAATTTTAATTTTAATATTCTTTTACAAGGTAAAATGTTGGCAACTATAAGTTATGTGCGCATCCTAACGAATCTATCTTAGTATTATAATTATAATTCCTCCTCTAAAAAGTTATAAAATCCTTGAAGAAATTGTCAAATGTTTACAGCTTACAAAAGTTTTTCTGTATTTTTATCATTATACGCTAATATTTTTTATAAACTAGTCAACAGATTCTAGCTTAGTTGCACTGACAAAAATCGTTTCTTACTCCAACAAGAATTAACCTCACTATAGTTTCAAGATGAAACTCTGTTTTGTGTTTAGATCGTTCTTCTATAAATAAGAGGAACTTGCTTGTTTTTATTATATTTATGATTTTGCTCATTTCTTTGCACAAGATGATTCGGCTTAGTTTTCAAATTAATTCTTCTTTGAGTAAGAAATTATTTCTGATTTTTAATACTTGACATTTTTAAAACTGATTTCACTACATTCAAGATGGTTGTACTTTTCAAAATTATTCTTATAATGCTTACTTGCCGTCCCGTTGTCTTATAGTCTATCGATGAAACACTCAGATTATTACTTTTAAGGTGTGAATCTGTTAGATAATATTAATTCAAATTACAACAGTTTTGAATATAATCTAAAAAGCTTTACTACCAGCATGTTGTCGCAAAAATCTTCAAATATACCATGTTTGTTATAAAGAAGAAATCTCAAAACTAAATTTAATAATTTGAATAAATAGTAAGTAGTTTTGGAATCATAATATTATTTTTACTTTGATAATCTTGCTTTACAATCTGTCTTGATTGAAAAGGCGATAAATTTTCATATTTATGTGGGTATCGATCTCTTATAGTAAAGAGTACGTGCTTTAAGCACAAGGATATGCACAAAGTAACGTGGACATCGCCGGACGGAGCCACGAAAAATCAAATCGATCACTTTCTTATCGATAAGAGGCGCCACATGAACGTGCTTGACGTAAGAACCTACAGGGGGGCGGATTGCGACTCGGATCATTTTCTAGTAGTGGCCAAATTAAGAGCCAAATTAGTAGCTGGGCAAAATAGTAAACGGGTGAACAAAGTAGAAACGTTCGATATTGAAAAGCTACGGAACGGGATAGAACGAATTAAGTATCAAGTAGAAATAAGAAATCGGTTTCAGGTACTCGAAGAAACGGATGCACCGACGGAGGTAGATGACGACCCGAACAGTCTTTGGGGGGATATCGAAAAAGCGATAAAACAGGCCGCGAATAAAGTGCTAGGTAGAAAGAAAAAGCCAAAGAGCAAACCATGGTTTGACGAAGAGTGCGAACTCTGGTTTGAAAGGCGCAAAAAGGCCAAATTAGACAGCGTACACAATGGGGGCGATAGGGCCGTAGAAGAGTACCACGAAATAAGAAGGCAAGTGGGGGCGATTTACAGGAACAAAACACGCGAGTATCAAAAGAATCAGATTAGAAAAATAGAAACTAATAGTAAGGAAAATAACCCGCGCGAGATGTACAAAGGAATTAACGCTATTAGGAACGGTTTCCAGAGTAGATCACAATTAATGATAGATGAGGGCGGGAATCTCGTCACAAGCGAAGGTGAACTGTTAAAGCTGTGGAAGGGCTATTTTGATAAGCTGCTAAACGTACATGAAAACTGCGAGGAAACGGGAGACGAAATCCACACTGCTGAACTCCATTTGGAAGAACCGACCTACAAAGAAGTAGAAACCGCGATCAAAAAACTAAAAAACAATAAGGCCGCGGGAAACGATTGTATACCAGCGGAACTACTTAAATATGGGGGCACTGCGCTGACATCGAAAATTTTTGAACTAGTACGCTCTATTTGGAAAAATGAAACAATGCCGGAAAACTGGAAAGAATCCATCATCATACCGATTTTTAAAAAGGGAGATAAGACAGACTGCAATAACTATCGGGGAATCTCACTTTTAGCTACCTGCTACAAAGTTCTGTCAAACGTAATACAGGCCAGACTCACACCCTTCGCGGAAGATATAATAGGAGATTATCAGTGTGGATTCCGGCGTAACAGGTCGACGAGCGATCAAATGTTTACTATAAGACAGCTGTTAGAGAAAAAATGGGAATATGGCGAAACAATACACCAGTTATTCATAGATTTTAAAAAAGCGTATGATTCTATCAAGCGAAGCAAAATGTATCAAATCCTTGTGCTCCTCGGCGTGCCAAAAAAACTTGTGAAATTAATACAATTATGTCTGAACGGAAGCACGGGAAAAGTACGAGTAGGCGGTAATGTATCCCCACACAGCATGAAATATTTCTGAAATATTTCTGTAATATTTCATGAAATATTTGAAATATTTCTAAAATATTTCAGAGAAATATTTCTGAAATAACGATATGTCCGCCTAATTAATATTGTGAAAATGTTACATGAAATATTTCTAGTAATATTTCTGAATTATTTTTGAAATATTTTATGATAGATTTGTGGTAAAATTATTTCTCATAATATTTCTGTAATATTATTGAAATATTTCTGAAATATTACTGAAATATTTCTAAAATATTACCGAAATATTTCTAAAATATTACCGAAATATTTCTAAAATATTATTATAAATTAAAATAAAAATTTATTTATTTTAGTTATCTCGACTTACAACTTCATATTCACTATTTATTGTTTATCTTTGTAGTTATTAATGTTGGTAACCTACTTAAACAGTTTAGAGAAAGCAACTTTTTTTTTGTCGCTAACGGGAAGCGAACCTGGAAGTTCAGCGTGGCAGTCGAGTGCCCTAACGATTTACCTAAACAGAACACTTAATCTACTTCTTCAAATCTTATATATTAGCTAATTTAGCATGTAAACTAAGTTGATAATCGCAGCATCGAATAAATAATATTTAATAATAACTTTTTGATATCAGATAAACGTAAAATAATGAGAATTGCATTTCAACTAAAAAGTAACGAAATTAACTTAACAAATGGTGATAACGTTATAAATGAGGATTGCAAGTTCTAAAATTAATATAACTTTTGGTAAATTTATTAAATAGCATGATTATTGATGGTCATACTTGTGACAATCCCTATATAAAAAAGTCATGACCGGATGAAGTGAAGCCAAGAATGCGTCAATATGATTGGCTCGTGTAGTGCGCATGCGTCAAAAGTATCGTTAGAATTTTTTGATTTGTTTTTGATTTCTAAAATTGATCCTAATACAAAGAATGTAATATATTACTATAATACATATCAATAATTATTAGTTGTGTATTTATAATATTCTATTGTAAATATTATCATTGTTACAAAAAGTGACATGATGTGAACGTTGACACGAACTGAGTTGAGACATAACCTTAATTTTTTTTTTTTTTTTTAAGTGGCATTTCGAACTCGAAAGTTCATCGCCTCATCTACGCAAGCCTTCCACGTAGATCCTATTGTTGTGCTAACCCCTGTCCATTTCGCGCCGTCCCGTCCATTTCAGTAAGTCGCGCTTTTACATTGTCCTCCCACCTGCGTCTAGGGTCTACCTAGAGGTCGCTGATGTTATTGGCTTTCCTTTCATTATACGCGCTGCCGTGCGATGCATTTCCCATTCTTGCAACGTGCCCTGCCCATCTTAGTCTTCGCGATTTAATTATTCTGTTTATATTCGGTGACGCGTATAGGTTATGTAGCTCGTCGTTGTGCAGTTTCCTCCACTCCCGGCGGTTTCCTCATCTTTCTTTGGCCCGTATATTTTTTCGGAGCAGAACCTTCGTTTCGAACACCCTAAAAACGGTTTCTTCCGCTGTTAGTAAGCGCCCAAGTTTCGCACCCGTACAGGATTACCGCATTATTATACTCCTATATATCCTTACTTTTACATTCTAGACAGCATTTTGATTTTATAATCTATTCACGGCGTAGTAGCAAGCATTACCCGAATGAAGTCTCTTGTTAATCTCGGCTTTAATTTCGTTTCGATCAATTATGGTTGTGCCTAAATATCTGAATTCGCGACCTTTCAAAAGTATATTTCCCGACTCTTAAGATCACCCTCACCTTCGCGAATGCCCAATTTATCCATTGATCATATATTTCGTTTTCGATTCGCTCACCTCTAAAACCCGGTCCTCAGCCGCCTTATGAGAATTTCCGCGGTTTCTCGCTCCCGCTGCACCGGTTATCCCCTAGTATGTCCAAGTCATCCGCATACCCTAGAATTTGTGTTTGTCCGTTAAGGGTTGCACCTAGGCCCGCTAGTCTGCATTTTTCTTAACAACTATATCTAGCGTTAAGTTAAGAGTACTGTAGCGAGACCGTCACCTTGTTTCAAACCGTCGCATATCATGAATGATTCGGATACGTTACCGCCTACTCGCGACCTTTCCCGTGCTTCCGTTCAGACATATTTGAATTAATTTCACGAGTTTTTTTGGTACTCCGAGGAGCACCAGGTTTTATACATTTTGCTTTCGTTGATAGAGTTCATACGCTTTTTAAAGTCTATAAATAGTTGGTGTATTGTTTCGCATTGTTCCATTTTTTCTCTAACAACTGTCTTATAGTAAATTTGATCGCACGTCGACCTGGTTACGCCGGCAGCCCACACTGATAGTCTCCTATTATATCTTCCGCGAAGGGCGTGAGTCTGGCCTGTATTACGTTTGATAGAACTTTGTAGCAGGTAGCTAAAAGTGAGATTCCCCGTAGTTATTGCAATCTGTCTTATCTCCCTTTTTGAAATCGGTATAATGATGATTCTTTCCAGTTTCCGGTATCGTTTCATTTTTCCAAATAGCATACTTAGTTCAAAATTTTGAATGTAGGGCGGTACCCCGTATTTAAGTAGTTCAGCTGGTATAGAATCGTTTCCCCGCGCGGCTTATTGTTTTTTAGTTTTTTGATCGCGGCTTCTACTTCTTTGTAGGTCGGTTCTTCCATATGGAGTTCCGCAGTGTGGATTTCCTTGTCTCCCGTTTCCTCGCAGTTTTCATGTACGTTTAGTAACTTATCAAAATATCCTTTCCCAGCTTTAGCAGTTCATTTCGCTTGTACGAGATTCCCGCCCTCATCTTTCATTAATTGCGATTCTCTGGGAACCCTTCCTAATATCGTTAATTCCTTTGTACATCTCGCGCGGGGTTATTTTCCTTACTATTAGTTTCTATTTTTTCTATCTGATTCTTTTGATACTCGCGCTTTTTGTTCTGTAAATCGCCCCCACTTGCCTTCTTATTTCGTGGTACTCTCTTCTACGGCCCTATGCGCTCCATTGTGTACGCTGTCTAATTTGGCCTTTTTGCGCCTTTCAAACCAGATGTCGCCTCTTCGTCAAACCATGGTTTGCTCTTTGGCTTTTTCTTTTCTACCTAGCACTTTATTCGCGGCCTGTTTTATCGCTTTTTCGATATCCCCCAAGAGCTGTGTCGGGTCGCATCTACCTGCCGTCGGTGCATCCGTTTCTTCGAGTACCTGAAACCGGTTCCTTATTCTACCTTGATACTTAATTCGTTCTATCCCGTTCCGTAGCTCTTTCATATCGACGTTTCTACTTTGCTCGCCCGTTTACTATTTTTTGCCCAGCTTACTAATTGGCTCTCTAATTTGGCCACTACTAGAAAATGATCCGAGTCGCAATCCGCCCCCTATAGGTTCTTACGTCAAGCATGTTCGTGTGGGCGCTCTTATCGATAAGAAAGTGATCGATTTGATTTTTCGTGGCTCCGTCCGCGATGTCCACGTTACTTTGTGTATATCCTTGTGCTTGAGCACGTACTCTTTACTTAAGATCTTTTGCCGCCCGCGAAATTTATGACTCTAATACCGTTATCGTTGTGGTTTCGTGCAGACTTTCCTTGCCTATAGTGGGCCTAACATTCCTCTTTCCCATTTTAGCGTTTGAAATCCCCACTACTATTTTGGTGTCGTAAGACGCGAACTGGTCGACTTAATTGCTCCACGGCTTCCGTATAAAGATCCTTCCGCCTCTTCCTCTTTGTCCTCCGTAGGACCGATGCAGCTTAATAACCACGTAATTGTACCACGCTCCTTCGATGACGATATACGAGAGTCTGTCGTTTACGAATTTTGAAACTTTTACCGCGTGTATAATTCTTTTGCTAATCAGGAATCCGGTACCTAGGAATGTCCGCTCGCGCCCCCGTACATAAGGTGAAGTTTTCGTTCTAACATACCGTCATCTTCCCCCGAGTTTCTTGTATAGCTACTAAGTCTAGATTGTACCGCCCAGCTTCTTTAAGATTTCCCGGTACTGACGCCTGGCTCTGTATAAACTGCGCACATTCCACGTTCCTACCTTAAGTCCCATTGATTTGTTTTGGTTTTGGTTTTTTGAGCCATGGTAGTAAGTGAAACCACGCGTTTTGGATCCTGTTTTCGATCGCAGGTGAATCATCCGTTCTAGAGGTGATAACTCCCATACCTCTCTAGAACTAATGTATGAGGCTTTCCGACTTTGATAAGGACGGAGTCAGCTCATCGTCGGACCCACTACGGAATCACGCTCGTATCCTAACGCCCCCCTGCCAAGGCAGCGCGCCTACGCTGGCTTCGTTACCGTGTAAGACCAGGTGGCGAATCATTCTACACATCCCCTTTCGGGGCAGTTTGTCATCGCTCCGCATTCTCCACGGCCGCAGGATTTTTGTAATCGTGTGCTAAGAGAGATAGATTATAACATCGTTAGGTATGAAGAGAGAGTGAAATAAGAAATATGTTGATGTGTTCGTTGTTGTGGTGCTTGCGTAGCGTTTCTAGATGAATGCGTTCGATCGCCAGTGTGGGCTCATTCACACCCACGCCCGGGCCTATCGCTGTCGCGGCTGCTTATTCGATTTATTCGCAGCTAACCTCTTTCTCAGGGCCGTTCCTCTATCCGCACCTGAGGACGCGCCTGTGTATGGGGATGGCACCCACCCGTCCGCTCTGGACGCACAGGTTGGACATTTAACCTTAAAATTTTAAAAGGTAGTTGGTGACGAAACCGCGGCAATTTTGAAATTTACATGAGCGCGAAATGAATCAATCATATATTGTAAAGTTTGATATATTTCCGTAATAGAAAACAAATATTAAAAATATCAATCAAGCATTTATATTTCATTTAATAAGTTAATGAATTAATATTCTACTACAGTGCGCGCAGCGCACTGCGCCAAAAGTCTAGTATATAAAAATTGTAAGTTTTTTTTAAACAAAAATTGCTCTATAAAACAAATAATATTACAAAATGGTTTACATAAATTTTTGCGATGATTTTTATGTAATATTTCAAAAGTGTTACGGTAGCATTTCACAGAATATATCTGAAATATTTCAGAAATATTTCAGAAATATTACAAGAATGCTTAAAATGTTCAACAAATCTTACGTGCAATATTTTTGTAACATTACACAAATATTTCATGAAATATTTCACGAAATAAAAATCTTATATTATTTTGAAATATTTTGTCGAATATTACTGAAACATTTCAATAATATTGCGAGAAAGTTTGTATTGCTTCCTTCCTAAGGAAGCCTTGTAATAGTAATTTTTGGAGTTTACGTAAAAACGTGTGGGAAGTGTGTTTTGATGAATTTTTAGTCGAAAAATGGTGTTTTTAGAAAATGTCCGTACGGATGTATGTGTGTGTGTGTGTGTGTGTGTGTGTGTGTGTGCGTACGGTATACGCCTGTTTCTCAGCTTCTACTTGGTGGATTTTAACCCACCAAGTCTCATTTTCTTTGTTTTTGCTAGAAGATAGTGGGACGAAAGACCGTTTTTCAATTTATATACGCGTTTTTTTTTATAGTGATTTTTTAGTTTTGAGATTTCAGTTTTTGCCAACAAAGTTATCGGAAAAGTTAATAAAAGTAAATTGCTTAATATGTACCTGAAAGAGA
Organism: Pteromalus puparum; assembly: GCA_012977825.3. Lineage (NCBI taxonomy): Eukaryota > Metazoa > Arthropoda > Insecta > Hymenoptera > Pteromalidae > Pteromalus > Pteromalus puparum. Next base: position 19,637,698 of record CM053170.1, on the reverse strand, counting down.
ATAAAATGGTCTATGTTTTTACCGTGAAAAATTTATATTATCGTTCGTCGTTCTTTTATTATACACCATACAGTGCAATTTTTTTAAATCGTTATAACTCAAAAACTAAATAGCGAATCATTCTAAAAAAATATATGATTATTGAAGGTAATTAGAACTATATACCACTTAAATTTTAAGTCATTTCATGGGGCAGATCCTGAGAAAAACATCAAAAACTGAAAAAAATCGTTTTTCTACGTGACGCGATAACTGGAGTAAAAAGACAATAATCAAGTTCAAATTTTGGATTTAGTTAGCATTATATAGCACAATGATCCCTTTCTTTGGGATTTTTATAAAACCAGTTAGTTTCAAAGATATTGAGCTTCAAACTTTTGTTTTTTCACCCTGTATACTATGAGTCGTTTTTTCTACGTGATGTGATAACTGGAGTAAAAGGCAATAATCAATTTAAAATTTTGGATTTAGTTATCGAAAACGGCAAATATTGATTTGCGCTAGTCTTCGTTGGAATTGTTAAATATTGATATCGACCCAACAGCAGCAGCGTAGTAGGCTATAGGACTTTTTATCAGGTGTTACGGCGGGTATGCTAAGCTTAAAGCTGCCGGGGCTTTTGTCGCTGCCGATCTCCAGGACCATGTCGGTTCAATGACGTCCACCTCCTCCTCGTTCTCGAACTTGATGAGATTGTTGCCATAGTCGATCGCATTTCGACTTGAAGTTCTTGGGCTCTGCTTGGGCCTGACGCACCATTCGGCAGCTGCTGCAACTTTTGCTTATAAGCACGGACTTCTCCATCGAGTTGGCCTTGAGCGCGAAGTGGCGCGTCTTCGGCGGTTGTCGTTGCGGTGCTTGCCAGCTGCTGCACCGATGACATGTGAGTCGACCGTGATTGAGGTGGCGTTATACAGTCACTCTCATGTCGAGGTTGAAACAGCTGTAACGAAAGAAGGAAGAAGTCTTGGAGTTAGAGTACCTGGTTGCCATTGAGTTAGGAGCCTCTGGTATACAACTCAAACGATCAGCTACGAAGGTCGTCCTTGCGATCGACAGGTTCGTCGTCGAGAACAAGTGGAGAGAGCTCCTGCAGTAGTTGAGGACCGAGCTAAGAGTGGCCACTGATCACACTATCGGTCTCGCTCTTGATGTGGCAGTCCAGCATGTTCTGATGATGCAATTTGTCGATGTCCAGTGTCTAGTCCATCGTTGTGAGCCGGGGGTCCTGTACCGGTCCCCGATCCGGCGCGCTTGTGTGGCTATTCTCCATCTTCATACAATGACGATCTATATATATATATGCAAGTTCTCGCTCATTGTCCTCGATGATCTCGTCATTTTCATCGTTCTCGGACTCGGTGAGATCGTTACCATAGTCGCATTTCTCGAACTCGTTCTCGGCCTGTGGAAGAACACGAAGGCCTCGTAGTCTTCTACTAATTTCGGGAAAAAAGCGCTCTAAGCCTGTGGAAGACGAAAACAGTCGAGATCTTACTTATTATATCAATTTGTGTTGCCTTTGTGTATGGTTCTGGTGCAAGCAAAAATGGTCGTTGAGGTTAGAATTTAAGCCAACGGGATCTTTGTAGAACTCCAGTAAGCAAAAACTTGGCGAAGTTACGCTCAAGCTTCGATCGATTATCCGTGGATCACGCACGCTGTCGACTCGATCTCTATATGTCGCACTTCGCTGTTTGCAATCCATCGATGTGAGCTAGGGGTTCCGAGCACGTTGCTGTGTTTTACTATCTGTACCCAGCATTCATGTACACGTAGTGTCTGTGACGATTTGCTTGGACTTGTTGCGGAATATCGTGCGAGTATGCTGAGCTTGAGGCTGGACTGCTGATTTTCGCCTAGAGAAGCGTCGGCTCCTCGTTGATATCTACCTCCTCCTTTATGTGTTCAAACTCAATGAAATAGTTCTTGGGCTCGCTGTCATAATGCGCCGCCCAGGGGCCGCTATATAGCTGTTGAGAAATAGGACCGAGTTCAGGTTGACTGATAATGATCAAGGCGGCGTGGACGTCGCGCCGCTCAGGTTAAGATTAAAGTTGTTGCTGTAACGGAAGATTGAGAAATTACCTACACCTTGCAGTCTTCGACACGTTACGAAAGCTTACGCGAAAATGAGGTTATGGAGAAGCGGATCAAGATATAGGTATATTGCAGCCAACGGGGTCGTCGCCGAGCTCAAGCGGTGAAAGCGCTTGATGAAGTTGAAGCCGAGCTCGGAAGGGCTACCGATTACGCTGTTGATCTCGCTCTTGATCTCTGGCGATCCACGCTATAGTGCTTGAGTCGTCCTGACCAGCGCTCGACGCTTTGACACAAAAATCTTGACGGGCGATGCACTAGCAGTAGCCCGAGTATCTTCTTTGTATACTATATCGACTGCCGTTGATACTTAAAATTTGAAAACACCAATTATGCACCATTCACAAAATTGTTGTTGGATAAATGAGGTAAAGCAGAGGATTACAATAAATAATGATTGAGTATTTATTTGTCTTCTTCTATGTAAAGCTACTATGTATATATATATACGCCGTGTACACCATGTGTACTGTACCGACTGTACGACGGCTCGGAACCAAGAGAGCGATGTGCGAGACTCGTATAGTCTCGGCACCGCTAGTAGTCACGTGACTTACACGCATACCACGAGAGGGGATACTTGCATGTGTGTGTCCCCTCACATACTCGTCAGCGCGCTCACTTATTCTAGCGCGCTCTATACTATACATACTGTCAAATAATGTACTATATTCTCAATACACCTTCTTATATTTGTACTGTACATTATATTTTTACATTTAACAACTTTCTGAATTTTTCAAATTTTTCTCTACAGAGAACTTTTGTAAAAATTTCCGCAACATTTCCATTAGTATCAATTTTACAAACTTCAATCAATTTATCTTTCACGCTTTGATGTACAGAATGATAATGAATCTTAATATGCTTAGAATTTTTCGTAAAATTACCATTATTTGCAATGTTTATTGCACCTGAATTGTCTTCATAAATTTTAATCGGTTCTGCAATATTTATTTCGAATATCTTTACCAACTCTCTGATGTATTCTAGTTCGCTTACAGATTCGGATAGGGCTACATATTCTGCGTATGTCGACGCTTTAGTTACACATTTTTGTTTTCTTAACTTCCAGTCAATTACATTTTTGAACATTCTTATAACATCACCTGTCGTAGATTTTCTATCAATAATATCACCAGCCCAATCTGCACCCACAGAGCAGTCAATTATATTCTTACAATTTTCTCTTCTTTTATAATTTAAACATAAGTCTTTAGTTAAATACAAATATTTCAGTACTCTTAAAGCATATTTCCAGTGACTATGATTATAACAATTTTGATACCTACTCAAGTAATTTACACTATAACTTATATCTGGTCTTGTGCTTGAGCTTTTGTATAACAAAGCACCTATCAAGTTTCTGTATTTTATTTCAGACTCACAACTTTCAGCCTTATCAAGTTTTAAATTCGTTTCCATAGGAGTGCTATATAATTTACTATTTTCTATTTGATATTTAAATGCTAGTAACTCTATGTATTTAGTTTGGCTTAGTTTCATTTTACAATCGTTATAATCATATTCTATATTTATCCCTAAATAATCTTTTATTTCTTCTAGGTCTTTCATTTTAAATTTATTCATTAGCACTTTCTTCAGACTTTGAATTTTTTTTTCTTGCTTTTACAACAGATCAATAAGTCATCTACATATAACAAAAGATATAAAACATCATCTCCTTTTCCATAGGTATACAAGCAATTATCAGCATTGCTTCTTTTAAATTTTAATTTCGCAAAGTATTCATCAAAACATTCATACCATTTTTTTGGACTTTCTCGTAGTCCATACAGCGCTTTAAACAATTTACAAGCTTTGTTTGTTCCATTATTGTAACCTTTTGGTTGATTGACACATAACAACTGTAACAACGTCCATCTGTTCTATAATTAATCCGAATTGACAACAATAAGAAAACAAAATTTTTAATGTTTGCGTTTTTGCTACTGGAGCGTATATGTCATCAATACCATTCGTTTGTTGAAATCCTCTTACTACTAACCTAGCTTTAAATATATCATCAGCCTTTTTTGTGTAAACCCATTTGACATCTAGTACTTCTTTTCGTTTTGTTTCTCAACTAATTTCCATGTTTCATTTTCATACAAGCTATTCATTTCTTTATCCTTAGCATTTTTCCAACTGTCGCATTCATCGCTATTCGTCGCCTCCTCAAATGTACAAGGTGTATCTACTCTACAATAATGTACGGATACTCTATTAGTACTATTTTCCAGATATCTTATCGGACTCTTTTTCGCACGTGTTGATCAACGTGGAGTATTTGGTTTCAAACTATTTTTATCGTTATTTTTTACATTTGTTTGTTCTTTCTCGGTTACATTTTCATTTTCATCTGCGCTATCAAATACATCATCATCGATTTCGCTTTCGAACTCATGTTCACTTCTCTTACTCGACTCGAGAGTCGGAGTACAGGAAGAATATTTTCAGTATCATAATCAAGACCAATTTTTTTTTTTTTTTTTTTTTTTTTTTAAGTGGCATTTCGAACTCGAAAGTTCATCGCCTCATCTACGCAAGCCTTCCACGTATCCCTATTTTGTGTTAACCCTAACCATTTCGCGCCGTCCTGCCCGATTTCAGTTAAGTCCGCTTTTACATTGTCCTCTCACCTGCGTCTAGGTCTACCTAGAGGTCGCGACGTATTTGGCTTTCCTTTCATTATACACGTTAATTATTTGTAATGTATTTGTTTTATTAATCTTACGAATGCAGTTATTAGATATAATAAGAAAGATTGGAGGTTTCAATGAGCTTTGTGCATTGTACAGCGCTATGTTCGCGTACTTAATATTATATCGTAGATTGCATATTTTAAATATAAGAACTAATGAAAGCCATCGAATAATATAAAGTAAATATCGAAATAAAGGTAAGTTATGGTTACTTTTTAACTCAGCTTACACTATGCTTGTCTAATATAATAATACGCATATAATTGTACGCTCTAGCTGTACTACAGTATTAATTGAAGAAGTTTTGTAGTAGTAAACATTATTTGAAATATGACTATAATAAAAAAAAAAAAATAAAAAAAATTAATGGGTGGCTTTTTCGAACTCGAAAGTTCATGGCCTCACAACGTATCGTGTTGTGTTTCTAGATGAATTTTAGCGTTCGAAAGTTTCCAGGGTAGGCTCATCACACCTACGCCTTTCTCAAACCCGGTGTCGTGAGTAAGATTTCCATCGGATCTGAAAAAACTGATCGCCCTGATGGGGGCTCGAACCCACGACCCCTTGACCGGGAGGCAGGTGGTTTACCACGGAGCCATCGCCGGTCTAATATGACTATAATAACAAGTTTAAATGAAACTTCAACTATTCACTGTCACAATATAATATTCTACAGTGTTCCGATTGTCACTATATCAGAAAATTAACAATATATTTTAACGAACTAGAGCTTTTTTTGTTTTTCCTTGGGTTTATTTTTTCATGGGCCATTCAAATTCATCAGAAAGTAGCTATTTTTCTACAGCATATATTCAATGTCGAATGGCACAAGAGGAAAATTTATATATATGGATAGGATTAAATTACGAGTAGACTTTCAATTTGAAAAAATGACCGATAAAAGAAGTGGCTTTGGTAACAAGTTGTCTACGATTAAAAATAGCGAAAAATCATTAAAATCTTGCGATTTTCCTTTTTTGTTTGTGCCATGAAATATTCCGCGTATTCCGAAACTCCGGCGCCCGGTGCAAAACTGTTTCGATATATATAGGAGTTGCATGTATCTGAGAAATACAGGAAACTCGGGCGCCCGAGTTTCGGAATACGCGGATTGAGTATATGTCGTTAAACAATTTATTCCTTTTGTATAATTTGTTTGAGAAAACAGTGTAATAAAGCACTTATATTGTGTTTCACTGCAGGTTTCTTGTCAATTAGGGGAGATTCGCAAAGTATGGAAACGGTGTACAATTCCATCAATTCCCATCTTCTGGGGCGAGATTGCGGCACTTACGCCTGGTAGGTTAGTAGTTTTTAACGTTTTGAAAGTCATACTTGGGGGCCCTGTTCTTGAGCGAGAGGGATATAGTAATAATAGTAAAAAAGTTTATTGAAAAGCATTGTTTTTTGCGTTTAGAGCTGTCAAAAGATGATTTCCGCTTCTTTGTAGATCAATATAAGTCAATGACTTATACATCCGTAGAGAATTGATTTGAAGTTTAAACTTTCAAAAAGGTCCAGAGTTAGAGATATTGCTACATTCCGCCATATAACTTCAAGGTGCAAACGAACTTTTTTCCCAGAATGGAACGAGGTATATTTTCCTCTGTAAGGAACGCGTTTTCACATGGAATTGACCTGATTCATATTTTCATTTTGAATCAATTCATATATATAATTGTAATGAAATCTCTCTCTCTCTCTCTCTCTCTCTCTCTCTCTCTCTCTCTCTCTCTCTCTCTCTCTCTCTCTCTCTCTCTCTCTAACCTAACCTCCAGGTAAGTCGAACATGCACGTCAAATCGCTCTCACATTGTGAAAGCTTTTCGACCATTTTCTGACTGACTCCGTGTGAGTCTGTATATTTCTAGAAATTCTGGCCTCCCGCAGGCTCCACGCACAGGAGCATCACTGCAAGGCTCCATAAAACGAGCCAGGGAGACCGTTTTTAAATCAAAGTGTCCTGGAGAGGTTAGGAGATTCTTCCTACAGTCTTGGCGGGACTCTGCTCGCTTTAGCGGCGCTGACGTTGGCGACCCTGCTCACCGGTGGTGCCACCTGGACTGGCGCGAAAGTTTAAAACGGCGAAGAATGGCCCCGGCGATCTGTTCGGTCTGCAACGACGCTTCTTCACCACCAACAAGCACGTGTCCGTCCTGTCGTCTTTCCTGCCACACCCGCTGTTCAAACAAGAAAAAAAATGCAGTGTGTGACGGGTGCCGAGCGTCATCTGGCGGCAAGCGGAAAACACCATCGTCAACATCTCCTGCTCCGGCCGAGGGCGCACACACAGCCAAGCCAGCCCAGCAGAGCGACAGGTCAGCGCAGAGGAGACTCTCCCCGCCCGCGGTATCACGTCAGGTGAGCGATCATGCCGCGAACAAAGTCGTGTTGCGTAACATACCTTCGGCTCGCGCAGTATCAACACCGCGAGTAAAGGCGCGGCTGAGCACGAAGATCTGCTCCCCTCTCCGCGCCAGCGAGAAACAACAGCAGCAACGGCGGGAGAGCGATCACCGGATCCACAACACCTCTGTGGAGCGGGCTACTGACTCGCAGACGCCCGTCCCACTGCATGAGACTGTCGAGCGGGCTGCTGAACTCCAGGCGCAGGGACTGAGCGCTCTTGTCGGGCGGGTCACGGACTCACAGGCGCCCGTCCCACTGCGCGAGGCTGTCGAGCAGGCTGCTGGCTTCCAGGCGCAAGGGCTGAATACTCCTGTCGGGCGGGTCACTGACCCGCAGGCGCCGGCCCCAACCACACCACGAACCGTCCACGCACTGATCACCGCTTCCACATCTGCCCTGTCTCAGTGTGAAGACACTTCCGTACTGGACCCGGCGAGCATACTAAAGCCTAGAGCGAGGGCTGCGCCGCTAGGAGACCCGAACCTTATAGGCGTGACCAACATTTTGATCCCGTTGAGTACGATGGAGCTTTTCTTTCAACGTTTTGACATGCTCCAGGACCAGCTTGACGGGCTAGGGGCTCTCGTCGGCGGGGATGCGGCGCCACGTGGTGTCTCCCCCGCACCATCGGAGGGAGGCACCATAGTTGGCGCGGTGGAATTAACAAACCGTATCTCTGCACTCGAGGGTCAACTGGCCAATAACATCTGCGCGTCTAATAAACTCCTCGACGCAAACAAGCTGCTCCTGGACGAGAACACTATTCTTAGGGACCAGTTGCATCAAACGCAGCAACTTCTTAGGGAGGGCCTCCGTCGTGCTCGACGGGATCCCGACGCGGGCTCATTATCAACATCGCCGTCCTCGTATTGTGAAGCGCTGGCCTCGAGCCCATGTATCTCTCGACCTGGGGCCGCTGGGATAGCGGAAACGCGAAAACGCCCTCCATCGGAGGAGGCATTCACTAGTGGTGACGCGGGGCCTAGGGGAGACGGTGCTGAGGAGTGCGAAGTAATTATTCATGGTCTATTAAAAAACACTGACAAGGAAAACGAGGAAATTACGCACGCTGCTGCCTTCGCACTTCTCGGCACCGTCCTCCCTACCCTGCAGAGGGAGGATATCGTCGACACTCGCATGCTGCGCATGCGCAGACTGGACAGGGTTCGGGGGAGCGATTCGGATGCGCGAGGACCGGTATCGCGGCGGGGTTCTTTACCAACAATCGTGGTCAGGCTTGCAAATCCAGGTCTAGTCAGAGACATCATGCGAGCGAAAAGCGCCCTGGCAAATAACTACCTGACCACAGGCGATATACGGCCCGAAATTCTGGAGCCGGAGGCTGCTGCCCGCCTGACCGGACAAAAAGTTTACATCAATGAAATGCTGCCCCAAGAGAAATTCCTGCTCTTCAAAAACCTGAGGCCCATAGCACAGGGGCTGGGCTTCAGGTATGTCTGGCATGCGGGCGGCAGGTTCCTAGCTAGGCGCAGGGGGGGCGAGCGCGCCCACGTGTTCGCGTCGGCAACTGATTTGCAGGCTATTCTCACGGCGTGTCAGGCCGGCTCGAAACAAACACGACCAAAAGTACCACTGACTGTCACCGAAAAGGACGAAAACATTGACACTGACGTAACAGACGGACATGAGCCGGACCTGGCAAGCAGATCGGCTGCCAATTCGCGAGCATCATCATCATCGGCGACTGCATCGTCCTCATCCTCGTCTCCACAGTCGTCATCAGCGTCATCATCATCATCATCCAATTTGACCTCACCGCCAACCGCGCCGTCCAAATGACTGGCGAGGCCTCTTGACAACGCGCGGGGGTCGGGAGGTGGCTTAAGGGCGGGCTTTCTCAATGTTAACTCGCTCAGAGCTCGCATCGAGAAGGTCCGCGAATTTTTATCCGAGCGCCCATCTTATGACGTTTTCGGGTTCGCAGAGACATGGCTGGGTCCTATTGTAGATGATAGCCTACTTAACATCCGGGGATACTCCATCATCAGGCAGGATCGCAATGTAAACGGGGGAGGGGTCGCCCTAATTGTGCGCAATGGCCTAAAGGTCAAATTACTAGCATGCTCTGAGACCACGGGTCCAGGAAAACCTGGAACCCCGGAATACATCTTCTGCAGCGCACAGAGGGGTGGCTCACCCCCGGTATTGCTCGGAGTTATATACAGGCCCCCCAAAACTCCGATGCAAAGGGACTCAGACCTGTTTGGCGTGCTACGGGATCTCTGTGGCGATTACAGCCATAAGATCATAATGGGCGATCTGAACTCGGACTTACTGTCCAGTTCGGACGACGCCGCAACCATCAGGCGTTTGTCCAGTGAGTTATCGCTTCAGATCGTCCAGCATGGTCCCACCCATCATACCTCATCGTCTCACACATGGATTGATCTCATCATGACTGACGAAAATGACACAATCCTTGACGCCAAGAATGAATGGCTGCCCGGTTTCGGCAGACACTGTGTAATAGATGTCACGTTAGACATCTACTCTCCCACCCCTGTGAGAGAGTCCTTCACCTATCGCGATTATAAGAGCATTAACTCCTCTTCTCTTATCGACATTTTGTCTGGCTATGACTGGGCGGCCATGAATTCAATCGAAACCGACTTGGAGGGGGCATTAGGCGCTTTCAACGCTAACCTTAAATCAGCAATAGAAGAATTGGCGCCGTTAAAAACGGTCTGCCCGCGTCAAAAGTATGCTCCTTGGTCTGGACCGGAGTTGAGACTCCTCATTAATAGGCGAAATGCTACCCTGAGGAGTTATGAGCGCACAGGGAGAGCGGAGCTTTTTGGTGAGGTCCTTCGACTCACACAGGAGGTCGACATGCGTTCTGCTCAAGAGCGTGATACCTTCCTACGTCAACAACTTACAGACGCTCTTGATGATAATAGAAATATTTGGAAGGTGATGCGCCATCTCGGCCTCTTGCCTGGGCGTAAGGAGGAGGAGTTTTATGGTTTTACGCCGGGGGAGCTGAACGAACACTTTGCGGAATATCGACCTCACCTCTCGAAAGCATTGACGACGCAACGGACACTAACCTACACGCAAGCGAGGAGGGTTTTTCCTTTAGCCCTGTTACCATGTGCGACGTCGTCCTTGCCATCTCACACTTTTCCTCGCAAGCGAGGGGTGTTGATGGTGTTCCAAGCGGGGTGGTCGTCAAGGCCCTCCCAATCATTGGCGAATTCATTCTCAATTTATTTAACTGCTCCTTCGCTCAAGGAATCTTCCCGAGTGCCTGGAAGCAAGCGCAATTATTGGCTTTAAGAAAAAACAGCGCACCTTCCAACGTCACGGACTTTCGTCCGATAGCTTTACTCTGCTTCCTCTCAAAGGTACTCGAGAAGATTGCACACACCCAGATCACGGAGTATCTTAACAAAAATAGCATTTTGGACCCCCTCCAGGCCGGGTTCAGAAAACATCATAGTACACAGACAGCCCTACTAAAACTGACCGACGACATACGCATGGCGGTTGACAAAAAGAAGGTGACTCTGCTGTTATTGTTTGATTTCAGCAAAGCCTTCGACACCATCTCACCTTCTAAATTACTCTCTAAGCTGAGGGGACTGGGTTTCTCACGGGCGGCTCTCCTGTGGATCAAATCTTACTTACAGGGTCGATCCCAGATTGTGATATCCAATAAAAATGGAACTTCTGAATGGCTTGAAACCAATCTGGGAGTCCCACAGGGTTCCGTCCTGGGACCCCTGCTCTTCAGTCTTTATGTCAATGACCTGCAACACATACTCGACGGTACCAACGTTAAACACCTTTTCTATGCGGACGACCTTCAAATATATTTACATACCAACAAAAATAACTTACTTGAGGGCGTGGCTCGGCTGGCAGAAGCGGCACGACTGGTCGCTGGCTGGGCCGAGGGCTCCGGTCTGCGGCTGAACTCCGGCAAAACTAAGTCAATATTCTTTGGTTCCACAAGAAACGTTAATAATATCAAGTCGTGGAACTTACCCAGGGTTCCGCTGCCGGGCGGGGTGGTCGTCCCTTTCAGCGAGGCGGTAGTGAGTCTCGGTGTTGTATTGGATAGTAAACTTACCTGGAGACCGCAGGTGGACGCCATCACGAAAAAAGTTAACAAAGCCCTATATAGCCTGCGGTTCATTAGGGGCTGCACCACCGAGACTCTCCGCAGAAGGCTAGTCGAGACACTGATACAACCGCACATCGACTATTGTACTGTGACCATCTTGGACGCGTCAAATGAACAACGGATACGTGTACAAAGACTGAGCAATTCATGTGTGAGGTTCATCTTCGGGGTCAGAAGGGATGAACACATTACTCCCTACCGTAGGCGCCTCGAGTGGCTTCGCACTGACTCCAGAAGAAGCTATTTTGAGGCCATTCTTATGTATAAGGCAATACGGATCGGTGAGCCTTCGTACCTGGCCTCTGCTTTCAACAAATTCAAGCCCAGGCCCTCCGGTAGGGGAGTTCCTCCTGAGCTGAGTCTACCGACCGTGAGCACCGAAACCGGAGCTAGGGCCTTCCAGGTCCATGGTGCTCGGCTCTGGAACTCTCTCCCTTCTACCCTGCGAAACCTACCGTCACTCGCGTCTTTTAAGAGGGCGCTACGTCTACATCTGCTGGCCATCGACTAGCAGCGACCCTGAACCCTTTAGCGCTACATTACTATAAAATTGTACACAATCTACGCTTTTAACTAGTCTGACTCGGCCCTATTGCCGTAAAAGAGTATTTGTAAAGTGCAATCTTAGATAAGTCTATGACCAAACCCCACCAAAGATGGTATTGTGATCTTCTGTGATATTATGTGATATTAGGACGTATTAAGTTTAACTCGCTGAAAAGCAATACTCATCTACTTCATCTACATTTAATGCACTTGTGAAGTATTGATCATTACACATCATCATACTACTGCTTTTTTATGTATTTTGCTTTTTTGCAAATAAAGACTTATCTTATCTTATCTTATCTTCTCTCTCTCTCTCTCTCTCTCTCTCTCTCTCTCTCTCCCCAGTATAGAGGAGCGCNTCTCTCTCTCTCTCTCTCTCTCTCTCTCTCTCTCTCTCTCTCTCTCTCTCTCTCTCTCTCTCTCTCTCTCTCTCTCTCTCTCTCTTTCCTTTCCTATCTTTCTCTCGCATAGCTCGCATAGCTAATTGTTAAACTGTCCAAGAGACATTGTCCTCCCTTTTTACCTCCCTTTTTATAGATTAAATTCCAATAAATAGAAGCTGAGATATAAGTGATGCAGTTACCAATTATGCAAAGTATACAGGGTTACAAAAAAAAAAATTTAAGCTTAATATCTTTGAAATTAAGTGGTATTATAAACAATCCAAAGAAATCCAACTGTAGACACATTTTCGTGCTTTCGAGACGTTGCGATTTGAATGTTTAAATTGATACGTAAAATCGTAGCATATGCATTATGGCGCGATATTGTGCTTACTTAATGTATAAAATAAGTTTCAACACCGGGCACCAAAGATATAGACGACTATCCTTTTATGGTGCAGAAATTACTAGTTTTAAAAATGATTTTGGTTATTCTGGTTATTTTATTTTGTCGTTTTGTTGTGTTGTTTTTAAATGATTTTTATGTTAAAAATTTACGCAATGGATGTTTTTCTGTGCGCGACTTGCCCTATAAAATCATTGTAAGCATTTTTAACATGGACTTGAGCTGTTTTACCGATCACAACTCATCATTTTCAAACTTATGTCATTATGACATGCGCTTCAGCATACGCTGTTTGAGACCATAGTATCTTATGAAAATTCGATATTTTTTCATGAAAAGGGGGGATTTCAAAAATTTCAAATCAGATGTAAACGTTATTTGTAAAACAATGTGACCGAATTGGTTTTGACTGTAAGCTACATATATATAATAGGGGAGATGCGCCCAGTATGGAATGGCTTAGCTAATTTCGCTATAGCTTTCGATAAGAACCGTGAAAGTTGCTGAAACTGGAGGATTTTCTTGCTGTTATAGGGGCCTTTGATGTTCTAAACGGGGATGCCATTCATTTTGCGAAATAACCGAGATATCGAAAAAGTGTAGCCCAGTATAGAACGCCATTGATATTAACAATAAGTGCAATACGTATTTATTGCAAACGTCTAAAAACAATCAAAATTGTTTGCTTTAAGGGAAAAATTCTTATTTGAGCCGGTTTATCCTCGTTTGCCGTCAATTTTATCAATATTTCCAAAATGCACCGAAATCCATCGCAGTTTTTCTTTTAGCTTTCCTCAAAGCATTTCAAGACTAAACAATTATTTGTTTGACTATTCTAAGCGTTTGATTCGCCTTACATTCAAAAGTTAAACAATCGGCTTTTTAAAATATTAGATAATTACATAACGGAGGGCAGTGATGTCCTAGTTTTTCATAATTTTGCTTTTATTGTTTGTTATAAGCAAATTAGTTACTTTTGTCGTCTGCTATTTCGTGGCGCGAAATCAAGATTTGAATTGACTTTCGGATCCCCTTAAACGAAACGCTTTGACATAAAGCAAACTAATTTAATAATTTTCATGTTTGCAATGAATACGTGTCATAATTGTTGTTAATAGCTTGTTCCACAGTAAGCGATGTTTTCTCAATATTACAAAAAATGCTGTTTTGCTTTCTTAAAGAGAAAGCTTTGCAACGGTGCAAATTTTTGAATCAAAGATTTTGATGGATGTGATGTTTTTGAGGTTCCTGAGTCCGAAAAATACTTTTTTTTTTAATGTATGTATAATGTATGTACGTACGTATGTAAGTATGGCTGTATGTATGTACATACGTATTAGTTTAATAAATGTTGTACCCATCATAACTCTAAACGGATTGATTAAAAGCTGGAATTTAGCATGCAATTCAACTATGCTCTTACTTCAAACTCATTAAATTTTGATGATGATTGACTTAAACTTTTTTAATTTATTGACGTGTCTAATATAAAAATAAACATTTTCCGTCTCAAATTTTTACATTTTCTAATTTTTGTGAAAGCATACTGCTACTTGAGTTAGCAGCGATTTTTTGATTCGAAGAAATTAAGTTTTCCTATTTTAATTAGTATCGGATCAATAAAAAGTTGTATTCCAAATAGCTGGTAATCTGGTACTGCAATCTTGGAATCTTCCTTGTGAGTATTCTAAATGTTATTGCTTATAGCTAAGTTCAGACTGTTTACTGCCGTTCAATTGTCAAATTTGACATTGTGAGTAGACGAAAATTTTTCGACTTATGTTGAGTTTGCGCTGGACAGATAAAGCCACAGATTTTGACATTTAAATTGCGACCAGGAATCCTTGAACATATTCTATTGTTTACAAAGGACGGAGGCCTAGTGATGGGCGATTCTACTCGATTTTATAAGAATCGATCGATTCTTTTTTTGAAGAATCGATTCTTCTGTCGATTCTTTTCGATTCACGATTCTCGATTCTCAATTATTTTTAAACTGAGAATCGAGAAACGATTCTTTAAAAAAAAAAAAATTAAAAAATAGAAAATAAAAATCAAGTTTTTTGAATATAATCTGAAAACTTTCGAATCTCTGTCGCTTTCAAATATTTGTTTTCTGTAAGTTTATCACCCTGAAAGAAGAGGGAAAGAGAGAGGGAGTTCCGGAGCTAGGAGAAGGACCTAGCTTTAACTTAACCTTTCTAACGGAAAATTCATTCTCGAATCTCGAACGTTGAACTAACTAACAACGATCAGAGTCATCAGAGGCGTTTGCAACTTTGCATCAAGATTCGAGATCGGAGTAAGTGAGTAAGTAACGGGAGACATCAAACTGCTGTAGTGCTGTGTGTCAATGTGCAGATACCAGATACTGCTGATTATTTTGTGTATGAGAGGAGAGAGAAACGCAACTCGCAAGTGTTGACCGAGCCCATACCCGTGCTTTGTACGGATGATGCTAAAAAATGGACGAGGTGAGTATTTGAAAATGATTAAAAGTACGTTACAAATTATCCAAATAATTATAGTCCCCCTTGATAAAACTTTCTTTATAGATTCATGCTTGTGGATATCGCGACGAAAAAATTAAATTCGCCGAAATAAAGAATCATCCATGCGTGAGAGCATTTCCATAAATCACCACTACAAAGGATAATGTCTTTTATCCTCAAGACGGTAAAGTGTTCATATATTATATATATATGCGTGTATGTTAGATTGTATATGTAAGCGCTGCGCTGTGCTCCGGATTTTTGTCAATTCGTCCGGAATGTGTCTCTCTCTCTCTCTCTCTCTCTCTCTCTCTCTCTCTCTCTCTCTCTGTTCTCATGTTTTTAGCTACATTCGGCCAATCTCATGTTATATTGTAATCCCTTAAGTAATTTTATAATTCAAAATTGATTTCAACAAATGGAGTGACGTTTTACGAAAACGTGCACAACAATTATTATTCTGATCCTCCAGATCACTATGCTGTCAGAAATGAGGAATTGGAGCCCCGGAAAAAGAGCCCAATCGGAATTTCAGCACAATGGTCTAGAAGGGGGGAGAGAAACGGAGGAACAGAGACAAACAAGCGCGCAGCGCCGTTCGAAGCCGACAGAGCTGCACGGGTGTAGTTGTTTCGGCGGTACTTATGAATAACTCCTTGATTACGATGTCCAGGCAACTCAGGTCGCCGATGACGCTGTCTAAAATAATTGTTGGAGTTATTATAATCTTGAACCCCCGAATGCCTCTAGATGAAAACTTAGATAAAGCGATCCGATACATATATATATATATATATATACAGTGTACGTATAAATATCGCTCGTAGACGATGTCTATGTGTCCCGGGTCGCTGTAAATGGGGTCCAGGTGTTGCGCTCCGTAGTTTTTGGCATTTATTCGGAAAATTTCACCGCCGAACATCTCTAGGTGTTCAAAAACCCAGACGAAAAAAAATTATGGTCATAAGGAACTAAAATTTATACAGTGTGTGTATAAATATCGATCGCAGATGGTGTCTAGGTGTCTCGGGTTGCCGAGAATGGGGCCCCGGCTATGCACTTCGTAGTTTTTATGCAGTGCACGTATATCGCTCGTAGACGATGTCTAGGTGTCCCGGGTCGCCGTTTACGGAGTCCAGGTGTTGCGCTCCGTAGTTTTTGTGTTCAGATCAGATATATGTTTTTCAACCAATTAAATCGCTTCTTTAACGGCTTCAAAACATCCGGTCATCACTTTCATAAGAGAAGATAAAACATTTCTATGCTAGAATTTTTGTTTGTCGTCTATCTTATGCACTCGTTATACAAAATACGGCGAACAACAAGGAAAAAATGTGTTTTTCGTCCCTAGTTGTACAATAATGTACTATTATTTGGATACCTACTTTGTATTTAGTATTGTCGGTTCATTAAGAATACCTATGTATGCTGATTGCGTTCGAAACAATAAAACGTTCACTGTAACCATCGATATTTTTTTTTTCTAAACATTTGCCGACAGTGTCATCGATTCGTTGCTAGCGAAAACGAGATAAACACGCAGAAAGCTCTCATCGCTCTCGGTGTGCGCGTGCAAAAGTGCTTGCTCTTTTTCTTGTTCGGCGATCATATACTCAACGTTACGTTTATTTCTCTGTACGTGATCTTTTTTACTGTTTTACTGTATTGTTTCTTTTGAGTATATAAACGTGCACATTGATGGTTTATTGTATGAATCTTCCAACGATGGACTCAGTAGGTAAGTTGCATTAATTTTGTCATTCAGCGGTATTTCTATAATAGCAATATTTCAGTTTTTGTATTACTTTTATTTTAAATGATTTCGATAATTTTAAAAGTATAAAAGAATAAATAAATGGGTGGCTTTTTCAAACTTGAAAGTTTGTGGCTTTAAATCATCGCGTTGTGTTTTTAGATGAATTTAAGCGTTTGAAAATTTCTAGGGTAAGCTCATCACACATACGCATTTCTCAAACCCCGTGTCGTGAGTAATATTCCATCGGATCCGAAAAAATCTGATCATGATGATGGGTTCGGACTCATGACCCCTCGAGCGTGAGGCAGGTGGTCCACCACGGAGCCATCGCCACTATTTTAAAAGTATATAACGCAAATCTGTTTTGACGTGTAATCTATAGATACAAGGGGTGATAGTGCAGTTGGTATTGGAGGGATGTTCATATCAATGTCGTCTTCTCGTACTGCCGCCTGCGTGTTGCTTCCGGAAACTCCTGTTGCTATTTCTGAAACGTCATCAGCTACCACAGCTGAAGCGTCATCGGCTGCCCCAGCTGAAACGTCATCGGCTGCCCCAGCTGAAACGTCATCGGCTGCCCCAGCTAAAACCTCTGATGGGACTTCTGAAGTCTCATTGGCTGAGCCTTCTGAAACATCGTCAGCCTCAGTCTCATCCTCAGCTGTAAAAAAGAAAAACAACAATCCGAACGGAAGAAAAGGAGGACGTAAAGAGGCGACTCATTTTCATGAAGGCTACAGCTATAAATTAAATAGCTATGGAAAAGATAATACGAAGTAAGTCTATACTACATTTATTTTTAAACGTAGTAGAAAAAGCGACTAGAACGTTTGTAGTCAATTTAAATAGGAAGAGGCTCAAATGATCTACACTGCGAAAAATCGACAAAGTAGGGATAATAATTAATTAATTATAGGGATAATAATAATTACTATAACCATAGTAATTTTAAAATTGTTAGTGATTACAAAATTTGTATAATAAATGAAAGAATATTCTTGTAATTGTTACTATACTTTTTAGTAAAATCTCGAGTAAAATTTTTCGGCCCTTTTCGTTAGGTCGTGATAGAACAATTTTTCATAGTTTACTATTCGGATATAGTAACTTTTACTATAAATTTATTAGTAATAATTACTATAAAATATTGTCGTGTCCCTATACTGCTAGTGTTTACAGTAAAACTCTGGAAATGGTTACTATATATTTTTAACAGTGTAGGACGAATTTATGCGTTGAACTTTTTTATCGTTTTCGTTGAAAAAATCTTTCTCGAAATCTTTAGTTCGTTTTGTCTACAAGCCACGAATATTTCAGAATATTGTTGATGTAAGTGCATTTGCAATTTCTATCATCAATATTGATTTTTATTTTGTAAATAAATTTCAGATACGTGGTTTGTACAGGAAAAATTGCCGACAAGGGAAAATGTAAAGGTCGTGCTGTTATAAGAAATGATGTATGGGATACAAAAAAGACACTCCATACATGCATTTTTGATGGTACTCAGGAGGAAAAGCACATGCTTACTCAATTCTTAAAGCAAGCTTCATTTGCAGGCCTTGGCGACCTGAAAGAGTGCCATAATAAAGGAAAGCAAAAGTAAATAGAGATTTATGTTGCGAATAGTAATAGTATATTACGATACTAGTGCGGTAAAGTACTTTTATCATCCCCCTAGTATCGTACGATATTCTACGAAACAACATGCGTAAACCGAGATTTAGCGAGTGCATTTTTGCACTAGCGTGCGGTAAATCGAGATTTACGCCACAGTGTGTTATAAAAGATAAAATTGTAGACTATTTTTTGTGAAATTGCTAATGTTTGATAATAAACGAATTACTATTGTAGATTTCCGATAGCAGGATCTTCGATGGCTTACACTGACAGTTTGTCCAGAAAAATGAGAGGCTGGCGTCAAAGCCAAAATAAAGCAGTGAAAGAACTGAAAATTGTGGATTTCACAGGGTACGCACAATTCATTGAAGACAACAGGCACATACTTAGTTATGACATCAACTATAGTACAGGAGTGAAACAGCGTCAATTAACATATGAAGTGTTTAAAGTAGGGGACCGGGAGCATATGATTTTGTTTGATAAAGATTTCGTGGATACTGTACGAGACACGAAGAAATGGTTAATGGATGCCACGTTCTCAGTCGTTCCTAAATTGAAGCGTGTCACTCAATTTCTCACAATCATGGGAATAAAATATGGAAAAGTAAGATTCAAAGAGATGTGTGAGAAAAAACGCGAAAAAATCCCTTAATTCCTGGGGGTCTAAAAATGTTCATTAAAACCCGTGTCACAAAGTACTTTTTGCGTGTTGGAAAGTGGTTTTGCATTGTTTTAAACATGTAGAATTAGAAAATATTTGTTGCAGCCGCTTGCCCCACGATTTATTTTGACTCATCTTTAGACCTCTAGGAAGGGATTTTTTTTCGTTTTTACTCATATTTATGAGATAGAATGTCATTTAGCTTTGTGCGAACATTTGCCCACTAGCCAAGCAAGTGTGAAAAAATCAAGCAAGGCTGAAATTACGTTTTCGCACATGTAATAAACCGTATCTGCCTATTCTTGCTACGAGTCATATCCATCTTAACTTGCGTAATTTTAAGTTCTTAATTTTTGGCGTGAAAATATTTTATATTTATGAATTTGTAGGCATTGCCACTTTTTTATGTTCTAATGAGTGGCAAACGAATTGAGGATTATCGAGCTGTATTGAAGTACATACGCACGAAATTTCCATACATGGTTCCCGAATCATCTTGGTCTGACTACGAAAAAGGGATGCGCCGATCAATGCGGGAAGAATTCTCCAATATAATGATCGTTGGCTGCTTCTTTCATTATTGCCAAGTTATTATTCGATTATATCCATGATTCTATTCGTACAACAAATATTATTCATCGTATGGACTTCTTACTCTGCTATTTTATCGATAAATTCAAAATACGTATCCCAAAGTCTGTTTAATAGACCAAAAATATACACGAAATAACCGAACTAAAGTGACACTATCTTGTATTGGAAGCTGAGAACATAAAATTATCTATTCTGGGTGCACTTCTCCTTTCTCAATTTGAAGTATTTATAAGCAGAAAAATGTGATATATATTTGTTGTACGACTCCATCTTATATTTATTCACCTCATTATTTCTCCTCGTATCCTAATTCTCCTACCCATCCATCCATGATAGGCATTAAACAAGAACGCGAGAAAGAAGAAAGCAGCCATAAAAAAAAACAAAAAAGACAACCCAGAAAAACATGCAGTCTTAAAGAAATTCATGGCATTAGCATTTCTCCCCAGCGAAATGATCGAAGACGCCTTCAAGTCTTTGGTTGAGGATTGTCATCGTGAACACGGCAGTTACTTCGATAAATTTATTGAATATTTTAAAAATGAGTGGATCACCATCGTTACACCAAAAGGATTCACCATATATCGAAGGGAATTTTCCACAAATAATTTTTTAGAATCCTACCACAGACTGCTAACGAAACTGATGAGAAAGAAGCCAAGACCAGTGATGTTTTTAAGTGAGTTCGTGTATACAACCCACTATTTTAGAATAGTACATTTCGAGACTAGTTGCATAAGTCATACTTTATGACACGCCGTGGCGCGAACCTCGATTAACTTTACGCTCGTGCAAAAATGCACTTGCTAACTTTCGGTTTACGCACGTTGTGTCATAAAATATCGTAATATACTATTCTGGCGCTACGGGAACTTTATTATCACTGTACTTTGTAGGAGCCGACGTAACGTTTTTACGTTTAGTTAATAAACATTTCAATTTATCTTTGAAGCTCAGAAAAAATTTTTTATAGGACTGCTTGGCTTAAATCCGCGTTTATGACACACTTATCACTGCGCTCGGGTGCTAACCTCACGGTGCCAGAAATAACTGCTTACGCCATGCATAAGCGTGTATTGGCGGATTTAAGGCAGGCAGTGCTATAAAATAATGTACGATACACGTGCATTCAGTGACATTAACTCGCCGTGCCAGAAAGTACCACTTACGCCACTTGTATTGTAATGCACTATTTCGCTCAGATTTATAAACGCTGAAAATGTTTCATTTTTTAGAAAAATTAAAAGAAGTATGTTTGAACACGTGGATTGATCTACATTCTTTGGAAAAAGATATCGATCCAACTTCAGGACACAAAAAAATAGTTGCTGAAGTTCGTGAAAAAGTGCTTAAATATTGGGACATGCTTGATAAAAAGGAACGCACACCTAACGAGATAGTTACACTTTGTGCAAATGTGTACGATGATACAGTGGTAGGTGACAGTGCGTTCATTGGCGATGATGAGCCGAATTCTTCCTCAGATGAATCTGAATTTTCCTCTGATGAAGATATAATTGACGATTATGAAATGAGAAACGATATCGAAGAAGGTAATATTATTTCTTTGTATATTAGATATTTTATTCTTATCTTTGTATTAATGTCTTACTTTAATTTAGATTTTAAAATAGATAATTCAAAATACGTAATATAGATATATCGTTACTCCCTACGAAGAATAGCAGATCTTACAGCATGCGACAAACATATTTTAATTCTCGCCACAAAGACGATATTTTTTTAAATAATTTATTATGTCTTATAATAGTTTTTATAAAATTTCTAATATAGTTATTACCAGGGGAGATGCGCCCAGTGTGGAGCTATTTAGATAATTTCACTATAACTATGAATATCGCTCAACTTGGAAGATTTGCTTGCTGTTATTACCTACCTGGCGCAAGTGCCGCAATGTCGCGTCAGAAGCTGAAAAATTATGGCATTCTACGATAGGCAACGTTCCGTGCTGAGCGCATCTCCACTATAATATTGTGATTTCATTTATTCTTTATTACATTTTTCATCGAATATATCGATATCTTATTGAGAAATCATACGGCGATATCAGATAGCAGTATTTTATTTATAGAGAACAAAAATTCATGGCGTATTCTTTTAGATCACGACATTCACGAAGCAGAAGCTAACGATGAACCTGTGCAAAGCTCAGCTACCAATGACATTCACGAAGCAGAAGCTATCGATGAACCTGTGCAAAGCTCTACTGTAAATGACGCAAACATGGAAAAACAACAATATGAAATTGTGCAATCATCAATATCAATTGAGCATTCATACGCACAAATGAGTGCTGTTCCACCCCTCAAAATCCGACGTTTGCAGTAAAGAATATCGTCGCTCTCTACAAAGACTTGTACCGCTCGAATTTTCGCGAAGTTTGTTGCGAAGAACAAATTGTCGGTTAACTTCTTGTGAGCTCGTTAAATTTGAATCATTATAAAATTATATTTTGTAAATAGTTAATTTTTTATGACGTATATTTAAGAACTGTTCTATTCATTAAATAACAATTTATATGCCTAGAAGTGTTTTATCTTCTCTTAAGAAAGTGATGACCGGATGTTTTGAAGCCATTAAAGAAGCGATTTAATTGGTTGAAAAACATATATCTGATCTGAATACAAAAACTACGGAGCGCAACACCTGGACTCCGTAAACGGCGACCCGGGACACCTAGACATCGTCTACGAGCGATATACGTGCACTGCATAAAAACTACGAAGTGCATAGCCGGGGCCCCATTCTCGGCAACCCGAGACACCTAGACACCATCTGCGATCGATATTTATACACACACTGTATAAATTTTAGTTCCTTATGACCATAATTTTTTTTCGTCTGGGTTTTTGAACACCTAGAGATGTTCGGCGGTGAAATTTTCCGAATAAATGCCAAAAACTACGGAGCGCAACACCTGGACCCCATTTACAGCGACCCGGGACACATAGACATCGTCTACGAGCGATATTTATACGTACACTGTATATATATATATATATATATATATATGTATCGGATCGCTTTATCTAAGTTTTCATCTAGAGGCATTCGGGGGTTCAAGATTATAATAACTCCAACAATTATTTTAGACAGCGTCATCGGCGACCTGAGTTGCCTGGACATCGTAATCAAGGAGTTATTCATAAGTACCGCCGAAACAACTACACCCGTGCAGCTCTGTCGGCTTCGAACGGCGCTGCGCGCTTGTTTGTCTCTGTTCCTCCGTTTCTCTCCCCCCTTCTAGACCATTGTGCTGAAATTCCGATTGGGCTCTTTTTCCGGGGCTCAGGAATTGGACGATGTCGTTTCAGATGAACGTACTGATATCTCCGTGTCAGATGCAAAAAAGTGCACAAGGTATGCAAGATAAAAATAAAATATATATATCCTTCAATAAAATTTTAAACAATTTTTTGTTTAGTTCTAGTTATAACATAGATAAATGTGGGAGTACAAGTGGCATTTCGGATCATAACAAAGATACGATACATCAATCAGTACCTCTGATATCCAAACTACGACTTGAACAAGATAACGTTGACAAGAATCAACAACCTCAGGATGAGAGAGATTTCAAAGCACATATGCATAGTGAACCACAAAATAAGCCTTCTGGATCTCAGGTACATGACAAACAAAATAACAAAATCGGAAAATTAAATAACCTTCAAACACCAGAAACAATCGCACAAGTCAAGCCTTCAGGATTTCAATCAAATGAAAAGCAGAAAAAAGATGGAGGAACCATACAATCTGATGAAAATGCAGTAGTAATTGTATAACTAAATTTATTTTGTAATTTAATGACATCATTGTAAGCATCCGTTAATGAGTTTATATTTATCTAGATGGAAAATTTATCTAAATTTTAATTTACTATTTTATAATTTTTATTCTTAATATTTTTAAATTTGCAGAAACAAGAGTCAAACTAGTGATATCTGGAATCATGTCAAAAAATCAAAGGACAAGAAGTACGTTATCTGCAATTACTGCCAAAAGGAGTTGAAAATGTGTGGGAACACTACCAATATGCGGAAACATTTAGAAACTCAGCATCCTCTGTTTTTCAAAACAGGAAAAGGTTTAAAAAGACACGCTGATGTAATGGCAAATGATACTCCTACAAAAAAGCCTGCTGTAAGTAAAATATTTATTTATTTATGTATTTAAAAATAAAAATATTTAATGTATTGAATTTATAATTTTTATAATATTGCTTTATTTTCAGTTATTGCCAAATATTGTGGGAATTGAGAGTGCGTTTGCTCGTGTAACTGCTTTCAAAGGCAAGTATAAAATATTACTGCAAATAGTGTAAATTTTAAATTGTTTTCATTTTTATAATTATTTTTTATTTTTTAGATGGAGGAACTATGTCTGATAAAATCAGTAACACAATTCTTTACATGATTTGTAAAGATTTGCTACCAATATCTATTGTGGAGTTTGAAGGATTTAAAAAACTGCTTAAACTTTTAGCACCTCTATATAAGCCTCCAACAAAAAAAAAACAATGACTAGAAAAGTCGAAGCAAAATACAGTCTCTTAAAGGAAGCCTTTATTGAAAAGCTTCAACACGTAGATTATTATTGATTGACGGCTGATAATTGGACTGATTCTTCAAACCAAAGTTATATAGGTATAACTATACATTATTTAGAAGATTCTAAAATGGCAGGGCAAATACTCGGCTGTTTTCCATTGTATGAAAATCATACATCTGCAAATCTCAAAAAATCGATGAGTGAAATATTAGATGATTTTAAAATCGCCAAGGAAAAAGTCACAGCAATCGTAACAGATGGTGCACCAAACATCAAGAAAGCATGCGTTGAGCTATTTGGAAAGTTTAAGCACCTAGTTTGCATAGCTCATGTTGTTTCTCATCTTCTACCTGATGCTCTTCATGATCTACAAGAATTAACTCTATTATTTAACAAGATCAAGGCTATTGTAACACAAATAAGGAGAAGTATCCCAGCATCTGATATGCTCAAAGAATTACAAATAAAAGATGGAAAAAGTGAGGGAACTGTTCTTAAGTTGAAATTAGATGTACTCACGCGATGGACATCGAAAATCGAAATGATTGAAAGTTATCTTGCTCTCGAGCCATATCTGTATCAATCAATCAGTAAGTGTGAAAAACCACTAGATTTGTTAACAAGGGAGGAGTTAAACATACTGAAAGACGTACTGCCTATAATGGAGCCTATTAAAGCAGTTATAACAGAAATCAGTGGCGATTCTTACCCTACAACCAGCATGATAATCCCTATTATTCACTGTATGGAAATGAAAATAGATTCGTTACTGCCTACAACAGATATAGGAAAAGCATTAAAAAAAAATCTTAAAACTGCTATGGAAATTCGATTTAAGAATTTTGAATTGTGTTCTCTCCTAGCTGTATCAACTATACTAGATCCGAGATATAAAAGACTTCATTTTAAAAATAAATCTGCTGTTTCGTCTACTTTGAGCCGTATAAGGAAAGAGATCGGAGAAGGCATTCCAGTTGCAACTGGAACGACATCTGTAAATGAAATGAAAAATGGTAAAAGTATTTGGGAAATTCACGATTTAATGATGGAGCAATCGACAGAATATTCCAAATCTACAGAGGAAACGAATATAGAATTGGATCAGTACTTAAAATTACCCATGGTCCCTAGAACGGATAATATATTTAATTATTGGAAAAGCGTCGCAACAAGTTTTCCAACGCTAAGTAAATTAGCTTTGCGTTATATATCTACTTTGGCTACCAGTGTTTCGTCGGAATGCCTGTTTTCCAAAGCTGGTAACACAAAGCGAGATAGAAGAAATAGGCTTACCGGTAAACATTTAAATGTGTTATTATTTTTGGGGGCATGTGCAGAGGAAGACTGGTTTAGGCTTCATTAGACTTTCATTTATTGTATTATTTCTTATGGCGTAACTGTAAATATAATTAATACTGTATTAATATTGTATTCATCTAAAAGTATCAGTATGTATGTTAAGGATGTTTGTTACCAGTGTGGTAGGATAAAACCCTTGATCTAATAAACTAATATTTTTCTATTATGTATATTCTTCTCTTGTATAAATTTCCATCACCTATGCTCTTTTCATGTGTAAATATGATCAAGAGAGAGTGCTTGGTTATTTCTTTGGTTATTGTGCTTTTTAGTTTGCTTCTAAAAATATATAATATCTAATTGGAATAACACAGTTATTTTTTTCACAGATTTGTTAGCTTAATTGTGTACGAGATCGACATATAATAAAAATGTTGACTCTAAACTCTAATTGGAAAAAAGGCCAATAAACACACGTCGATAAAGGTATTCTAAAGGAGTTAAAAAAAATACATTTTTGGGAGATATATAACTGAGAGAAGAGGTATATTTGTAGAGATCGCGCAGTTCGCGCGCTTAGGAAATACGGGAGCGGAAATGCCGGGTAGAAAGAATTTCCCCGAGTCGGGTACAAATATAACTTTATTACGGTAACGTAGAGTTCTCTCCGAGATCAGCACTAGAATCGTTTCTGTCTCTCTACATGAATCCCCGCGCCTTATATACCCCCACAGCTGAGGTACAACGGCCGCGGGAGACCGTTGGCTATTTAGTCGGACGAACATTGCTCTGTTTACATTATTCATATAACGGTCTAGGAATTAGAATCTGCTTCCTTCTCGTCGCCCTAGATGGCGGGCAACTTGGAGTCGCCACAACTACTCCCCCTCCAGTGAGCTGCACGGGTTGTTGAGCGAACGTAACCTTTCTCGCTTTTGGCTTCGCCTGCGAGGTTGCTTGTGCCTGTGGCTGGACTGGAGTTGAGTTGTCCTCTGATTGTGTTGGTGGCTGGTTGGCTGGTTGTGGTGGTGGCTGGCTGGTTGGTTGTGTGGTGGCTGGCTGGCTGGTTGTCCCGCTGGATTCGGTGCCCTTGCTTCGTTGCTCTCCGCATAGGCCGGTATCAGCTGATCCGTGGTTACGGCTTGCTCCTCCCCGTTTACCTCGATGATGTACGTCCGGTCGTTGACTCGTCGAATGACTTTGTGCGGACCGGTGTAAGGGCGCTCCAGAGGCTTCCGGATCCTTCCCACTCGCTTGCATACATGTGTGCAGCTGTGCAGTTCTCTGTAAAAAAATGGGTGTTTCGTGGAGTGTCTGGCGGCTGGCACTGGTCGAATTTCTCTAAACAGGCTGCGTAGCTGCTTCACGAAGGACGACGTGTCTGCCTGTCTTGCTGTTGACACGAAAAATTCTCCAGGAACACGCAGAGTGGTACCGAAAAGCATTTCGGCTGGAGATGCCTCGAGATCTAGCTTGTATGCCGTACGAAGTCCCAGTTGAACCATGGGCAAAGCGTCCGTCCATGGTTGCGTGCTGCACATCAGTGCGGCCTTTAGCGTGCGATGATACCGCTCGACTATTCCGTTGCTCTCCGGGTGATACGACGTGGTCCTCACAGTCTGGCATCCCAGTAGCTTGGCGAGCTCCGTGAACAGCCCGGACTCAAATTGTGCTCCTCTGTCTGTCGTGATGCAGAGCGGTGTGCCAAAATTGCTTATCCAGTTATCCGTGAAGGCTTTCGCCACTGTGAAAGCCTGGATGTTCGGGATCGGTATTGCCATTGGCCACCGTGTGAATCTGTCTATTATTGTGAGACAGTATTGCATAGTGTTTACCTCTGGCAGCTTTATTAGGTCCATGTGTATATGTTCGAAGCGGCTGTCGGGTTCGATGAACCTTCCGAGGGCCGCTCTGTTGTGTCGGCTAATTTTGGAGAGCTGGCATGGCTCGCATTCACGGGCCCAGGCGAGAGCGTCCTTGCGAATACCCGGCCATATGAATTTTTGTGCTAGGGTGCGTGCTGTTACTCTTCCTCCAGGATGCGCGAGTCCATGTACGACGTCGAAAGCTTTCTTTCTTAGCGAGAGAGGCAGGTAGGGCCTGACGACGTTGTGTGCGATGTCGCAGTAGACGCTGTTGTTATCGATGTTTAGCCGTTGTAGTTTTAAGCTGGAGTTTGTAAGAAGTTCGGGTAGCTGGACATCCTCTGTTTGTGCTGCTGCAATGGTTGCTGAATCGAGTGCTGTAGGCATTGCGATGGCAGCTGTCTCGATCTTGTTTTCCATGGCCTCTTCGTCGTCGTCTTCTTGGCTCTCCTTGATCGGTGCTCGAGAAAGCGCGTCGGCGACTATGTTGTCGACCCCTTTTGCGTGTACTAGCCTCGTGTTGAACCTGTAGATGTACTCTAATTGCCGGGATTGCCGCGGGGATGCTTTTTCTGGACGCTGAGTGGCCGTGAAGGTGAGAGGTTTGTGGTCCGTGTATGTAGTGAAACTGTGACCTTCTAGATTCCTCTCGAAATGTTTGATGGCAAGATAGATCGCGAGGAGTTCTCGGTCGTACGTCGAGTAGCGAGCTTGTGTGCTGTTTAACTTTTGAGAGAAAAATCCAAGCGGTCTCCATGCTCCATCAGCAGTCTGTAGTTCGAGAACGGCTCCGACTGCTGTGTCCGAGGCATCTGTCCGCAGTGCCAGAGGTGCTTGTGTGTCGAAAAAGGTCGTGCATGCTGCCTCTGCTATGCTGGTTTTGCATCTGCTGAAGGCTTCTTCTGAACTGGGGCTCCAGCTGAGATTACCCTTCTTCGGCAGACCTTTTAGCATTTCGTGGAGAGGTGCTTGAATTTCCGCTGCGCGCGGAATGCAACGACGGAAATAATTAATTATTCCCAGAAAGCGTCGGAGCTCCGTAGCTGTCTCCGGCTTGGGGAAAAGTTTTATTGCATCCATCTTGTCCGCTGGTGGTTTGATTCCGTCCTTTGATACGCTGTAGCCGAGGTAGCGTACCTGCGGTTGACCGAAGTGGCATTTGTCCTTGTTTATTTTGAGGTTGGCTGTTCGCAACACTTCGAAGAGTTGGCGTAGGTGGCTGAGGTGCTCCTGGTGGCTCTGCGAGGCGATAAAAATATCGTCAGCGTAGCATTTGACAAAGGGCAGCTCTCTTAAAACCTGGTCCATCGTCCGCTGCATAGTTTTTGATGCGTTGCGCAGCCCCATTGACGTGCCTAAAAATTCGTATAGGCCGAAAGGCGTAGTAACGGCCGTCTTTTCGACGTCTTCCTTGGCCACCGGGATTTGGTAGAACGCCTGCTGCATATCCACAGTGGAGAACACTTTACCTTTGCTGTCCTGAAGGAGGTCCTCGATAAGAGGCAGTGGATATCTGTCTGCCTTGGTTACGGCGTTTAATCCTCTGTAGTCTCCGGTGACTCTGCACGTTCCGTCCTTCTTGCGCACCAAGTGTATAGGAGCTGCCCACTGGCTCGACGACGGTCGAATGATGCGTTTGTTTAGGAGGTCCTTGATGCTGTCCTTTGCTGCTTGGAGCTTTTCTCCGGAGAGTCTGCGAGGTCGGCAGTAGATGGGCGGTCCTTCAGTTAAAATGTGGTGCTTTACCGGCAGCCCTTGACTTCGTATCGGCGAGGTAATGGGCTCGAATAGATCCGCGTACTCCTCGAGAAGCTGTATATACTGGCTGGATAGCGGGCTGGACGGTGGTCCGATTGGCGCGATTGTTGTAATGGTGTGGACGTTTGCTGCTGCTGAGCTTGCTGGTGCCGCTATGCTCGTGA
Organism: Pteromalus puparum; assembly: GCA_012977825.3. Lineage (NCBI taxonomy): Eukaryota > Metazoa > Arthropoda > Insecta > Hymenoptera > Pteromalidae > Pteromalus > Pteromalus puparum. The sequence continues at coordinate 19,608,216 of CM053170.1, read as the reverse complement.
GCGGGTCTACTAGGCACTTGTGCTTGACGTCCACCAGGAGTCCGTGCTTACATAAAAAGTCGGCTCCGAGGATGGCGTGTGGTACTTCTGCAATTGTAAAATCCCATGTCCACTCTCTCCCCGAGCCGATGTTGAGCTTTAACCGCTCTTTCCCGTACGTTGGGATGGGCGACAGATTGGCTGCGTGCAAAACAAGCGTTTGTTTTTGTAACGGCCTCTTGCTTGTTTCCGTCGGCACGATCGAGGTTATCGATCCGGTATCGATTAGGAAGCTGATGCCTGTGTTTTTGTCGCGGATGAATAGACGGCTCTCAATGTTGTTGTTGTGGCTTACCTCTGCCGTCTGTGTTGTAGGCAGCCTTATGCGTTTCCCGCTTGATTTTGAAAAAATGGACAATCTGTTTGGCATTTTCGCGCGTCTTTTCCGAACTTTCGGTGAAACCAGCACATACTTGGCGTGGCTGGGGTTGCTGAGCGCTCTCTATTACGAGAGAAGTCTCGTCTGCGGGAACGACTGCGGTTCTGTGAGCCTGTTGCGCTTTTCTCCAGCTGTTGTTTTTGGAGCTGGATGAGTGCTGCTACCGATGAAGTGAGGGTCGCCATCTGCGTGGCGAGTTGGTCCAGGGATGTGCCGGGACGTAGTGCACACACGTCCGTTTCGGTTGGGACGAAAATGTCGGCTTGTTTTAGCAGGTCCTCTATGCCTGCCGTTGATGCGCGCAGCCACATCTGTGCGTTGTCAGGCAGTAGTGATAGCCATCTAATTTTTAGCACGTCGTCGGAGAGTTTTCCCTGTGCCAGAGTTTTCATCTCTCTCCAGAGTTGAGAGGGCTTGCGGTTTCCTCTTTGAATTCCGGAGAGTAGCTTTAGTAGCTGTGTATCCGGGGCCTCTGCTGTGCGGGCGATGAGCTCTTTCTTTAGAGTCTCGTATTTATTTGCCGTTGGTGGAGCAGAGGTGATGTCCTCGACGATGCCTGATGCGTCCTCGCCTAGAGCTAAACAGACGAAATTGAATTTTTGCTCGTCGTCCTCGATTTTGTATGCTCTGAAGGCGATTTCGGCCTGCTGGAACCAGCGTACGGGGTTTTTGCTCCAAAACTTCTCCAAGGAAAATCGTGTGATGCTCATGATGTCGACTTCGTTCTCCTCGATTGATTGGAAGGCGTCCTCGGTGTTATCGTCCTGTTCGTCGGATTCGCTTTGCCTTGCTGGAACTCTTGATGGAGACTTGCTGCTGATTTCACCGGAGATTTCGGAGTCGCTGCGTGCGGGGATTTCTATTTGCGGCGGCTTCGTTAGCTGTGCTCTTCTTCCTGCGAGCTCTGCGGTCGATAATTGTGCTGCTGATGTGCTGAACTCGGGCGCTTGTTGGCCTAAGAGACGTGGGGATTGACGCTTGTCGCTACTCCTGTTGTCGGTGTCGGCTTTACCGCGACCTCGTCCCGACATTCGACTCTGGACGCTGGGTTGTGTCTATTTGCTGTTAGCCTGATGCAAAGATGCTGGGCTCTGCTCCGTCAGTGTCGGTCGAATTTGCGTGTTGTTGCGGGGTCACCAGTTGTGGAGATCGCGCAGTTCGCGCGCTTAGGAAATACGGGAGCGGAGATGCCGGGTAGAAAGAATTTCCCCGAGTCGGGTACAAATATAACTTTATTACGGTAACGTAGAGTTCTCTCCGAGATCAACACTAGAATCGTTTCTGTCTCTCTACATGAATCCCCGCGCCTTATATACCCCCACAGCTGAGGTACAACGCGGGAGACCGTTGGCTATTTATTCGGACGAACATTGCTCTGTTTACATAATTATTCATATAACGGTCTAGGAATTAAAATCTGCTTCCTTCTCGTCGCCCTAGATGGCGGGCAACTTGGAGTCGCCACATATTTGCGGATATTGATTTGCCAAATAAAAGTCAGAAACATTTTTCATAAATTGTGCGTACATGCCGAACTAAAGAAAAGTCAACTATAAAATTGTATTAAATGGAAATATTTTCATTGTAAAATCATGCTTTGTAAATAAAACCAAAATAATGGTAAATATCAAAATTTTTTTATCATTTTATTCATTTATAAAATTAATTATTAAAGAGTTTATAAATATTAATATCAATATAAGATATTATATATATTTTATTGAATAATAAAATTAAAACTGGTCGATTCTTTATCGATTCTTCGATTCTTTTTCTGGAATCGGCGATTCTTGAGAATCGATGAAATTGCAGAATCGATTCTTTGGAATCGATTCTTTTTGAGGGAATCGCCCATCACCAGACGGAGCTACAAAGTCGACAATTTTTAGCGAGCGTTTGCATTTTGCACTTTTACGGTGTGCTTGCACCACAGAGTGAGAGAGAAGAGGTTATTGCGGGGATAGTGAGAGAAAGAGACAGAGAAAGAGAGAGAGAGAGAGAGAGAGAGAGAGAGAGAGAGAGAGAGAGATTTTAGATTTAAGTGTTTTATTACTGTACATTATGTTGTACAAATAGTATTATAGAAAATATTTACAGATTAATTACAGGTTTGAGCGATAGATGATTTGAGGTATGTTAAGTAATGGTGGTGAGATGAGATAGCGAAAAGTTATGAATGAGGTGTTTGTGTGATAGTTACTATTGTTTGTGAAGGTGTTTGAGAGAATGTTGCGAATTTAGTTGTTTCTACTCTGTTCTTCTTGAGCGAAAAAGTATTGTCTAGCCTGCGTTTTGAAATAAGAAATTGAACTATTGTTACGTAAGTGAGATGGTAGGGATTTCCAGAGATATGAGGCGCTGATGTGGAATGATTTCCTCAGCGTCTCTGTGGCGAAGGGGGGGATGTCTAGAGGACTCACTTCACCCCTCACTGGGCGGAGGGCGACGTGGAAGTTAAAATAGGCTAAGATATAGGATGGTACAGCAGTATTAAATAGTTTTCTTAGAAAACAAGCCATAAAGTACTTCCTACGTCCGGCGGTGGTGAGCCAGCCGAGCTCACGCCTGTAAGGAGTGATGTGCTCATCCCTTCTTACACCATAGATGTAACGAATTCCTGTATTTACCAGTCTCTGTAGTTTGAGGTCTAGTTCTTTAGTCAAGTCACAGTATACCAGTGAACAATAGTCAATGATGGGAAACAGGAGAGCCTGCACAAGATGTTTGCGCAGTCTAAGGCTAGTGCTTTTTCGAAAGAAGTTTAGACGGTACATTAAAGAGTGAGCACGTTTGCATATTTGCTTGACATGCTCTTTCCAGGTTAACTTCGAATCTAGCAATAACCCGAGACTGCGCACGGATGATTCATAC
>CM053170.1:19549665-19604030 GCA_012977825.3 Pteromalus puparum | reverse complement strand
GGGGTGTTCAGACTCTCGAGCCCTTGCAGGTAGTCCGCAACGTCAGGGGCCAGCGGATCGGTGGAAATTCCGCTAAAGTGCCTGTTGAGGTCTTCAGTAGAGAAACGAGAGGGAGGTGATTCCCTGGAGGTGGTGATTCCAAGTTTCTTTAGCTCTCTCCAGATATCACCGGCGTCAGTCAGAGACGCCAAGCGTGAATGATAATAATTCAGCCTGGCATCCTCAACCTGCCGATGAACGTCATCCCTAGCTAGTCTGTAGAATAGCAGGTCTAAGGGGAGACGCGATCTGCGAAAACGTCGATAGAGTCTGTCCCGTTCTTTCACAAGGTCACGAAGAGCCGTGGTGAACCACGGGTGACGTTTCGTTCGTGGGGTCACTGTTCGTAATGGGGCGAGATGGTTTATGGCGTTAGTCAAGTTAGCGTTCAACAGTGTGATGCAGTCATCAAGTGATGATATAGCGAGCAATGACCAGTCGCACGCAACCAAGAAGTCCCTTAGGTTCTCGGCACAGATGCCTTTGTAGTTTCTGTAAGAGTAAGTTTGAGGTGCGTGTAGTGGCATCTGTACGTCGAGTGTGGCCGTTATAAGGTCATGTCCGTTAATAAATGGTGTGTCGGTCTTCCAGTGTGCGAGCAGGCGATCCTGCTCGTCAATTAAGCAGAGGTCAAGCCAGGTGTCGGAATCCTGTTTGTGGTGCGTTGCACCATAGGGAACCGACAGAAGTGAGTTCTCATCTATGAATGACCTGATGAAATTGGCATCCTCAGAAGAGGAGAGCTGATCAGCGTTGAAATCACCCATGACAAGTTTAGTGGAGTAACAGTGCATGTGCGTGGTTAGTTTTTCCATAAAGTCACTGCCCTGGATGAAAGGGGCATGGGGTGGTCGATATACAACGCCGACGAAGATAGGGTTAACTCCCCTCGCTGAGACCTCACAGAAGAGATACTCAGGCTTCCCTGGCCTGCCCAACCAAGTGCCGTCGGATGAAGTGATGATTTTAGCTGTGAGAGAGTTGTGTATGTAGAGGGCCACACCTCCGCCATTCCGGTTTCTGTCTCGTCTGAGTAGTATGTAGTTGTCCAGTAAAGGGATGGTTTTGATTTTGTCATCTAGCCAGGTCTCAGTTACAGCAATTACGTGAAAGAAGGGACGAGTAGACAAGAAGAGCCTAACCATCTCAATGTGACCCGTGAGAGAGTTAGCATTGAAATGGCAGGCCCTTAGTCCCTCGGACAGAGTTACCTTGGATGATGAAGATGTTGATTTAGATGACGATGAAGGTGGCGAAGGACGAATGATGTGTGTGTGTATAAGCGACGTCCTCTTCAGTGGATGATGGTGCTGTTGTTGTTGTTGCTGCTGCTGCTGTTGTTGATGGCTGGAGGGATCTTGGCTAAAAAAGCGTCCAGGTCTTCCTCACTGCTGACGATGGTGGCCCTGTCCGAGTTGTTGGGGGACCGGACGAAGATGGTACCGTCCCTGACGTAGGACCTGCATCCTGGTCTCCTCTTGACCTCCTGTCTGGTCCTGACGCGCAGTTTATGTATCTCTGGAGGAAGCAGCTCGTTAACGTTGATTAGCCCCTGATGGTTTGGAGCCTTTGCCTCCTCCAGGATACCTGCGTCGAGCTCTGCCGTGTGCAACTTGCCCTTCCTTATCTTCGCTCTGATGGTTGAGCGAGCGAGGGCATGAGTAGAGAGGGTGACAGCAATCGGTGGAAGTCTGCTGTCAGTGGCCTGGGTGTCAGCGGCCACATTCACTCTACCCATGATTCTTGCCCCAGCTATGTCCCTTTTGAGGACCGTGGGGTCAAGGGCAGACACCACAGAGTAGGCCAGCAGGTCGATAGAGGTTTCCCTCGTGTAGCGCAGCCCTGTCAGAACAACGACGTTGTTGTTGGTGTTCCCCTGCTGCTGCTTGATCTTCAGCAGCTCCCTTCGGAGACCGGCAATTTCCGAAGGGACAGTGTTAGCAGGGGAAATGTTGTCGGACGAGGTGTGTTGAGGGGACTGCGCAGGAGGGGGCCTGGACAACAGATCCTCAACTTGTGCCCTTAGCTCCAAGATCGTCTGCTCAGCATTTGTAATGCGAGTTTGGAGCAAGGGCAGGTCGTCCAGGGCGATGAGTCGGTGTTCCAGTAGACCCAATCTCGTCTCTAACCCCGAGAGTTTGCTGGACGTATCTCTCAAAGACTTCGCCGCCTCATCTTGCCTCGCACGGACGTCCTTTATTGCTGCAAGGATGTCCTGCAGGGTGACGTCCTTCCTTGCAGTGGTTGTTGTTAATGGACGCGCCGGCGATTGGTTGCGCGAGGTGCTAGTCGATGAGGGCGCTGATGTTGCTTTGGTCCTCCTGACAGTCCCCTGCACCGTGCTGGCGTTAAGTGAAACGTCTAGTTTCGCCCTGCTGTTTAAGTCAGCACACGTTGCACACGCGAGCGTCGGGACGCCTTTCACCACCACAGAACGAAAAGTTACGCAACGTGTGTGGAAGGAGTTGCGACATACTTCACACGCTTCGGCGTCCTTCGTCTTGTATGAGCTGTTACAGTGTTCACAGATGTTTGGTACGCCTTCTGTGACTTTCTTCCTGTTATACTCATTGCCGGCAACTACTGTGTAGTTGATGTCCGACGTAGATCTTCCCCGTTCGTCTTCGTGAGATGAACGCCTCGTGTGTGATTGTGAACTGCTACAGGAAGAGAGAGAGAGCGAAGCCAAGCCAAGCCGACAGCAGTTGAGGTTTAATTGACGGCAAAAATTTTAGCCTAATAGAATTGACAGGTGGGTGAGTGCAGCCTCCACGAAGAAATTATGACAAGCTGAACTGTTCCAATAAGAGCGTGTCAACGAAAACTGTAAAACAATAAATCACGCCCGAAGCCAGATAAACAGCAGAATACATGTTAGAAAGAGGAAGTTGTCGATGAAGGACGTCTGAGTACTTACGCGTATGAGTCAGACGGAGAGCATAACGAGAGAGAGAGAGAGAGAGAGAGAGAGAGAGAGAGAGAGAGAGAGAGAGAGACGACGACGACGATATTATAGAAAGAGATACAGAGACAGAGCAGAAAGAAAGAAAGAGTCATTGAGTAAGTACATTTTTATTCATTTTTCAAATTTTACTGTTAGCAGTTGAAACATGCGGCGCACTTCGAATTTAGTCTTTTTTGCTTTGCTAACTCCGAAAAAAGTTCATATGATAAGCTGTAATTTAGCATGCTATTTCTCTACGTTCGTATAACCTACAACTGTTTAAACTTTAAATTTAAATGACCAGCTTGTTTTGATTTTATCTGGACCTCGAGAATCGCGTTGGGTATTGACTTTTCGGGCTTTTTCGATACCTCGGACCAGTTTTTCAGAAATCTAGAACCCATACGCTTAAAGAGGACTAAATAACGAAGAAAATCCCGTGGAGCGAGCCCTGCCAAAAGTCCTGCTATGGGTCGAAAAGTAAGCTCGAAACGGGACCTCGAAAACCGCGTATTTTGGGGTTTGACTTTTCGCCCTCGTGGGGACGGATAACGATTCCACGACTAGTTACGGGAGATGTGCCCAGTACGGATACCCTTAGCTATTTTGTGCATAACTTTTAGACGACTCGATAAATATTCGAATTGAAAATTTGTACGTCATCTCTACTCCATTATCTACAAAGATCGACGGGCGGCAGTCAAAGTCGCCACTAAAAAAATTAACCGCGTTAACGTAAAAAGTGCAATTGGCAAGATCTCGAAAACATGCTCCCAGTATCGATTATTTTGGTTTTTCGTTATATTTGATTTCTGTCTAATATATAACACATATATACACTGGATCATCGGCTTCAAGTGTCGCGCTCTGTTGCTGGAAGCTGGCCTTTACGAATATAATGCGCAGGGATCTGTGCATAAACCTCTGCACATTATTGTCGTAAGCGGTAAACATAAAATTATCCATGCTGAGAATGATCCATACTGGGCACATCTCCCCTATTGTTTTATACTAGTACATCTAGTTATGTTTTTAATCGTACGTAATTAGTATGCTATTAATTAAATTCAGCCAAACATACAATCCTAACTTTTTCCTTTTTTTCCTTTCTCAGGTAATCCTTCCTGGATCCATACTTGCGCCCTATTCTCCCAGAAATAAAAAATGCCCTACCCACTCAAATTGTTAATACTTAAAAATTAAAAAAAAAAACCTTTTCGTATTGAAATATCGTTAAGCAAAATGCCTTCAAAAAGGTACAGTAAGAAGTGGGAACGTGACCTTCGTTTTAGTTCTTGGTTAAGACAAGCTATTAACAAAGTAGATGCGTATTGCACGTTTTGTAAGTTCACCCTGCCACCTACAATAAGCGTTCTTAAACGGCACATGATTTCTAAACATCATGTTGATAAGGCTCTACAATTAGCTAGTAAAATATATGTTGGCAAGAACATTGAAGAACAAAAACATGCTAAAGGAGATTCGTTAGTAAATTGGATAGAAGAGAATGTCGCTAATGATGAGCAATCTAACGTAAATGTTAGTCTAGGTAATCCTGCAAATTTAGAAACTCAACCCGAATCCGTTGATGCTGTAGTATTGGAACCTACAGATCGATCAATAGGCAAACTTTATAAAGATTATCATCGAGGTTTTCAAGAAATATGGTGTAATAAGGAAGGTTATGAGAAATGTATTAAGCCCATAGAAGGCAACAAAGAAAGAGTTGTGTGTACTGTTTGTCAGTATTCAATGACAGCAACAACTACGGTAGTAGATAACCACTTAAACTCCTTAACACATAGACATAAGAATGGAGAAGATGTTGATTTGAATTCAAAATTCGATCCTGTGGTTGCTGCCGCCGAAATTCGTATAGCTGCTTTATGCGCGGAACACAATTTGTCATTTCACTTCACAAATAATATGATGCAGTTTTTGAAATCGTTATTTGTTGATTCGGATTTACTTGAAAAAGTTAAAATTGATGATAAAAAAGTTCAGAATATCATTAATAATGTAATAGCTACTTGACATAAAGGTCGGTTAATCGATATTTTGAATAAGACGAAATTTGCAATATTAGTAGACGAATCAACAGATAGATATGTCGATTCTTACTTGTGCATTAATGTGCGCTATATGGACGAAGAAAGACAAAAAATTGTTGATACATTATGGGAGTTAGTTCCAGTGTATGACGATGATGATGAGAATTCTATTGCAACTGCAGAAAATTTATACAAAAAAAAATAATATCAACTTTTACAGACATAAATGTTAATACAAAGAATATCATGGCATTTTGTTCGGATGGTGCGAGCGTCATGAAAGGAGAGAAAAACTCAGTATTTCAAAGATTAGAATGTTTGAATCCCGATATAATACTGATCAGATGTAAATGTCATCTAGAACATTTGTGTGCTCGAGATGCAGTCAAGAAAATTCCAAATGAGTATATAAGTTTTTGGCCAGCCCTTTATACTTATGTATCTTCTAGTTCTAAAAAAACCAATAGATGGAAAGTTGCACAAAAGAAGATGGGAGTAAAGCCACTTAAAATACTGAAACCTTGTGCAACAAGGTGGCTAGAATCATTAAGAGACATCCAACGCATTCTTCGTAGGTTCCCATGTTTGAAATTTTTCCTACACGAAGAAATACAATTTATAGAAAATAGTACCAATTCACAAAATACTGAACAAGCTTTGGAAGCATTATTGAATGTGATAGATGATGTTCACTGTGAAGCTTATTTCATATTTCTAGAAGCGACACTTTCTATAATAGTGAGAGCTAATGAAGTATTGCAGTCTGTTACTCCTATTACATCAGAAGGTTTAGACTTAATGTCGAATGCTTATATTCAAATTTTACGACGGTACATGGAGGAAGAGTACATAGAAACTTTTATTAGGCAATCTAAGATATCAGAGATTGATCCTGCGGATCGTAAATATTACAAAAAAAAACGTAGATTTGGACACACACACCAGAAAGTTTCTTAAGGCGAGCACAATGACGATGGAACAAAAAAGGGTATTCACAGAAAATTGTCAATCCTTTTATGTAGAAATCTGTGCACAGATGCACAAAAGATTTAAGTTTGACAATCCCAGAGAAATACATTCGAAAGTTTTTCACCCGAAAAATGCCTTGAGTGTCAAATTTCATGAAGAGTATCCCGATTTGAATCATGTTTTAAATGAATTCAAATCCATCGTAAATCACGATGAACACGATTTGAAAAATAAAATTAATAATCAGTGGATGAGCTTGATTCAGTATGATTTTTCGGAAAATGTAAGAAGTAACCTGCACAAAATCAAAAATCCTGATGATTTTTGGTTTAAAAAACTTCACCAACGCAGATGACGAACTACTGTTCGAAAATATTGCCACATTTTCTCTGCATGCATTATGCATTCCGAACTCAAATGCGTCGCCTGAAAGAACATGGAGCAAGCTGAAAAATTTGAAAACCGAAAAAAGAGGTTCTTTAGTTTTTTCTAGCATTCGAGGAGAATTGCTTGCAGCTCAGTGTGTTAAAGATAAGGGCGGAGCATTAAAATTTGAGCCTCCAAAAGAAATGATCGATCGCATGCGTAAGCCTATTCGTACTTACAAAAGAAAAAGGGATGAAAAACAAATCCCTAATAATGAGGCGTGCGAAACATATGGTGACAACATCATAGAGGAACATCAAATATTTCAAGCTCTAGAAGCAGATGTATGATACCGTTGTAAGTATGGCAGACTTAAAGATAATGATGATGATGATGATGATACTGATGCTGATACTGATGATGATGGTAATGGCGATGGTGTTGATGATGATGGTGATGAGAAAACAAACTCGAATAATGATGATTTCAATGACGATAGAGACTCCAATGAATGCGGCAATCATATTTCAAAGAAAAGACAATTGGATACAGATTTCAACGTTAGTGATACCTTGGTAAGTATGTAGCTATTCGTATTAGAAAATGAAAAAACTGATGGAGGCTTCGATATGATTTCTGAAGAAATAAAGAATCAAAATCTTGATATGATTACTGAAGAACTAAAGCATATAAGTCTTGATATCATTAAGGAAGGAGAAAATCATCAAAGAATCGATACAAAGACAGAAAACATGATAATAGATTATCATAATACTTCTGTTGTCGATGAAGAAATTAAGCAGACCAATGTTGATAATCAAAAAAAATTGAAAAGGGTTTCTTTTATGGAAGATGGTTTTATTATTGGCGATGCAAGTGAATTATCACCTATTAGTCTTATTATGGAAAATGGATTAATGTCTGATTATGTCTTTTATAAAGAGAAAATACATGTAATTATTGAAAATGAAAAAGGTGATGTAAGGAATCGTAACATAATATATACCATTGGTCAGTATTCAAGTATTAAAGATCATCCGATAAGAGACTATCGAGCTCTCGAAAATATGGAACAGCCATTATTTTTCAACAAATATCATACATTTAAGCTTTTCTCCGAAGAGTATCAAACACTACTCGTCAGCAATGACAAGGATAATTATATTGACGGAGATGTAATTGATGCGTTTTGTGCCATTAGAGAAAGAGAATGGAGAAACACAATTTTTGTTCCCACGCAGATCACCAAGTTACTTTTGACAGACGACATTCAAACACCAGATGATAATTGGTTCATGTATCATCTTAACGGACGATTCAAAGGTACAATACTTATGACTTATGAGTACCATAAACACTGATGTTTGTTTGTGATTAGTGTTAATAAAAAAAACGATTACGCACATAGATCCTTTTATAAAAGATTTAAAATGTATAAGTTCCAGATTGCAAATGTGCGAAAAAAATTTTATAAAATATCTGGAAATAGCTAACGGAAAGGTAGAGAATAATTTAAATTGCATTACTGAATGGACAATGCAAGCATATACAAAAAGGTGTCCACTTCAAAGAGACGGCTATAATTGTGGTTACAGATATAATTGATTACATAACAAGGAGTGCACTAAGATTTCCTAGTCTTATAAAAAATACTGCTTTGTGATTGTAGTTCATATGATAGTGTATCCTAATTGTACATTCATTCAAAATGATATGTATATATATATAGGTTTAGAATTTATAAGTTTAAGTTTACAAATCATCAATCTCATGCGAACTAGAATAAAAAAATGTTATACCTCAAAAATCGTGTACAAAAATAACACTTATTGCTGTCGATCATTTGGAACAAATAATATTCTCTTACTACGTGTAAGACGAAATAGAAGAGAGCACTAAACAAGCATATATCAAAATATATCAAAAAACTATATCAGATATAAATCAATAAACTATATCAAAAAGTTGCGGTTTTCATAAAAAGTAAGTTTAAATATTGAAAAATTTTACAAAAGACTTGCAATCTTTACTATACCGATAGCAATTTAGTAATTTTTTATAGAAAGTATAAGAAAAATCGTATACCTTCAGAGTCTGACCGTGCATTACTAAACAGTTTAGTAAAATGTTCCAAACCGGTTTTCTCCGTGTAATAGTTTATATGGCAAAGTCGTTAAACTGTTTATTTCAAATATAATCACTGTTCTGAAGAATGGGTACAAAAATTTCCAAAAAATTTGAAAATCTTGAAAATTTCAAAAAATTTCAAAAAATTTTGAAAATTTTGAAAAATTTTGAAAATTTTGAAAAATTTTGAAAATTTTGAAAGTTTTAAAAACACATATCGGATAGTCTGCAGAGTGAGGAAAAAACTACTCCCTTGGGAGGAAAAGACTTTTTCCTCCCAAGGGAGTAATTTTTTCCCGCTGCTAAGAAAAACTCGATTTTCCATTCATTTTACATGCATGGAAAGTGGCCTTTTTCGTGCACGTATGATGAAAAAGTTTTTTTGTTATTGAAATTTGACCTGCTTATCTATTTTTGGATTCTGAATTCGGGAGAAACAGTCATTTTTTTTATTTTCTTAACTATTTTTCTTTTTATGGCCATTTTTTTATTTTTGAAAAACACTATTTTGCATTTTCTTCAATCATCCCTCTGTTACAAACAATTCAGCTAGAATGCATTTGAAAGATTATAAAATTATCTACTTTTTCTCGTTTGGTCCTCGGAATCGCCCGCTCCGTTTGGCGGATAAAATGATTGTGTTTTTTTTTTTTTAATTCATATCTCTGAAACTGAACATCATAACCTCACGAAAACAAATATGTTGATGGGTCACGTGTCAAACTATATCCCATTAAAATTTTAAGTGATTTGACCACTTATTTTTCCAGTAATAAATCAAAAACTGAAAAAATGATTTGTTTGTGCCACGATTGCGGGCGTAAAAAGGCTTTATTACACTTGAGATTTTAGGAAAAGGTAGATATTTTATGTGTTTTGGTAGATATTTTTGTTGGTTGCGTAGCTTTGAAACCCCTATGGTTCTTAAGATATCAAGGTTTGAATTTTTTTTTTGATTCTCTAAAACAATGTAGTCAAATGCTTCAAAATTTTATTTGGTGATTTATCATAAAGAAAGCTATTTGTTGTTAAAATTTTAAACAATTTTGTTGAGTGGTTCTCAAGTAAAGAGCTAAAATGTAAAAACCGATTTTACTCAAAAATTTTGCTTCCTCTTATAGAGGTGTCGTTGCACATAAAAAAAAGCATAAATGTAGTGTATAATAAAACAATATTTTATTTATTGGACCTATAAATTTAGTTGGAGGAAGCTACGTGCCAATGAATTGGCAGTGGTTTTTTAATAAAAGTCCTCGTTGAGCACCCCTACATATAAAGAAATTATACATTTTTTCTCTGATAAAAAATTTGTTCCTGTTTGTTTCTGTTCAACATTTTTTGCAATTAGAAATTTTTGTCTGAGTATTTTTAGAAACAGCTGATATTTTACTATAAAGCTTGTTTAATGAGGAATAGTATAATGCGTCGTAATAATACTACCATTATGTGAATTGCTTACATTGGAAAATTGAAATATATATTTAAATCATTTTTAGTTAAGCTGTTACAATGGACGGCAATGTGGCCAATGACGATGCCGACAAACAGGTATTATAGTAAAACTTATTAGAGAAAATCGTTAAATTTTTGTAAATTATTTTTACATTAATACTCTGGTGGAAATGGAGTTCATTTAAAAGTTAATAAATAGCTTAAGCCAATGAAAATGGAGAAATATTAGCTACTTTTGGCCAGGTATAGATGAAAAACTTTTTTGGACACCTTAATCTTCCTATAATAAAAATAGTAACATATTAATTTCATCATAAAACGCGTTATTTTAAATCTTGTAAGCCGAAACATACGTTCAGCTGATAGCTATTTAAAGATTGTGGAATCGCTATGCAAAATATTGAAGATGAAAAATCTGGCATAATTTAATAGTACTTGTCGTTAGTATGACGCAATTAATCTTTATATAGTTGTGCATAGTGTGGATAAAGATCTGCTTTACACCTCGATTTTTATGCGTAAAGTTTCTCGTTACGTATACGTTGATAATAATAACTATTGAATTTCTACCAGATTATTGATTTGGTAATGTACATTCTGACAACGGTAATTTTCGCAACAAGATGATTCAATTCTTTTAATAGTATATTGTGGCCAAGGGCGTAAAGTGAGCTTTTTTAGGCCGAGTGTGGAGTATGCAGTACGAGTCAAGGCGAGGGCGTTTACGAGCCGCAGACGGGTACTGCAACCACATCACGAGGCCAAAAAGCCCACTTAGCCCTTGGTGCACACCATATTTTTTGTAACGCAAGTACAGATTTTTGCGTTTTTTTAGATATTGAGTGCGACTGATGCAACTTTTTTCAGAATCGGCGACCACACTCTTAGTAGACTAATTTTTAAATTTATATATATAAATATATATATATATATACTAGGGGGGGTTCCCCCCTGCTCGCTCCGCTCGCCAACCCCCCAATTTTAAATTTAAAAACAGATTGATGAATAAAATATTAAGTTTCTTAAAACATGTATAAATTTAAAAAAATAAATTTATAGATATCTATACTAAATAAAGAACATAAAGAGTCAGAAGCATTACGCAACACAGAAACGACATTAACAGCATGGTTTAAATTAAATAAAGTAGATAATTTTGCAAAAAATATTAAATATGTTGAAATTCCGCAACATTACAAATTTGATCAAAAAACAAAATCTTGGATAAAACGATCACGAAATTATAAATATGGTGCCATTGGACGATTAAATGTAGTATCTCCAAAAGATAGTGAAAGATTCTTTCTGAAGTTGATACTAAACAGAATAAAAGGTGCTACTTCTTTTGAAGATTTACGAACTTATAAAAATACACTGTATCAAACTTATAAAGAAGCAGCACTAGCTATGGGTTTAGTAGCTGATGACTCTTGTGTTTATAATATTTTTGAAGAAGCTTGTTCAAATAATGTACCATTTCAATTACTAAATTTTTTGCTTGTCAGTATTTACAGAAAAACACCAAGAATACTACAATTTGGAAAGGTTAAAAATTTTTTACTGAAGATTTATAAAAATAAATAAAGAAAATAATGCTTTATCGCATATTCAAAGTATATTAGACGAACAGAAGAAAGGGTTGTAAGGATTTGTAGTTACCAGAACGCGACAATCTATTCTCAAGAGATCTATGTCTCCGAAAATATCAATTCAAAGTGGCCACTATATTCAAACAAATGGTAAAATCAATTAAATGAACGATCAACACTCTATTTCACCAGAACTTATTAAATAAGCAAAGACTAACATTTATTATTGATGTCCTGGAGTTCAGGAAGACTTCTTATAACAAAACTTTAAACTACACTATAGATCTGCATTGACAAACAAAGTCTTGTCAATGGCTTGGACTGGTATGAGCTTCTATATTATTACCAAAGGAATGACAAGTCATAGAACTTTAGATTACCATTTAGATATTGGATAAGATAGAACCCGCTTTAAAATTAGAGAATCTAGATAAAGAAAATTAAGATTGCGGCCTGATTTAATTACTTTGGGATGAAGCACGATGATTCCGAAAAGGCTTTAGAAATCATAGCATCGAACTTGCAAGATGATGGCTGTAATGAAAATACCTTTGGTAGGAAAATTATCATATTAGGGAGGTGATTTAGAACAAATACTTCCAGGTATAAAAACATGGTTTAATGCAGAAATTCATACTGTGAGGAAACAATTAAATATCAATTATGGCCTCTTTTCAAACGTTATTAAAAATAAGAAAAGATATTCGTTCGTAGATGCATAGAGAATCTCACATATTAATTAGGAAAGGTTAAAATAATCCTTCAAAACTACTACCACCCTCAAAGTTTTGGAAAAACACGAGAGAGTTGTGAAAAAGATTATAGCAATATAATCAAGAAAACTATGAAGATCTGTAATTTTAGCTCCTCATGAAGAAGATACTTTGAAATATTAAATGATAAAAGGGTATTTAGAGAGATGTATATGTACACATGACATATACAGCATAGATTCACCATACACATATATGGTGTAAGATAAACGACGAAGAGATATCAATGCAATTATCCAACTTGAAATGTTTAAATGAATTAGATGAAGGTCTTCCACTCAGTAAATAGAATTGGAAAATAAAGCAACAGTATGTTAATATCGAATTGAGTTATAATAGATGTCACTGCAATGGGACTCGTTGAAAATCATTAAATATATCAAACAATACGAAGCAAAATAATACAGGAAGAATATTGGAAATAAAGTGCTTTAACCAAAAGAAATCACCTTAAATACGGAGAAAATTCTTCATTTCCCATGTACTCTTTTATAGAAAACAATTCCAATATATACGTCGCAATAACAATAAATCAAATCACAGAAAAGTTTTGATCCTTCGGCAATTTTTCTAGACGGCCATTATTTTGTCATGGTCAGTTATATGTAGCTGATCTAGAGCAAAAAGCCCAATAAAATATTCATTCAAATGATTAGGAAGATTCTAAAAACGATAATATTGTATGGCAGTTGAGGTATTGAAGAAAGTTAGTAAAATAATACAAAATCTAGCAAATTATTATCATTTTTTTATAGATATAATATAAACGAGAAACATAATTGATCTTCAGACAAATTCTCACTATTCTTAGTTCACAAAATACTTATTTAATTTACATAATTTATTTTTTTATTTTTAAATTTTAGCATAAATTACATGGAATGGGATCCACATTCAAAACTTCATTAGTCGTGTAGAAAATGATGAACACAGAATATTAACTTGAATAAATTTTCAAATTTGACAACATTATGGAAGAAGTAAATTATGACAACGTTACTTGAATAATTTAACAGATGAACAAGACTATATTTTGAATGATTAAATTCCAAATAGAAATTATAGCATCCATATTGATGAAGTGATAAGACTTCAACATTGTTCTAATTACGATGAAATTACTACTGAAAGTTACATTATACCAAACGATTAGTTGCGGAATTCGCGTAAAAAAAAACAAATGTAATACCTAGTGAACTTAAAATAATGATAATGATCAGATTGTTAAATATATAGAAATATAAGCAACATCCCTACATCATATCAATTAACTAACAAAAATTTTTTCCCATACGTTATTCATGAATTGCGACTAATATCAAGATTTTTCAGATGAGGAAGCATTTAAGATTATTTGTGAAGTAATTTATAAAATTGTTTATTTCAGATCAAAAAGAGAATGATCAACACATCATTCGCTAAAAAAAAAAAATAGTCAACCAGTACGCAGTTTCATCTAGATGCAGAAATTCATAAAAAAAAAATATTTATTCAAAATATTTTTATTTATCCAAATATAATAGCATCCTTCAACATAAATATTATTTTCAATTTATTTATAAAATGATCGAAAATTATTAACTAGTAGAAACCTACAGACACAGAACAGCAAACATCACAAATAACATAAAAATAAAAACAAGTTAATTTCGTATATATAGGACATGCTGTAAGGATGAAACTTAGTTGCTCGTCAGTATTTAATGATATTGTACACTTTACAGAAAAAAGTTTAATTTCAAAATTTTACCTTGTCAAGATTATATACCTTCCAAAAATGAATGTTATAACTAAATAGCAGTAAGTTAATGTAATACCTCAAAACTTTTTTCAAGTGAATAGTGATCTGTATGGACGCGAGGATGATGGAGGTGGAGTCTTAGGGGAGGAGATTCAATGTATAAGACTGCCGTTGGTTTCATACGGGCTCCAGGCGATGATTCCACGGTTTTTTTTAGCATAGGTAATAAAAATCTATGTAAAAATGAATCAATTTTAATTATTGAATTTCAAAATTTATAACTTTAGAAAAAAAATTCTATTGTAAAAATCGGATTTAATTTATTATTTCATTTTCGAATTCATTAACTTTAGAAAAAAGAGTCATTTTACACAAAATAAACCATAGATATATATTCTATCATGTCATTAATTATGAAATAATGGTGAGTTTTATACAATAAAATAAAAAAAAACAATAGAAAAAAAATCAAACGCACCTGCAAGTTATTAATTATGACCCGTAATCCAATATAGCTGTTGACAGTACCTTGGGTGGGGAAAACTGCTTTTCTAAAATAAGATCTTTCTAATAACTACTAAACTTACTATATTTGTTAAGAATCCTCAAATTCGGCATTGGTTCACTGCTATAGGCCACAGTATATCACTGAATATTGTTAGTTAAAGAGTAGGAATGTTTGTAGATCAACACCACAGTAGATCTACCTTATCCGCGTTTCTAAACCAGCATGCTACCGCACGTAAGGATCCAATGCTGCTAACTTACTATAACTTGTTTTGGAAATTTTAAATTAGAGTATGGTTTCCATGCTTATGGTAACTAAATTAACTAAAATAACACTTAACCTTCTTCTAAGCTTAAAGATAGCAGAAAATAGCTTTGGTTCTCCTTTTATGATTTCATGGAACCGATACATAATGACGTAACATATGTATGAACGTCCAATATAGAACATATAGGGAGTAGAAGGAGGCAATTGAAAAGTGAAGGGGAATGTGGGGGGAATGGAAGGGTAAGTGGAAAAGGAAAGTGGAGGGGATGCAGAAGTGAAGGAAAAAGCGGATAAGAAGTGGAGAGTGAGGGAAGTTGGAGGGAAGGTGGAGGGAAGTAGGATAGTTGGAAGTGAGGGGGGTGAGGGGAAGTGGAGGGGGTAAGTGAGGGGAAGTGGAGGGGAAATGGAGGGAAGTGCGAGGGGGTGCGAGGAAGTGGAGGGGGGTGGAGGGCAAATTATGAAAAAACAGCGTAAATTTTGAAAACATTTAAACGTTATTAGGTGGAGGGGAAAGTGGTAGGGTAACGTGGAGGGGGGGAGGGGGGGAGGGGAGTGGAGGGGAGGCGAAAACGAAAATAACGTAATTTGAAACAATTTAACGTTATTAGGTGGAGGGGGTGAGGGGAAGTGGAGGGGAGAGTGGAGGGGGGTGGAGGGGGTGGAGGGGGGAGGAGGGGGTGGTAGGGGTGAGGGGGGTGGGGGGGACTGGAGGGGGGTGGAGGGATTTCAATTAAAATCACGCTTACAACTATATAATATAGGAAGATATATACTTTCCCCGGACTACCGGCTGCCTTTGATCCATTATGACACTATAAATCGTTGGTAAGAACGCAACTGAATGAAAATCCGCTTTGGTGGCCATATCAAAAACATCCCTACACGACGTGAAAGTACTATTTCAACGGTTTGTACATTCGACGGTAACGTATTCTTGCGAAACGTTTTTAACGTGAATGGCAAAGTGGCATGGTTTTTGACGGTACTGCCATATACCTCTACAAACTTAAAAAATCGTTAAACCCTCAAAAAGCCGTCAAAAATCGTGCGACGTTGCCATCAGATTTAAAAAGCGTTGCGAGAATACCTTATCGCCTAGTGTACTTAATTCTGAGGCAAAATGCGAAAAAAAAAATAACGTGAATTTTTTTGGGGAAAACAATTTAACGTTATAGGTGGAGGGGGGTGGAGGGGGGTGGAGGGGATTTCAATTTAAAATCACGCTTACAACTATATAATATAGGAAGATATATATATATATATATGTGGACCCAGCCTTTTGAGGATTTCTATATAATGGAATATATTCGGTATTTAATTATATAATATAACTATTTTTTGATATATGAATTCAAAAACTTATTACATTACTTCCCAACAAAATATGTATTAATTATATTAATTATTAACGATTATATTTAATAAAAACTGTTTGTCATCATTTTGAGGATCCTTTAATACGACGCGTCATTTTGAGGATTGTAGTGTGCACCTTGCATTTTTTGCACTCCGCGGTTCTGTGTCAGCGCATGAATATACTAACTTAACGTGAAATTCGTGAGAAGCCTATCATATCATACTTTATGCCTATATTGCCTATGCTAATGGTGCGTGACCACGTGCGTGAAATCTTGTCGATTATTTTATAATATTATTATTCTCGCAAATTATTATTATAAAGTCAGCAAAACAAGTAGACCTTGTCCACACGTAAGTTTGATATTTTTCTGTATAATTATATGAACAAATAAAATATCATAGGTTTTATTATAAGTAAACTTATTTTGAACTTTGTTACAGAAAATGCGAGTGTCGAGAAAAAGAAAATTAAAAAATGTTCACAAAATGCAGAAATGCTACGTATTGTTGGATTCGAAATACAAAAATTTAAAGCGACCATACATTGTTTTAAATGGTGAGTTCTTTTAGTACGTACAAAATTATATTTATTATAATTATTTTTTTTTCGAAACAATATATAGGCGGATAATTTTTATTTATTTATTTATTTTAGACCATACACATATGTCATAAAAAGACATCCTATAGAGACAAACTTAGTTGTCTGTACATAGGGATGGTACATAAAAAAAAACTTAGAATCTAAACTTAAAAAACTAAATAAGTACAGGAAGATGTCGATCCAATCTTCCTGATCACAGTTTAAATATTAACGCAAAGGTTAACAGTACAAAATAAATCTCTCTTTGATCATCAATCAATATTTCTCTCTTATGAATACTTTTAGTCTCTTTTTAATCGAGACTTTGCTAACAAGCTAATAACAACGAATTAAGTCAATTCTAATTAAATGGATTTCTAAAAATGATTTCGATTAATATCTAAAGAATTTTTTATGAAAAAATATAAAATAATCTTTCAGGAAATATTCTTTGAAAATTTTTCTACGAGGAGATGCGTCTGAGCTATAAAGAGCTATAAAGATAGGTGATGCTATTCGGTTTAAAAAACCTTCCCTCCAAAAATCCACTTAATTTAAAATGTTGTTTGGCCAAAGAGTGATTTGCCAACACCTCAGTCAGCTTTTTTTGCGTAAGCAGCTAGTTCTTCGTCAGTTTTTTGTTTAGAAGGACTAGGCATCAAGGCATGCTTTGCTTGCTCCTTCATCTATCTCTCCCTGTCTAATTATCCTAATAGAAAATTTTCCATAAGTTCTGAGTGGCTAGCTATCTTGCGATAATATTTTATAAGTATAATATATAATTTGAGCGGTTGACATAAAGTAAAGATATATATTTTTAATTTTGTAAAAATACGACAATCTAACTTCTAATATTTAAAATGAATTAGATTATATGTCTGTCTGTGCACAAAGCCGTCAGCTGCATAAGGTCTGAAGAGTGAATTTGAAGAAAATTTCATTATGAAAGTCAGGACACCAAACATACTGTACACATTAAAACTCTACACAATTGCATTTTCCTACACGAATAAATTCTACTTGGATATTTTCTGCACGAATATTCCCTACACTTATGTTTTATTATTTTACTACACTGCAAATCTCTACACAATCAAATAACCTATTGTTATATTATTGTTGCAACAATAGGTTATACACTTGTGTAGAGTTTTGCAGTGTCGTAAAATAATAGAAAATATGTGTAGGGAAAATTCGTGTAGAAAATATCCAAGTAGAATTTATTCGTGTAGGAAAATGCAATTGTGTAGAGTTTTAATGTGTACAGTATGTTCGGTGTCAAAGTCAGAGTGTCTAAGTCTATTATTACAATGCCATTTGCATTGTTAAAAAGCTAGACTGCAAATAAAATTGTATAACTTATATTTGTTATGTTACCTTTCTAGGTAATCTAGACAATTTTGATTGAAGGGAGGTTCTAGTGGTACTGCTTTCGTCAAAATGTGTGCCCTTTTTATCAATTGACTTGAATAATTTTCGAGGTTAAATGTACGATTTTTATGTACAATGAACTTTTACTTTATGTCAGAGCCTATGAACAATATTTTTTTAAGAGCTAAATATTGTTTGTTAATTACTTGTTCTCAAGTACAATAAATTTTTATAAAATCTCAAACTTTAATGCTTTGTAATACGCAACTTAGTAGAATTACCCATATAGAGACCCACGTTAATTAGCATATATTTAACGAGTCTATGCGGGCATTTCTGAGATAAATACTAACTAGATGTTAGTTCTACAAAAATTTGAGTTATGTTGGAAAAATTCGAAAGTTACATGCAAAGAATTTTTCACAGACTAGTAGCATAAAGCTAGTCATCTTAGCTGCCATATCACAATTTGTACGGTTGAATAGAATTATAAATTAATCATTAATTATAAATATAATTATAAATATTTTTTAGATGTAAAAACCGGAGCTGATATTTTTAATTCAGCGATCAGTAGCAGTAACATCGGTAACGGTTTTGTACAGTCTAATGCAAAAGTGACTAAAGCAGATACTGATCATGATCACACATATTCAAGTCCTGTACCTAAAGATCAACTTGATACCAAATTGGAAATTTGCAGTGGTGAGTAAGAATTCAATTCAACAGAAAAAATGATAGAGGCTATATATATATATATATATACAACAGATATCCCCACCCTAATTTGATGATTTGATGTTCAATCATCAGTGAACGAAATATTTTTCATTAATTCATGTCAAATTTTAAATTATCTATAAATCAACTTGTTTTCAATGGTTTTGCTATGAACAAATGATTTTTTATAGTTAAATTAAATACTTAATTTTACAAATAATTTATTATAAATAATTTTTAAATTAAACTTTTAATTGGTCGGTAGAACTGCATACTAACTGAACGATTTTCAAATGTCATTATAAAGTAATACTTAAAAATAGTTATCCTTGGGTAGATTCAAATGTATAATAAACACCGAAATTTTCTATTTCAAAACACAATTAAAAAAAATTATTCACTCGTATTTTTTTCAGATTTTGCTAGTAGTAGTTATGAACCGCATATGACTGCGGCATGTCCTGAAGTGCTTGAAATGAACAGAGTTGCTTCGTCGCCAGGATATGACATTTCTGAGAATGACATATCTGATCTATCAGGACTTTCTATGATAGCCAATAAGCTTGATTTTGAAACTGCTATGTTAAGTAGATGTTTTTTTTTTTCTTTAAACAAAAAACTTTTGCAATTGCGATCTAGTTTGTCAAATAGTTCATCACACATATCTTTTTCAGATTGCAGTAATAGCACTGGACTATTTAATGATACTGCAATAGATCTTGAAATTGACAAATCCATTTTTATTAATCAGATTGGTGATGGAGAATCCAATTGCTCATTTATAGCAAAGGAAGAAATAATTGATAGCACAAAAAAAGTGAGTGAATTTAACAAAATTTACTATTCACCACAACAAGAAGTTTCCGAAAGTAGTACATTTGACTCTGAAGATTTGAACCGTAGAAATGCATCTTTCACAAGATCGATAGAGCAGATACGTACTTCAGAAACTTCATTAAAATGTGCTAATCTATCAAGATTTTCTATGCAAAATGATACACTTGATTTTAACAATACTATGTCAGGTAATTATTTTTTTCATCATTATTTCTTAATTAAAATATTTTATTACAATAATAAAATTTATCACTATTATATTATTTATAACATTTATAGAACTGATTCCTGATAGAATCAACAATAATCTCTCAACTAAACCAAAAATTATAAGTGATATCTTACTAAATAATTTTGATTTCGACAAAATACCTATTCTTGACGAAAATGGACAACCTATTAATGTATTGAAGTTGCATGACTACGAAGAAAAATTTGACGAGTACGTAACAAAAGAATTTTATTCTGCCAACGAATTAATAAGCCATGGTATGTATAATAATTTTATCTAATTTTACGTAAGTCTAAGAAAAAATATGAGGCTAAAACAAGCAGCATAACTGTCACCATATGACCTATAAAATATCGATTATTGTAATAGTATATTACGATACAAGTGGCATAAATAGTATATTACGATACAAGTGGCATAAATTGTACTTTACGACACGGCATGTATAAGCGCGCGAGCGATGCAAGCGTTTTATGACATTAATTAGCTTTAATCCGCTGTGACGCCTATCCGTAACATAAATAGTCCATTGTTTCACCGCGTGGTTAGCACCCGAGCGTAGCGTGCAAGAAGAATTCTGCAATTCATACTAACAACAATTTAAAAATACTACATTTTAGAAGGAACATAATATAAATAACTCCTTTTTTAATTATCAATAATCAAATGACCTATTTTTAAATACAATTTGAAAAAGAACCCCAGGATTACAACGACACCGTTGATCTAAATGTTAGGTCTGAATACTTAAAAATAGTAACGTGATTTTTCTAGTTATATAAGACTATATATTAAGTTAAAGTTCTTACTTGGTTATATACAACGAAAATAATTTATTCGATAAAATTGGCAAGTACACTCGGTGGTAGTGGATTCTGAAAGAACGTTTTTGAAATGGCGCAGCCTTATTGGTTAGTTTCTTTCAGTCGAGCGCTCTGATTGGAGCATTTCAAAAAACGTTCTTTCAGAATCCACTACTACCGAGTGTATGTACCTTAACGATGGGATTAAGACGACATGGTGCTTTATATGATTTAGCCTGCAAGAAGAATTCTGCAATTCATACTAACATTAAGTTAACAATACTTCGTTTTTGAAGGAATATAGTGTAAATAATTCCCATTTTAATGATCAATAATCAAACAACCTGTTTTGAATACAATTTGTAAAAAGAACCTCGGGATTTCGACGACGCCGTTGACTTTAAAGTTAGGTCTGCATAACTTAAATAGTACCGGATATTTAGAGGTTATATGAGACTACATATGAGGCTAAATTCCCAACTTGATTAAAAAAAAACAAAAATAATTTATTTTATGTAATTTGCGAGTACGTTTCTTAACAATGGGATTAAGACGAAATTGTGCTTCATATGATTTAGCGTGCAACAAGAATTCTGCAATTTATACTAACGTTAAGTTAACGATTCTTCATTTTTGAAGGAATATAGTATAAATAATTCCCTTTTTAATCATCAATAATCAAATAACCTATTTCCAAATAAAATCTGTAAAAGGAATTTCGGGATTACAACGACACCGGTGACTTAAAAGTTAGGTCTGGATAACTAAACCAGATTTTTAGAGGTTATGTGAGAATATATATTTGGCTAAATTCCCTACATGATTATTAAACAAAAATAATTTATTTGATGTAATTTGCAAGAATGTTCCTTGACAATGGGATTAAGACGACATGGTGCTTCATATGATATAGCGTGCAACAAGAATCCTGCTATTCATACTAACATTAAGTTAAAAATACGTCGTTTTTGGAGAAATATATTTTGAATAACTCCCTTTTTAATCGTCGAAAATTGAATAACCGATTTTTAAAAGAAATTTGTAAAAGGAAGTTCGGGCTTACGACGACACCGATGACCATAAAATTAGCTCATCATAACTAAAATAGAACCGGATTTTTAGAGGTTAAAAGACTTCATATTTGGCTAAATTCCCTGCTAAATATCTCCCTTTTCAAGTATCAATAATCGAATAACTTATTTTTAATAAAATCTGTAAAAGAAACCTCGGGATTAGGACGACACCGTTGACTTTAAAGTTAGGTCTCCATCTTTTAAATAGTACTGGATTTTTAAAGGTTATATAAGACTACATATTTTCCTTAATTCCCTTCTTGATTATATGAAACGAAAATAATTTATTTGATATAATTCGCTAGAATGTTCCCTAACTGTGGGATTAAGACGACATGGTGCTTTATATGATTTAGCGTGCAAAAAGAATTCTGCAATTTATACTAACGTTAAGTTAACGATTCTTCATTTTTGAAGGAATATAGAATAAATAATTCCCTTTTTAATCATCAATAATCAAATAACCTATTTTCAAATAAAATCTTGAAAGGGAACCTCGGGATTACAACGACACCGTTGACTATAAATTTAGCTCCTCATAACTAAAATAGTACCGGATTTTCAGAGGTTAATAAGACTACATATTTGGCTAAATTCCCAGCTTTATTAAATAAAACAAAAATAATTTATTTGATGTAATTTGCAAGAATGTTCCTTGACAATGGGATTAAGACGACATGGTGCTTCATATGATATAGCGTGCAACAAGAATCCTGCTATTCATACTAACATTAAGTTAAAAATACGTCGTTTTTGGAGAAATATATTTTGAATAACTCCCTTTTTAATCGTCGAAAATTGAATAACCGATTTTTAAAAGAAATTTGTAAAAGGAAGTTCGGGCTTACGACGACACCGATGACCATAAAATTAGCTCATCATAACTAAAATAGAACCGGATTTTTAGAGGTTAAAAGACTTCATATTTGGCTAAATTCCCTGCTAAATATCTCCCTTTTCAAGTATCAATAATCGAATAACCTATTTTTAATAAAATCTGTAAAAGAAACCTCGGGATTAGGACGACACCGTTGACTTTAAAGTTAGGTCTCCATCTTTTAAATAGTACCGGATTTTTAAAGGTTATATAAGACTACATATTTTCCTTAATTCCCTTCTTGATTATATGAAACGAAAATAATTTATTTGATATAATTCGCTAGAATGTTCCCTAACTGTGGGATTAAGACGACATGGTGCTTTATATGATTTAGCGTGCAAAAAGAATTCTGCAATTAATACTAACCTTAAGTTAACGATTCTTCATTTTTTAAGGAATATAGTATAAATTATTCCCTTTTTAATCATCAATAATCAAAAATCCTATTTTCAAATAAAATCTGTAAAAGGAATTTCGGGATTACAACGACACCGTTGACTATAAAGTTAGCTCTTCATAACTGAAATTGTACCGGATTTTCAGAGGTTAATAAGACTACATATTTGGATAAATTCTTTGCTAAATATCTCCCCTTTTTAAGTATCAATAATCGAAAAACCTATTTTTAAATAAAATCTTGAAAGGGTACCTCGGGATTACAACGACACCGTTGACTATAAATTTAGCTCTTCATAACTAAAATAGTACCGGATTTTCAGAGGTTAATAAGAGAACATATTTGGCTAAATTCCCAGCTTTATTA
Source organism: Pteromalus puparum (assembly GCA_012977825.3). Lineage (NCBI taxonomy): Eukaryota > Metazoa > Arthropoda > Insecta > Hymenoptera > Pteromalidae > Pteromalus > Pteromalus puparum. Next base: position 19,580,583 of record CM053170.1, on the reverse strand, counting down.
AATAAAACAAAAATAATTTATTTGATGTAATTTGCAAGAATGTTCCTTGACAATGGGATTAAGACGACATGGTGCTTCATATGATATAGCGTGCAACAAGAATCCTGCTATTCATACTAACATTAAGTTAAAAATACGTCGTTTTTGGAGAAATATATTTTGAATAACTCCCTTTTTAATCGTCGAAAATTGAATAACCGATTTTTAAAAGAAATTTGTAAAAGGAAGTTCGGGCTTACGACGACACCGATGACCATAAAATTAGCTCATCATAACTAAAATAGAACCGGATTTTTAGAGGTTAAAAGACTTCATATTTGGCTAAATTCCCTGCTAAATATCTCCCTTTTCAAGTATCAATAATCGAATAACTTATTTTTAATAAAATCTGTAAAAGAAACCTCGGGATTAGGACGACACCGTTGACTTTAAAGTTAGGTCTCCATCTTTTAAATAGTACTGGATTTTTAAAGGTTATATAAGACTACATATTTTCCTTAATTCCCTTCTTGATTATATGAAACGAAAATAATTTATTTGATATAATTCGCTAGAATGTTCCCTAACTGTGGGATTAAGACGACATGGTGCTTTATATGATTTAGCGTGCAAAAAGAATTCTGCAATTTATACTAACGTTAAGTTAACGATTCTTCATTTTTGAAGGAATATAGAATAAATAATTCCCTTTTTAATCATCAATAATCAAATAACCTATTTTCAAATAAAATCTTGAAAGGGAACCTCGGGATTACAACGACACCGTTGACTATAAATTTAGCTCCTCATAACTAAAATAGTACCGGATTTTCAGAGGTTAATAAGACTACATATTTGGCTAAATTCCCAGCTTTATTAAATAAAACAAAAATAATTTATTTGATGTAATTTGCAAGAATGTTCCTTGACAATGGGATTAAGACGACATGGTGCTTCATATGATATAGCGTGCAACAAGAATCCTGCTATTCATACTAACATTAAGTTAAAAATACGTCGTTTTTGGAGAAATATATTTTGAATAACTCCCTTTTTAATCGTCGAAAATTGAATAACCGATTTTTAAAAGAAATTTGTAAAAGGAAGTTCGGGATTACGACGACACCGATGACCATAAAATTAGCTCATCATAACTAAAATAGAACCGGATTTTTAGAGGTTAAAAGACGTCATATTTGGCTAAATTCCCTGCTAAATATCTCCCTTTTCAAGTATCAATAATCGAATAACCTATTTTTAATAAAATCTGTAAAAGAAACCTCGGGATTAGGACGACACCGTTGACTTTAAAGTTAGGTCTCCATCTTTTAAATAGTACCGGATTTTTAAAGGTTATATAAGACTACATATTTTGCTAAATTCTCTTCTTGATTATATGAAACGAAAATAATTTATTTGATATAATGGACTAGAATTTTCCCTAATGATGGGATTAAGACGACATGGTGCTTTATATGATTTAGCGTGCAACAAGAATTCTGCAATTAATACTAACCTTAAGTTAACGATTCTTCATTTTTTAAGGAATATAGTATAAATTATTCCCTTTTTAATCATCAATAATAAAAAATCCTATTTTCAAATAAAATCTGTAAAAGGAATTTCGGGATTACAACGACACCGTTGACTATAAAGTTAGCTCTTCATAACTAATTCCCAGCTTTATTAAATTAAACAAAAGTGGTTAATTTGATGTAATTTGCAAGAATGGTCCTTGACAATGGGATTAAGACGACATGGTGCTTCATATGATTTAGCGTGCAAGAAGTATTCTGCAATTCATACTAACATTAAGTTAACAATACTTTATTTTTAAAGGAATATTATTTAAATACCATTTTTCGATTATCAATAATCATAAAACCTATTTTTAAATAAGATTTGTAAAAGGAACTTTGGAATTACGGCGACACCGTTGACTTTTACGTTAGGTCTGCATAATTAAAATAGTACTGGATTTTTTGAGGTTATATAAGACCTATTAGGCTTAATTCCCTGCTTGATTATCAGTAATAGAAATAATTTACCTGATTGCTTCGCTTGGGTGCCAACTACACGGTGAAACCATGGACATGCCACGGATAGGAGTGACATAGATGCGGATTTATGTCGCGCTGTGCTATGAAATGTAATTTATTTCGTAATTTTATTCTAGTTTTCAGCGCTGCGCGCTGTTTGCAGCCGAGCCGAAGGCAATTTCACGGGGAGGGGTGTTGAGAATACTATTTTGGGTTTCTATAACAAATATTTTGTCGGTAGTTTTGTGGCTGTTATGCTCATTTTTCTGCTTGTTAGTTTTAGCCTCATGTCGAACTAATGAAAATACACACTAATTTATTAGCTAGTGCATAAACTTTATAATTAAGCAAAATAATTCTCTAGTCTTATGAAGTCTCATCATTCTTTGTAATATTAAATAACCTCTTAATTTTTTATTATAGACGATGACGATTTCTTTAATGACGAAATGGATCTGTCAATTTCAAAAAGCTCAGAATTAGAGAATAAAGAACACGTAGTGGAAAAATCAGTTGACTATCCGGTTATCGGCATGCCAGAAAAAAATAATATTTTAATTGGTGCTCCAGAGAATCATATCAAAAAATTGCCTTATGACGATGTCGATAATGAAACTTTAGATAATGACAATTTTGATGATGATAATACGAAGAATGACCCAGATTATGTCCTGGAAAATGAAGATTTTGAAGATCCGGAAAACGACGAAATTGAAGATTTTGACAAAGAAAGTTTAAACAATAACAACTTAGATAAGAACATTTTTGATGATGGTAATAAAATGAATTGGAAGAAAGTAACTCAGTCAAAGAACGAAAATGTCAATTCATTATCTACAAAGACTGAAAAATTAAACACAGCCTCTACTTATCAATCAAAATCTTCTCGTAGAGGAACAGTTCAACGATGCCTTAATGAAAAGCAACCTGTTAATCAATTTAACACACAAGATTCTGAAAATAAGAAGCTAGAAGTAAAAGGGTTTCTGGAATTTGTTGATCTCACAAAGATAAACACAAGTCCTCTTGGAGAGATAATGTCTAACCCTAAAAACGTAATTATCAAGCACGCAAACGATAAAGCAAAAGAATATACTTGTAAATTTTGTCATAAGAAAATAAAACACAAAATTATCGATCATTATTTTAGACGACACAGCGATCAGAAAGAGGTCCAAGATATCAAAAAACTTCCTGCAGCAAAGCGCGTCCGCGGAGAAAATTTAACTGAAAAACAGTTGGAGAGGGAAAAAATGATCGCCAATTTACGAAATTGGGGAAGCTTTAAGAACAATTGCAAAACGGATGCAAGTGAGAGCATTCAATTACCAAGAAGAATTCGAAAAAATGCTGATCCAAAGAAATTGTCACAATACAGAGTTTGTGGCAAGTGTCAGACGCAAGTTCTGATCACAAGTTCTGCTAAACACCTTAAAAGGTGCACTGGTGTCAAAAAAAATCTGAATAAATGTAAGCCTTCCACAGCTGTCCACAACATAATGGTAGGAAATGTTCTTCCTATTGCAAATACTTACTTAAGGACAGTGCTTCTTAAATTAACATATGATGAAACAGGTATAGTGGCAACACATGATCGCTTAATTGTTTTGTATGGTAACGATGAAGCATATAAATATCGAAATCAACCTCACCATGCCAAGCAGATAAGTGCAGAATTAAGGCTATTGGGCGATATACTACTTATGTTAAGAAAACTTAATACTAAAATAACCGAATTTTCAAGTACTCTTAATCCTAAGTATGTTAATGACTACATAGAAGTAGCGAATCGTCTTGGCAATTTTGATCCAGAATCCAAACACTTCTTATGTCCTGCGACAGCGCGAGATGTGGGTAGGTTGACCAGACAAATTGTAATAGTTTTTACTAACCTATGCATAGAAGAACAAGAAAAACCTGAATTTAAAGATGGACAGCTTGAAAAGCTGGCTACAGGTTTCTTGTCATTATTCAATAGAAAATTTGATATAATGATAACGAAAATGATAAGTGAATCTCAAACCCAAATAAATCTGAAAAGAGGTCCGGAGAAAATGCCATCAATCAAAGATATACGACTTTTAATGAAATATGCTCTCGGAAAAGGTAAGAGTGCTTTCGAATATCTAAAGAACAAAGAAAAAGTCGAACCAGATGATCTTCAAAGTTACAATGATCTCATTGAAGCTACTCTAATAGCAATATTAGTATTCAATCGTAAGAGACCCGGTGAATTATCTAGATTACAGATAGTTTCATTTAACAAGAGAGAAACAGTGACTTCCGTATCTGATGTTGGGTACAAAAACATGTCTGATATCGCTCAAGAAATGTCTCGTAAATATTCCAGAATTGTAATTAGAGGTAAAAAAAACAAAAAAATGACGCCAGTTTTATTAGACCAGGAGATGACAAATTTTATATTATTAATTCAAGAGCTTCGACCAGTTTTCAATATTCCTGCGAGCAACCCATTTGTATTCGCAAAACCAATTGATCCACAGCAGAGTATGCAGGAAGTACCTTATTTCGAGGCGAGCAATGTAATTAGAAAATTTACAACTGAATGTGGAGCTCAGTTCCCCACTACTCTGACTTGTACAAGAATGCGGAAACAAATTGCTACATATGGCATATCATTAAATCTCTCTGAAGGTCAAATTGAAAATTTGTCTTCATTCATGGGACACGATAAACAAATTCATCTAAGTATTTATAGACAACCAGTTGCTGTGAAACATATAGTAGAGGTCTCTCAATGGCTTGAAAGAGCCATGGGAGAAGGAGATGACTCAGAGGATACAGTGGAAAATGTAGTAACACATACAGAAAGAGATCATGCTACTAACACCACCAAATCAAATGATGCAGAAAGCGATCATGCCGCAGCTCTTGAAGCGGATCAAAACACTGATACCAGGAATTCAGTTGACGAGGAGATCTCTAACGAACTACAAGCACTGGACTTTAACCGTAAGTACAAAAATATTTAGAATATAAATGTTTAAATGAGGTTATGAAGTATATTAAATGCACGACTACGTCAGCACTATTATCTCAAAGTTTTCCAATACAACTTAAAATGTCGATGAAACGCTTCTTTCACTTTCGCATCTCTTTCTTTCCCTCTCACCCTCATGAAGCAAAAGTAACCCTCCATACACTACCTACGGAGCAGTGCCTTATTGGCGGTAAAAAAAGTCCTAAAATTGTTATTAATGTCCAAATTTTTTAACTGTAAAGATAAATAATTAATTAAAAACCATAATCGCAAAAAAATTAAAGCATAATCATAACTCTTTATAGAATCATCCTTAGCTAGCTAAACTTAAACTTATAAATATTTATATGGAAACTAACCGCACGAACCTGCGCAAGGATGACACTTAAAATCGTTAAGGAGCGAGTCACGGAGGAGCGCAAAGGACATAGTAGAAGAAAAGGGAGGCCTAGAACTATAAAGATCAGAGGGTAGGCGAAAGGCGCGATAAAGAATCGAGAAGAGATATAGGGACAAGGAGAGAGGTTAGGATCGGGATGACAAGGATAAAGAGAGGTGTGAAGTTAGCGGAGTATGACTGATAGGCTTAGTGAGATCTGGGAAATAATTGGAACGGGACCAGACACGGGAAAGGAGGAACAGGTATTCGGAACCCCGGGAGAGCTGGAGGACCACCTGGCGGCAGCGGCGGGAATCAGAGGAGAGACACCTAGGGGATCGAGAGGCAGGAAGAGGGAAAGAGGAAGAGGAAGCGCAGTGATAGCAGATCTCAGGCAGAAGAACCTAGAGGAGAGTTTTAAGCAATCGGAGCTAGGCGGACAGAAGAGAAGGTAAGAAGTCCGGAGGAGACAGGGGAGAAAGCAAAGAAAGAGAAAGCGGAGGAGACGAGTCCTGCCAACCTGTTTGCAAGAAGCGGAAAGACGCCTAGATCGCCGGTCCAAGGCAAGGGTAAGCAAGAGGACGAAAAAGGAGAAATGGAAGAGGTTCTGAAGAAGCTGGACAGGCTGACAGATATGATAAGGGAGGAAAAGGAGGAGAGAATATAGATGAGGGTTGGAATGGAGAAGAAATGGGCAACCCTAGAAGAAGGTCTAGCCAAGAAAATAGAGAAGGAGACTACAACAAAGGAGAGGAGGCTAAATGAAGAAAAGAAAGAAAGGAAGAGAGACAGAGTAGAATGGAGGGAGGCTTTGAAAAGGGGGGAAGAGAGCAGGGAAGCCCTAAGAAAGGAATTAGTAGGGGCGTGGGAAAAGGAGAGGAGGGAAAGAGTAGAGGGCAGAAGGGAGGTGGAGCAGAAGCTAAAGGTATGGGAGGAGAAGGTGGAGGAGGGAACAGGCGTAGACAACATGGGAGGAGCAGGAACGGCGGGAGAAGACAGAGCAGGCGTGCAGGCAAGCAGGACGCAACTAGAGGAGATGTAATGGAAAATAGAGGAGGGAGAAAGGGCCAGAAAGAGGAATAACATCATAATTACGGGATGGACAGAGCAGAGGTGGGATAAAGAGGCAATCGAGGGATGGATACGAGAAAGGCTGGTTGTAAAGCTGACCCTGAAAAGAGCCTGGGAAATTAGAGGAAAAGTAAGTAGAATAGGAGCAGAATGTGAAACCCAAGCGGATAATGAAACTGTGATGAGGGCCAAAGCGGGTCTTAAAGGGTCGGATGTATATGTAGACCATGACCTAACCTGGAAAGAGAGGAGGAACAAGGAAAAGCTTAGAGGACCAGCGGGGGAAAAAGAAAGGAAGAGAGAACGGTGAAGGTGGGTTACAACAAGCTATGGATAGACAGGGAAGAATACGCATGGTCAGAGAGAAGGCAGGAATTTTTTCGTAGAGAGAGGGAAACGAGCTCAGATAGAAGGGGTAAGGAAAGAGAGGAAGATAAAGATCATTAGTTGGAATGTTGCAGGAATAAAAAAACGCAGAGGAGAAGACCTGGAACTACCTTAGGAAGTTTGATATTGTATGCCTGCAGGAGACCTGGAAAGAAGATGCAGAGGGGCTATTCTGAAGGAAGAGGATGAAAGGGTATGAAGTTAGAACAAGAGGGAGGAGCAGATACGGTCGAGTGGGTAGAGGGAGACTCCAGAGAGCTCATAGGGGCCCGAATAAAACGAAAAGAAGACACCTGGTGAGTTGGCATGACATACATGAGAGAGGAAAGGAGGAAAAACTACAAGGAGGTAGATCAGATGGTGGAAAGAGCAAGAGGGGAGAAATTCCTATGGTGCGGCGATATGAACACAAGAACTAGAGAAGAAGGAGGAGGACTGGATGAGGACGGGCTAGAAGAGGTCAGAAGGTCAAGGAACAAAAAGTTAAATAAGGAAGGAGAAGAGCTAATCGAGAAGGTAAGAGAAATGGGTCTAAGCCTTTTGAATAGGGCGGTGGCAGGAGATGAGGAAGGGGAATTCACGTACATAAGAGGAGCAGGGTGTTCAACGATAAATTACGCCATACTAAACGAAGAGGGAAGAGGTAGAGTAGTAAGAATGGAGGTAAAACACAGAATAGATCGGATCACAACCCAATAGAGATAGAAGTGAATGCAGGGCAGGGGGTAGATGAATAGGAAGATGAGGTAGGGGAGAAGCAGGTGGCCTCTTGGTCAGAAAAGGCAATAAAGAGTTGCAGGGCGAAGGTGCAGAAAGGAAAGCAGACAGACCAGGAGAGACCTGAAGCAAAAGATATGGAACGCCATACAACATAAGAAGAATAGGACGAGCCGGACGAGAAGGAGTTCATGGTGGGACGAGAAATGCAGACTGAAAAAAGCAGAGGTAAGGAGACTGAGTAGAGCGATTAGAATCGGAGGAGGAGTTGCAGAATACATCAAAGCCAAAAGGAAGTGGAGGGTGATGATCGGGAAGAAAAAAGAAGATATGGAGAAGAGGACAAAAGAGGCGGGAACAGACAGAACTGGGAAAAAATTTTGGAAGCTGGTTAACAGTATAAGGAAGAGAAGATCCGCAGTACCGAACACGATCAAAGTGGACTGGGTCAGATCAGTGGTGGACTGGGTTGATCACTTCAGGGGTCAACTAGGAAGCATAGAGGAAAAGCGAGAAAAGGAAGACAGGGCATCGGAGGAGGAATCTAGGAGGAGGAAAGATGATAACGAGCACATCACCGAGGAGGAGATTAAGAAAGCTATCAGAAAGATGAAACAAGGGAAAGTTCCAGGGGCCGACGGCATTCAGAACGAGGCTTGGTTATATGGAGAGGAGCAGATAATAGGGGAACTCACGATAATTCTGGACAAGGTGTGGAGAGGGGAAGCGTTTCCAGAGGAATGGGAATCTGGAACCATAACGCCGATCTACAAGAAAGAGAACGCAGAGAACTGCAAAATTTACAGAGGGATTACTCTCATGGATACGGGATATAAACTGTACGCAGAGATTATAAGTAAGAAGCTGGACAAGGAATTAGTAGGAAAGGAGAAACTCGACGATACTCAGATGGGATTCAGGAAAGGCAGAGGGACCGCGGACGCAATCTACATCCTAAGCAAGGCCATAGAAGGAGAACTACAGAGAAAGGGAGGTAAGGTCTATGCTTTCTTTGCAGATATGAGAGCGGCCTTCGACAAAGTCAAGAGAAAGGAATTCTGGGAAATGCTGAAGAAGCTGGGGATATAAGTGAGATTAAGGTTAAGTATAGAATGGATCTACAGGAAGACAAGCAGCAAAGTAAGAGTGGGAAATCAGCTCCTAGAAGGTTTCGACATACACAACGGAGTCAGACAGGGGTGCCCACTTAGCCCGATGCTATTCAACGTGGCAATGGCAGACACGGAAAAGGAGATGAGCAAGGTGCAAGGAGGAGGGGTTGTGTTAGGCAACAAAAAATTCTGGTCCCTCTCATACGCGGACGACGTAGTGCTAGTAGCATCTAACGCAGGAGGACTGAAACAAATGATGAAAAGGTTCAAGAGGTTGATCAGAAGGAAAGGGTTGGAGCTGAATACAGAGAAGTCAAAAGTCATGATTTTCAGAAACGGAGGAAGGAGAAAGAAGGACGACAGTTTCCGGTGGGATGATAAGGAAATTGAAGTGGTGAAGAGATTCGAATACCTGGGTTACGAACTAAAGGAGAACGGGAAGGAAGAAGGTCAGATAAGGAAGCTGAAAGAAAAGACGAATACTGTCATGAATACGATATGGGGAATTGTGGAAGCACTCTTCAGGGACAGCTGGAGGTTGAGGGTGATGCTCTTTGATACAATGATAAAGAGTGTAATGAAGTACGGGGCGGATATATGGAGTTGGAAGGAGAAGAAAGATCTGGAAATAGTGCAAAGAAAGTACATAAAATGGATATTGAAGCTGGACAACACCACCCCGGCTCACCTGATCCACCTGGAAACGAAAAAGTTCAACCTAGCAACCAGAATGAGAAAGAGTGCCATAAAATACGAGCAAAAACTTTATAATGCAGAAGAGGGAACACTATGGAAGGAATGTTGGAAACTACTGGAAAAAGAGGAGAAAAGAGAAAGAGACAGAGTACCGAAAGGAGTGAGGGAGACGGAGCTAAACGAGTGCGGGTGGGCCCTGGTAGAATACCACAGGAGGATGAAGGAAGGAAATCAGGTATGGCTGGACATCGAAAGGATTAACGAAGACATTCAATGGCAGAGGTGGTCAGAAGAGGTAAGAGGATCTGAACAGGCAAGGGATTTTAAAAGAGTGTCACAGGAACAGGGAGAACTACCGGAGTACCTGCAGAAGAGTGGACACAGAGGGAGGAAAGCTATAGCAGTGACAGTCATATTCAGGATGGGGAACGAGGCGAGAGGTTACACATACTGGATAAGCCCAGAGGAGAGAAGGTGCAGACCGTGTGGAGAGGAAGAGGAAACAATGGAACATATCTTCGAGAAATGCAGAATATCCGGTAACAGAGAAGAAAGCTGGGAATAGGCAATCAATGGAAAAAGGAAGAACCTAAGCAAGTTGTATAAAATACTCTGGAAAAGGGAGGACTTCGCCAGAAGCGAAAGGATTGAGAGATGAAGCAGAGGGGAAATGACGGCCGACCTATGGTATCGAAAACAGAAAGGAGGTAAAGGAAGAACAAGAAAGATAGAAAGAGCACAAGAGGAGCAAACAAACAGAAGAGAAAGCAAGAAACAAACAGGGCAGCAATACTCGGAAGAGCTACGAAACGCAGGAACGTGCGAAACGGATACACAAGGCAGCGTCACGGACACAGAAACGGGAATGGAACGTGGCTGGCGGCCTGAAGTTAGCAGGGAAAAGGAAACGGAAAATGGAACTAGGGAAAAAGCGCAGAGGAGAGAAGAGGGACGATCGGGACAAGAACTAAGGAAGAAAGGAGTCACATGGGTCAGTGTAGAGGTTAGCACAAAAGCAACAGGTAGCAAACAGAAAGAGCCGAGTGGCAAGAACCTCAAGTATATAAGTGCGAGTATTTAGAAAAGGGAGAAGATGGCCAGTGGAGACAGGAGGAGAGAAAAGGAGGTCCGGGAGCTGAGAGAGGGGATGGACAAATTGAAAGTCAAGGCAAAGATTGAACGGGAGAAAAGAGAGGCCCTGGACAGGAAGATGCAGGACTTAAAGGAGGAGGTGGAAACAGTAAGAGGAAAAATGAAAAGCCTTCAGAGATAGATGGACAGGGTCAAAGAGGATTTCAATAACAGGCTTGGGAAATTGTAGAGAATGCAGAAGAGGGACCGAAGACCGGATGAGAGAACGAAAAAAGACGGAGGAGCGAAAAAGGGAAAGAGGTGGAATAAGGAAAATCCGAGACAGGGTAAGCATATTGAAAAGGGACCAAAGGAGATCCAAAGTATGGGAGAGAGGATTTATCCTGCACGTAATCAGAAAAAGGAGAAGAGGGTGCTGAGATGATGGCTGGACGAGATTATGGAGGGACTAAACTGGGAGATGGAAGATACGAGAAATGAAGACACAAAAAAGATTATTTTCCAGATAAAGAAAGACATGGAAAAGATATGGGAGAAGGGGGAGGAGCTAAACGAGGAGGGCCTCGTCAGGCTGGAGCAGTGGCTTTCAGAGGAGGAGAGGAGAGCGGAGGCGCTCATATTCAACGAAAAGAGGAGGAGAGAGAAGAGAGACGAGGAAGAGGGTGGACTCATCAAACAGGACATCATAGTTGTAGAGGTGGAAGGTGAGAGATATAGATGGAACGAGAAAAAAGATAGATTAATAAAGCTGGAGAGAGGCACAAAGTCGGCGGAGCTGCTGGACGAAAGAAGGAGAGAGACAGAAGAGATGGAGGAATAGAAGAGGCTAGGTTAAGTTAGGGTAGGTTAGGTTAGGTACACACCGTCACGACACAACTCCCGCCTGTAGCCTGCTCTATCGAACATATCACGCATTTAAGGGGGCACACCACCTTTGAAAGTAGCATGAAAATTTTTCATTAAAAATTTTTTAATTTTTTTATAAATAAACCAAATTTTTTATATTATTATAAAACATAATTACCTTTATTTTGACGGTTATGGAACCTCTCTATGCTTCTATAATACCTACTTATGGTAGGGTGTCCATAAGTCACTGACCGTAAGATTCCAAATAAACGAATGGCCCAAATGAGCTCAAAATCGATAATATTATTTAAAAGTATATTGGTTAAGCTTAAATGAGTGGATTTGGTTTAGACTCCATGGAAAAAAAGTAACATCATAATTATGTTAGAATTATTCAAAAATTGATAAAAAAAAAAAATCAGCAATATGCTTATAGAATTTCTTCTATAGTATCTAAACCAAATCCCCTCATTTATAACATAACTAATATACTTTTAAACAATATCCTTGAGTTTGAGCTCATTGGGCCATTCGTTCGTTTGGAATCTTACCGTCAGTGAATTGTGGACTCCCTACTATAAGTAGGTATTATAGAGATATAGAGAGGTTCTACAACTGTCAAAATGAAGATAATTATGTCTAATAATAGTATAAAAAATTTGGTTCATTTATATAAGAATTTAAAATTTTTTGATGAAAAATTTTAATGCTGTTTTCAAAGGTGGTGTTCCCCCTTAAGGACCTTGCCTTAGGTAATCAACATACAGACCGGTTTATATGATAAGATATCAAATAATCCAGCAGAAACGGCTATAGTTTGCAAGAGGGTTCGTTTCTTTTGGTAGCAATACAAGGCACTGCTTCTTCCAGCTCATGAAAGATGTCCCCAAGTTGAGGCATGAGTTAAACAGATCCACAAAAAACTCCGGGTAGGCGTCTTTGTAGACCTGTAACAATAATTATCTTTCTTACTTGTTAATCTCATAACTAATTTCTATAAACAAAATTGAATTTAATTTCTGGAATTTCTGGTAGAGAGTAAAGAGAATAAATCGTCTCTTCCTAAGAATAGTAGCACAACTCAGATTTCCAATGAAGACTAGCACAACTCAAATTTTTGCTTTTATGTTTTTTGTACAGTCCTTTTTTTGTAAGAAAAACAGCAAAAAATATTGAGTTGTGATAGTCTTCATAATGAGCAACGAAATGAGTGTCTTTTAGTGTCAGTGACGTTGCTAAAATTAAGTTTATTCACAGCTGAAGCCATTTTTTTTTCCTGAAAAGCTGGGACTAACGTAATTTTTTATTCCCTCATATTTGTTGCGGGAATAAAGTAAATTTGCGAGATTAAAGTTCTTTATTTTCAATAAGACAAAATAAACAATTTTTCTTATTTATACAAAGTAAAATAACTTTGTCGAAGTTGTGGAAAAAGTATTCTCTACGGATAAATTTGTCTGGCCCGATCATGTAGGCCACAAATTTATTTAGAGGCCGAGGTTTAACTTTATCAGTAGGTAATAATTATCCACAACATCGAAAAAGTCAAATTGGAAACGAATATTATAATCTTTATCATATAAAATAAATTAACTTTTATTAACCACTGTTCAGACTGCGCTGCGCAGCATGTTTCAAAACGCTTTACATCATATTGTAAGTAGGTCGGTAGGTCCCATCTAAAAAAAAATGTCTACTCAGTTGATTCGTTAATAATAGTATATTGTGTACCAAGGGTGTAAAGGTGGGCTTTATTAGACCGGGTGTGGAGTTAGCAGTACGAGCCGAAGACGAGTACTGCAAACCATACGAGGTCAAAAAACCCACTTAGTCCTTGGTGCACACCATAGTTGTGATGCATGTATGGATTTTTGCGTTTTTCATGGCTATAAAGCGGAAAATTTTAAGATTTCCTAAATTTTCAAAATATGACTCATAAACTCAAAATTTGCAGTTTACAAGAAAATTTTGTAAGTAGGAAAAAAAAGTCAGCTGCGAGCAAAAAAAAATTTCTTTGCCCGCCAGTAAAAAACACTGATATTTTAGGCTCGCTTAATTGGTAGGAAAAATGCGAAAATCATACATGTGTTACAAAAAGTACTATATGCAACACGAGAGTAAAGTCACTTATTCTTTCAAATGATTAGTAAACCCACCCGCGGAAATGATGTACACCTTTGCTCCCTTGTTGCATAATGTACTATTTATTAATTATGTGTATGTCAACATACCAATAAATAAATAAATATGTATTTTTTATTCCTTAGAGCATACTGAAAATACTCGTCGTCGAAGAAAGTGGCTACCTGAGGCTAAGTCAATAATGATCACTCATTTTCGAGACAAATTTATAAATGGAGACAGAATTACTGGTGAAGAAATATTAGATGTCTTAAAGGAGCATCCACATCTATTCGAAGGTCGCAACGTTGCTGATGTGCGATCCTTCATTCAGTATGATACTAAAGGTTTGAAAAAAACATCACATGAAAATTGCAAAAAAAAAGGAAAACCGTCTGAAAAAAAGAAGACACATAGAAATAGGATACCGTCAAATATATATAAAAGCTTTTCTGAATACATCGATGAAGAAAAACTACCAACACTTGCACAATGTGCTGAAAAATTGATAACTTCTCCGTCCCTATTTAAGTACAATCCAATGCAACTCCAGAAATTTGTTCAGAAAATAATTCTAGGAGATGATTTTATGGATAGTACGCCATAAATATGCAAATATGCTGCATTCTTACACATTAATAATTTAGTAGTTAAGTTTAAATAACAATGTTGATCAATGCGTACAAAATATAATACTACAATTTTGAAAGTATATTATGACAAGCCTGCAAAAGCATGTAGTTCAATTTATGATATACTGTTTTATAAAACGTATGAAAAAATTTAAGTACGTTAAAAGTTAAATCAGTCAGTAGTATAACTTTATTATTCGTTGAGAACGTTTATTAACTAATGAATTTATTCATCTCTATGAGCCATCTATACATATTTTGTTATATTAACAGTGTATATAATAACTTTCAGAATCCTTAGAAATAAAATAAAACCATAAAAAATATAGAGATGAATAAATTAACTAGTTAATTAAATTGGTTAATTCTTAGAAAACCTAATGTTCAAATTATAAAACTATCAATACTAAATACAAAAAAGAGACTTTCTTTAGCTTTATATCACCATATGGTGCTTTGTAACACAAATGTGATTCTAATTTGATAAATATTTTATAAAACCGGAATATTTGATATTTCAATCATCACTAGAAATAATGTTTTTCGTATCTAAAGCGTAAGAATGTGAATAACTAAAATAGTACTGTGAAAAGAGACTTTCTTTAGCTTTATATCACCATTTGGTGCTTTGTAACCTAAATGTGATTCTAATTTGATAAATATTTTATAAAACTGGAATATTTGATATTTCAATCATCACTAGAAAAAATGTTTTCCGTATCTAAAGCGTAAGAATGTGAATAACTAAAATAGTACTGTGAAAAGAGACTTTCTTTAGCTTTATATCACCACTTGGTGCTTTGTAACCTAAATGTCATTCTAATTTGATAAATATTTTATAAAACTGGAATATTTGATATTCCAATCATCACTAGAAAAAATTTTTTCCGTATCTAAAGCGTAAGAATGTGAATAACTAAAATAGTACCGTGAAAAAAGACTTTTTTTAGCTTTATATCACCACATGATGATATGTAAACAAAATGTGATTCTAGTTTAATAAGTATTTTATATAACCGAATATTTGATATTCCAATTGTCACTAAAGATAATGTTTTCCATATTTAAATTTAAGATTGTAAGTACGAATAGTTACCCATACGACGCTGAGTAAGCTCTACACAAAAAAAAGTTCTACACATTACACGAAATAACTCTACACGATTATTCTGTACACGCAAAAATTCTACACAAATATTCACTGCACAAAATTTTCCTACACGCATTTTTGATTATTTCAATACACCGGAAAACTCTACACAAGCTTTTAACCTATTGTTGCAACAATGGATAACAATAAGTTGTAGGATTGTGTAGTGTTTTCCGGTGTAGTGAAATAATAAAAAATGCGTGTAGGGTAATTCTGTGTAGTAAATATCTGAGTAGAGTTTTTTCGTGTAGCAAATATGTGTGTAGAGTTATTTCGTGTAGTGTGTAGAACTTTTTTTGTGTAGAGTTTACTCAGCGTCACCCATACAAGATATAAGATAAAAAGCAGCTATGCCAAAATGATGTAAAAAAAGTATGATAAAAATTATTATTTTTTAATTATAAGACTTTTCAAAACTATTGTAAGGAGATAATCTATAAAAATTTTAGATTTGTAATTTATGAATAAATAATAAAGCATTTACATAAGAATTTTCTACTTTGCCCTTTCTAACTAACTATATATTGTCTGTCTTAAGAGTAGCATTCGCAATACTGGGAGGCTAAACAAGAAAGTATGGACAATTATAGAATACATATTTATTGAATAAAAACAAATGCTTCTATTTTAGTAGAGACTAATTAAAATTGAAAAGAATTGTGATACATTATTGTTTCAAAAGCTATCAACATTTCATTATAAATAAAAACAGGAAAATACACCAGATAAATGTGTTAAACTGCGGCGCGGAAAAAATAATATCAAACATTTTCAAAAAAAATATCGCCGTAAAGCTGATAAATATATGTCAAGATATAAATCCACTGCCACTAGCTATTTCTGCGACCTCATAATCACCATACTGGGATAAAGACGACAAAGCTTTTTATAAGATTTTCGTGCGGGAAAAATTCTGCACTTTATACCAACAAAATTTAACTGCGTTATTAATTGTAAATATTCAAACATCCGATTTTTTAATACAATTTGTAACAAGAACCTCGGGATTATGGCGACACAGTTGACTTCAAAGTTAAGTATGAATAATTATAATGGTAGCGTAATTTTCGTTGTTGCGAAAGACTATTACAAAATTAAGCTAAAATCCCTCCTTAGTTATTGAGAAAAAATTATAACTATCGGAAGTTATCAATAGTTATTGTCACAGACGCACACGTCTGCAACGCGAGCTGCGAGACGAGTCAGCGATAAGAGCTAGCCGAGCTGCACTTCGATGCATGCATGCGCATGCATCGTAGGCGGTAGCTCAGTGGTAGAGCTCCAGGCGTCGCAATCTCGGGGTCCCGGGTTCGATCCTACCCACCGTCTACTCTTTTTCGCTTTCCGATTCGTCTCCTCTCCGTCCGTTACAGTTATGAATAATAATAATAGGATTACAACGACTTGAAGCTGCATATGATTTAGCGTGCAGAAAGAATTCTGTAAATGATACTAACAACGAGCGCGATTGGGCCGCTCACGCGTCCTCTGGCGCTATTTTCAGTCCAGGACACCTTATAGGTGTCATGTACAGGACTGCGTGCGCAAACTGGACTTTCTATGGTAGCTCAGCAGCGGGATTATGACGACAGAGTGAGTTATAAAGGTTACGTGCAGAAAGATCGCACTCTTATAACAAAAGGAAATAGACAATACTTTGTCTTGATAAATTTTCAGAAGAAATAACAGCATTAATAATCGTCAATGATCCACTGCGCTACTTTTGAATACAGTTTGTGAAAAGAAGTGTGGGATTACGACGACACAGTAAACTTAAGAATATAGGTGTAATAAATCTAAATTATTCCGTTATTATGTAGATACGTTAGTCTATATAATAAGTAACATTTGCGATTCAATTATTGGAAATAATATTAATATATCTTATTTCATTGGCCGTAAGGTATCTTAACTGACTGACTAACTGGGATTATGACGACAGATTGATTCATAAGGGTTACGTGCAGAAAGATCACGCACTTTACAACAAAAGAATCAGACAATTGTTTGTCTTGATAAATTCTCAGAAATCATAACAGTATTAATAATCGTAATTGTTTTTCATGTTACTAGCAGTTAGGTATTTTAACAGGGGGATTATAACGACGGATTGATTCATAAGGGTTACGTGCAGAAAAATCGCGGACTTTATAACAAAAGAATCAGACAAATGTTTGTCTTGATAAATTTTCAGAAGAAATAAAAGCATTAATAATCGTCAATGATCAACTGTGCTACTTTTAAATACAGTTTGTGAAAAGGAGTGTGGGATTACGACGACACAGTACACTTAAGAATTTAGGTGTAATAAATCCAAAATATTCCGTTGTTTTGCGGATACGTAAGACCATATATAATAATCAACATTCCCATTTCGATTGTTAGAAACCTCAGAAGTGAGATTATAGAGACAGTTTTATTTATAAGAGTTTTGTGCAAAAAGATTCTGCACATTATACCAAAAAGAAATCGACAATAGTTTGTCCTAATAAATTCTCAGAATCGATAACAGTATAATAATCGTAATTGGTTCATTTGTTATAAGTTATTAGGTATAATAACAGGGGGATTATGACGACAGAGTGATCAATAATGGTTACGTGCAGAAATATCGCGCTCTTATAACAAAAGGAATTAGACAACAGTTTGTCTTGATGAATTCTCAGATGAGATAACTTCATTAAGTACTTCATTAACTTCATTCAGGCCGTAAGGTACCTCAAAAGTAGGATTATGGCGACACATTTATTCATAAGAGTTTCGTGCAAACAGATTCTTCACATTATACCAAAAAGTATTGGACAATAGTTTGCCTTGACAATTTCTTAGAAAAAATAACATTATTAATAATCACCAAGGATCAACTGTGCTAGTTTTGAATACAGTTTGTGAAAAGAAGGGTGGGATTACGACGACACAGTAAACTCAAGAATTTATGTGTAATAAATCCAACTTATCCCGTTGTTTTGCGGATACGTTAGTCTATATTAATAATCGTGATTGTTTCTTATGTTACTGACGGTTAGGCATTTTAACAGTAGGATTATGACGTCAGAGTGATTCATACGGTTACGTAAGGAGGAATTCCGCACTTTATAAAAAAATAATTTAGCTGTAATAAATCCAAATTATTCCGTTGTTTTGTGGATACGTAAGTCTATATAATAAGTAACATTTCCGATTAAAATATTAGAAATATTATAAATTTATGTGATGTGATTGGCCGTTAGATATCTCAGCAGTGGGATTATGACGACACATTTTTTTATAAGAGTTTTGTGCAAAAGATTCTGCACTTTATACTAAAAAAAATTAGACAATAGTTCGTATTGACAAATTCTTAGTAAAGAATACAGCATTAATAATCTTTAATGATTAACTTTGCCATTTTTGAATACAGTTTGTGAATAGAAGTATGGGATTACAACGACACAGTTAACTTACCAATTGTAATAAATTTAAATTATTTTGTTGTTGACAGAGTGCATAATAAGGGTTTTGTGCAAAAGGATTCTGCACATTATACCAAGAAGAATTGGACAATAGTTTGTGTTAACAAATTTCGAGAAATGATAACAATATTAATAATCGTGATTGTTTCTTATGTTACTGACCGTAAGGTACTTAAACAGAGGGATTATGACGACAGAGTGATTTATACGGTTACTTGAAGAAGCATTCGGCACTTTATAAAAAAAAGATTTAGCTGTAATATGAATCGAAAATAATTGGACAATAGTTTGTCTTGATAAATTCTCAGAATTGATAACAGTATAAATGATCGTAATTGTTTTTGCCGTTATTGGCCGTTAGGTATTTTAACGAGGGAATTATGACGACAAAGTAATTCATACAGTTACGTGTAGAAAGATCGCGCACTTTATAAAAAAAAAAAGGATTAGGCTACAGTTTGTCTTGATTAATTCTCAGATGAGATAACTTCAATATTAATCGCCAAGGATCAACTGTGCTATTTTTTTAATACAGTTTGTGAAAAGAAGTGTGGGATTACGACGACACAGTAAACTCAATAATTTATGTGTAATAAATCCAACTTATCCCGTTGTTTTGCGGATACGTTAGTCCATATATAATAATTAACATTCTCATTTCGATTGTTAAAAATATTATTAATGTACCTGATTTGATTGGCCGTTAGGTAACTCAACAGTGGGATTATGGCGACACATTTATTTATAAGTGTTTCGTGCAAAAAGATTCTGCACATTATACCAAAAAGAAATCGACAATAGTTGCCTTAACAAATTCTTAGAAATGATAACATTATTAATAATCGTCAATGATCAACTGTGCTATTTTTGAATACAGTTTGTGAAAAGAAAGGTGGGATTACGACGACACAGTAAACTCAAGAATTTATGTGTAATAAATCCAACTTATCCCGTTGTTTTGCGAATACGTTAGTCCATATATAATAATTAATATTCTCATTTCGATTGATAAAAATATTATTAATTTATCTGATTTGATTGGTCGTTAGGTACCTCAGCAGTGGGATTATAGCAATGCTTTTATTTATAAGACTTTCGTGCAAAAAGATTCTGCACATTATAGCAAAAAGAATCAGACAATTGTTTGTTTTGATAACCTCTCTGAAATGATAACAGTATTAATAATCGTAATTGTTTTTCATGTTACTAGCAGTTAGCTATTTTAACAGGGGGGTTATAACAACAGCGTGATTCATAACGGTTACGTGCAGAAAGATCGCGCGCTTATAACAAAAGGAATTAGACAATAGTTTGTCTTGATAAATTTTCATAAGAAATAACAGCATTAATAATCGTCAATGATCAACTGTGCTATTTAAGAATACAGTTTGTGGAAAAAAACTGTGGGATTACGACGACACAGTACGCTTAAGAATTTATGTGTAATGAATCCAGTTTATTCCGTTGTTTTGTGGATGGTTTAGTCTATATAATAAGTAACATTCCTATTTCAATCGTTAGAAATAATAATAATTTATCTGATTTCATTGGCCGTAAGGTATTTCAACAGGGGGATTATGACGACAGCGTGATTCATAACGGTTACGTGCAGAAAGATCGCGGACTTTATAACAAAAGAATCAGACAAATGTTTGTCTTGATAAATTCTCAGAAGAAATAAGAGCATTAATAATTTAAATATTATTGTTATTCCTCTCCATTATAAACTTGTAAATTATCTTTACTCCAAAAATAAGAGCAACCCTTAATGGAAAATTAATTCCAAAACACAAAACAACAATATTGCTGGCAACGTTTCGTCCCTGGTGGGGACCTCATCAGGTCTTTATTAACAAAAAATAATACAAATACAATAATACTTTGCAACATATGTATGCGACACTACAGTAGTTTTTATTCATACAAACCATAAATAATAATATAAATGTAAGAGAGACAAATATGTCTCTCATACGTCGTCAGTCCTCTCTCTGTCTATATGTGAAAGACAACAAGTATGTACAGAGTGCGTGCGAGGATGAATTCACATATACACGCATACACAGAAAGCGCCAAGCTCACTTATACCCGCAAACATCGGAAGCCTATATATAAAGGTTCTTCTACACAATTGCGTATAGAAAAGTTCAAAAAAGAGAATTAATATAGTAAATTAATCTGGTTTATTTCAAAAATTTATTTAATCTATTATATTGTCTACTAATAGTATTGAAATCCTCTTGTTTATTAATGTTATTATTGTTAATGTTAATAAATAAATTTTCTGAAATTAGCCTTTTAAAATTATTTTTTTCTCTATCTAGAATCTTTACGTTATCAAAATCAAAACTGTGTGATAAATTATTAATATGAGCAGGAATTGGTAGTAATTTGTCAAGAGGAGTTTTTTTGTGCTCATCTATTCTCTCTTTTTTTTTTTTAACTTCTCTTGGTTTGGCCTACATAAGTAGCATTACAATCCTTACACGCAATCTCGTATACAACATTAGTCTCACACCATTTTTCTAGTTTATCCTTACCTAATTTAATAATAGTGTTTAATTTATTTGTCATACAAGGAACTATAGTAAAACCATATTTTTTAAAAGTAGACTTACAAGTGAAAAACAATTTTTCGTGAAAAGGGATTGGGATGACATTTTTTACTGTAGATTTGCTATTTTTGTCTTTAAATTTTGGTTTGTTAAACATGTGATATCTAACTCGATAACGAATACAACTGTCAATGAACCTGTCAGGGTAATTATTCTCGCCAAGCATTTTTTTAACTATAAACAAATTTTCATTATGAAATTGTTTATGTGAAAGAAGAAGGGCTCTGTCTACTAAGTTGTAAATAATATTACGTTTTAATTGGATTGTATGATTTGAATTAAAGTTTAACAATCTATTAGTATTTGTGGGTTTTTGATACCAATTAGTTATAATATTATTATTATTTATTGATAAAGAAAGGTCTAAAAATGGGATCGTGCTATTGTTTTGTAACTCATGTGTAAATTGTAAATATTTGTTATAGCTATTGAATTTTTTAATAATTATGTCTAGTTCTTCTTCTTTCACACACATAACTGTATCATCTACATATCTAAAATAAAATAGTGGTGTGACACTGTGATTATTTTTTAATTCACCAAGAACTGTGGTTTCCAAATCTTCCATAACAATATCGGCAAACAACGGAGAAATAGGAGAGCCCATGGGTGTACCAAAAATCTGTTTGTAAATTATGTTGTTAAACAAGAAATATGTATTATCAAAGATGAATTTAACTATAGAAATTATACTATCAAACGGAATTTTTGAGTGAGATTGAATATTTTGAAAACGTTTGTCTAAACTCTGCAAAACTAGTTCTAATGGAATATTAGTAAACAAAGAAATCACATCAAGAGAAACCAAAATATATCCTTGAGGGATGTATATATTCGTCACTTTTTCTTTTAAATCAAAACTGTTGTCAACATGTGAAACTGGGTTTTTGAAACAACGTCTAAGAGTTTTATCAATAATGTTAGCCAAGAAGTGTGTAGGGCTGTTTACAGTTGAAATAATTGGTCTTAATGGGACGTCTTTTTTGTGGATTTTTGGCAAACTATAGGCTCTAGGAAGGACAGTATTAGTTTGTGTTAATTTAACCTTGTCGTATTTTAAATCAAGATATTCGTTATCATTCAGATATGTCAAAATATTATAAACATTTTTTTGCAAAGAGACAAGCGGATTCCTCTTAACAATTTTGTATGTCTTGCTGTCACTAAGTAAGTTAGACATTTTTCCATAGTAATTATCGTAATTGAGGCACACAGTTATATTGCCTTTGTCCGCCCGAGTAAAAAATATAGCCGGGTTCTTACAACAAAAGTCTTTGGTTATAGCAACTTTTTGGCAAAATTCTTTGTCAAAAGCATTACGTTTTGATTTGTTATTGCATTCCGATTCAATATTCTTAATGAGTGTATCTCTAAGTGTACATTTAATTTCAGGCTCAAGTGTGTGGATACTGATTTCAAAGTTTTTTATAGTAGTGATAATGTATTTTTTATTAAGATTACTATTTTTATTAAAATTGTGAAAAATTTATAAAAATTGTGAAAAATGGTGTGAGACTAATGTTGTATACGAGATTGCGTATAAGGATTGTAATGCTACTTATGTAGGCCAAACCAAGAGAAGTTTAAAAAAGAGAATAGATGAGCACAAAAAAACTATTACTACCAATTCCTGGTCATATTAATAATTTATCACACCGTTTTGATTTTGATAACGTAAAGATTCTAGATAGAGAAAAAAATAATTTTAAAAGGCTAATTTCAGAAAATTTATTTATTAACATTAACAATAATAACATGATTAAACAAGAGGATTTCAATACTATTAGTAGACAATATAATTTTTTTTTTTTTAAGTGGCATTTCGAACTCGAAAGTTCATCGCCTCATCTACGCAAGCCTTCCACGTATTTCTATTTTGTGCTAGCCCTATCCATTTCGCGCTGCCCCGCCCTATTTCAGTTAGGTCCGCTTTTACATTGTCCTCCCACCTGCGTCTAGGTCTACCTAGAGGTCGCGATGTATTTGGCTTTCCTTTCATTATACGTGCTGCCGTGCGATCATTTCCCATTCTTGCAACGTGCCCTGCCCATCTTAGACTCCGCGATTTAATTATTCTGTTTATATTTGGTGACGCGTATAAGTTATGTAGCTCGTCGTTATGCAGTTTCCTCCACTCCCCGGTTTCCTCATCTTTCTTTGGCCCGTATATTTTTCGCAGAACCTTATTTTCAAAAACCCTAAAACGGTTTTCCTCTGCTTTAGTAAGCGCCCAAGTTTCGCATCCGTACAAGATTACCGGCATTATTATAGTCTTATATATCCTAATTTTTACATTTTTAGACAGTAGTTTTGATTTTAGTAGTTTGTTCACGGCGTAGAAGCAGGCATTACCCGAATGTAGTCTCTTATTAATCTCGGCTTTGATTTCGTTTCGACCATTTATAGTTGTGCCTAAATATCTGAATTCGCTAACCTTCTCGAAAGTAAAATTTCCGACTCTAAGATCCCCTTCTCCTTCGCAAATGCCCAGTTTATCCATAATCATATATTTCCGTTTTTCGATTCGCTCACCTCTAAGCCCGTTCCTCGCCGCATTTATGAGTATTTCCGCGTTTCTCGCTACCGTTTGCGCACAGTTCCAGCACTATGTCAAATCATCTGGCAATATCTAGAATCTGCGTTTTTCCGTTGAGTGTTGCGCCCAGCCCCAGTCTCATTTTCTACACATACTCTTAAGCGTTAAGTTAAAGAGTACCATGGCAACCGTCACCCTTGTTTCAAACCGTCCGTGTATCATGAACATTCAAAGATAATTACCGCTACTCGCTATTTCCCGTGCTTTCCGTGCAGATCATATTTGTATAATTTCACAATAGTTTTTGTACGCCGAGTGCACAAGCTTTGATACTTTTGGCTTCGCTGATAGAGTCATACCGCTTTTAAAATCTATGAATAGCTGGTTATTGTTTCGCAATTATTCCCATTTTCTCTAACAACTGTCTTATAGTAAACAGTGTATCGCTCGTCGACCTGTTACGCGAATCCACACTGATAAACCTGCTATATAGTCTTCCGCGAAGGTTGAGTCTGCCTGATTACGGTTGCACAAAAACTTTGTAACAGGTGCTAAAAAGGGAGAATAAGACAGAATTGCAATAATAACCGGGATCTCATTTAGCTACCTGTTACAATTTTGTCAAACGAAATACAGGCCAGACTCAAGCCCTTCGCGGGAAAGAATAGATAGGAATTATCAAGTGTGGATTACCGGCGTTAACAGGTCGAACGAGGCGATTCAAATGATTACTATAAGACAGTTGGTAGAGAAAAAATGGGAATATGCGAACCAATACACCACTATTCATGAAGCTTTAAAAAAGCGTATGACTCTATCAAGCGAAGCAAATGTATCAATCCTTGTGCACCTCGCGTACCAAAAACTTGTGAAATTAATACAAATATGTCTGAATGAAAGCACGGAAAAGTACGAGTGGCGTAATGCTATTAATCGTTCATGATCCACCGACGTTTGACACAAGTGACGGGCTCTCCAGGTACTCTTTAACTTAACGCTAGAGTATGTTGTTAGACAAAGCAGACTAGCGGGCTGGGCGCAACACTCAACGGAAAAAACGCAGATTCTAGGATATGCAGATGATTTGGACATAGTGGTGGATAATGCGAAACGTAGCGAGAAACGCGGAAACTCATAAATGCGGCCGAGAAACGGGTAAGAGGTGAGGAAATCGAAAACGAAATATAATATGATAATAATGGGCATTTTGCAAGGAGAAGGGGATCTTAGAGTCGAAATTTTACTTTCGAGAAGGTTAGCGAAATTCAGATATTTAGGCACAACTATAAATGGTCGAAACGAAATCAAAGCCGAGATAATAAAGACTACATTCGGTAATGCCTGCTTCTACGCCGTGAACAAACTACTAAAAATCAAAACTACTGTCTAAAAATGTAAAAATTGGATATGATAAGACTATAAAATGCTGGTCCTTGTTACGGATGCGAAACTTGGGCGCTTACTAAAGCAGAGGAAAACCGGTTTAAGGGTTTTGCAAATAAGGTTCTGCGAAAAATAAATACGGCCAAAGAAAGATGAGGAACCGGGAGTGGAGGAAACTGCATAACGACGAGCTACATAACTTATACGCGTCACCAAATATAAACAGAATAATTAAATCGCGGAGTCTAAATGGGCAGGGCACGTGCACAGAATGGGAAATGTCGCACGGCAGCACGTCATAATGAAGGAAAGCCAAATACATCGCGCCCTCTAGTAGACCTAGACGCAGGGGGAGGACAATGTAAAAGCGGACTAACTGAAATAGGGCGGGGCAGCGCGAAATGGATCAGGGCTACACAAAATAGAATCGTGGAAGCTGCGTAGATGAGGCGATGAACTTCGAGTTCGAAATCCACTTAAAAAAAAAAAAATTATATTGTTCTAATAGTATTGAAATCCCTTGTTAATCATGTTATTATTGTTAATGTTAATAAATATTTCTGAAAACCTTTTAAAAATATTTTTTCCTATCTAGAACTTTACGTTATCAAAATCAAAACGGTGTGATAAATTATAATATGACCAGGAAATGTAGTAATAGTTTTTTGTGCTCATCTATTCCTCTTTTTTAACTTTCCTTGTTTGGCCACCATAAGTGCATTACAATCCTTATACGCAATCTCGTATACAACATTATCTCACACACCATTTCCACAATTTTATAAATTTTTCACAATTTTAATAAAAATAGTATCTTAATAAAAAATACATTATCACTACTAAAACAAACTTGAAATCAGTATCCACACACTTGAGCCTGAAATTAAATGTACACTTAGAGATACACTCATTAAGAATATGAATCGAATGCCAATAACAAATCAAACGTAATCGCTTTGACAAAGAATTTTGCCCAAAAGCTTGCTATAACAAAAGACTTGTTGTAAGAACCCGGCTATATTTTACTCGGGCGGACAAAGGCAATATAACTGTGTGCCTCAGATTACGATAATCATACTATGGAAAAATGCTAACTTACATTAGTGACAGCAAACATACAAAATTGTAAGAGGAATCCGCTTGTCTCTTGCAAACAAATGTTTATAATATTTGAACATATCTGAATGATAAGCGAATATCTTGATTTAAAATACACAAGGTTAACATTAACACAACTAGGATACTGTCTTCCAACCTTAAGTATGTCCAAAATTCCACAAAAAGACGTCCATTAAGACCAATTATTTCACTGTAAACGCCCTATCACACTTCTTCGCTAACATTATTGAATAAAACTCTTAGACTTGTTCAAAAACCCAGTTTCACATGTTGACAACCGTTTTGATTTAAAGAAAAAGTGACGAATAAATCATCCTCAAGAATATTTTGTTCTCCTTGATTGATTTCTATTGTTTACTAATATTCGCATAAGACTATTTTTGCAGAGTTAGAAACAAACTTTTCAAAATATTCACATCTCACTCACAAATTCCGTTTGATACTAATTTCTATAGTTAAATTCATTTCTGATGAATACATATTCTTGTTTAACAACATAAATTCACAAGATTTTTGGTAACACCATCGGCTCCCTATTTCTCCGTTGTTTGCCGATAGTTTTAGGAAGATTGGAAACCACAGTTCTTGGAGAATTAGAAAAATCAATCACAGTGTCACACCACTATTTTTTTTAGAATATTAATGATACAGTTATGGTGTGAAAAAGAAAACTAACATAATTATTAAAAATTCAATAAGCTATAACAAATATTACAATTTACACATGGTTACAAACAATAGCACGATCATCATTTTTAAGATCGAGCTTCTTATCAAAATAATAATAATATTAAAATAATTGGTATCAAAACCACAATACTAATAAATTGTTAACTTTAATCACATACAAGCCAATTAAAACGTAATATTATTTACAACGTTAGTAACAAGCCTTCTTGGCTTTCACAAAAAATTCATAATGAAAATTGTTTATAGTTAAAAAATGCTTGGCGAGAATAATTACTGACAGGTTCATTGACAGTTGTATTCGGTATCGGTCAGAATATCACACTGTTTACAAACCAAAATTTAAGACCAAAAAAGCAAATCTACAGTAAAAATATCATCCCGAATCCTTTCAACGAAAAAATGTTTTTCAGCTTGTAATCCTACTTTTAAAAAAATATGGTTTTACTGATAAGTTCCCTTGTAGACAAAATAAATAAACACGTATATAAAATTAGGAAAGGATAAACATAAAAAAAATGGTGTCGAGACTAATGTTGTATACGAGATGCGTGTAAGGATTGTAAGGCACTAGCTAGAGGCCAAACCCAAGAAGAAGTAATAAAAAAAAAAGAGAGAATGGATGAGCACAAAAAACTCCTCTTACAAATACTACCAATTCATGCTCATATTAATAATTTATCACACAGTTTGAATTTGATTAACGTAAGAAAATTTCTAGAAAGAGAAAAAATAATTTTAAAAGGCTAATTTCAGAAAATTTATTTAATAACATTAACAATAAAAAAAAAAAAAAAAAAAAAAAAAAATAAAAATACATTAATAAACAGTAGAGGATTTCAATACTATTTAGTCAGAAATCATATAGATGAATAAATTTTGAATAAACCTAGATTAACTTACTATTTATATTCTCTTTTTTGATCTTTCTATACCAATTTGTTGTAGAAGAACCTTTATATATAGGCTTCCGATGTTTGCGGGTATAAGGACTTGGCGCTTTCGGTGTATGCGTGTATAGTATCATCCTCGACCACTTGTAAGTACGTTGTCCTTCACATATAACAGAGGAGCGTGTACGACGTATGAAGACATATTTCCTCTCTTTACATTATAGTTATTATTTATGTTTGTATGAATAAAACACTGTAGTGTCGCATAATATTCAAAAGTAATTATTGTATTGTGTATTGTTGTTAATAAAGACCTGATGAGGTCCCCACCAGGGAGAAACGTTGCCCAGCAATATGTTGTTTTGGTTTTGGAATTGAGATTTCGCATTAAGGTTGCTCTTAGTTTTGGAGTAAAGATCAATTAACAAGTTTATACTGGAGAAGGAAAACAATAATATTAAATTATTATGCTCTTGATTCTTCTGAAAAAGAATTATCAGACAAACATTTGTCTGATCTTTTTGTTATAAAGTCCGCGATCTTTGACTACCGTATGAATCACGCTGTCGTCATAACTCCCTGTGTGAAATACCTTAGCGCCAATGAAATTCAGATACAATTATTATTATGTTCTAACGATGAAAATAGATATGTATTATTAATAGCACTAAACCTCCACAAAACAACGGAGATATAACTGATTCATTACACATAAATTCTTAAGCGTACTGTGTCGTTCGTAATCCACAGTTTTTTTCCAGCAAACTGTATTCTTAAATAGCAACAGTTGATCATTGGACGATTATTAAGCTGTATTTCTTAGAAAATTATCCAAGACAACTATTGTCTAATTCCGTTTGTTATAAAGCGCGAATCGTTCTGCACGTAAGCCTGTTAGAATCACGCTGGTGTTATAACCCCCTTAAAATAGCTAACTTGCTTATAAACAGAAAAACAATTTAGACTTCATTAATACTGTGTATCATTGTCAGAGAGGTTATAAAAACAACAATTGTCTGATCTTTTTGCTATAATGTCGAATCTTTTTGCAGCGATGAAGTCTATAAATAATAAGCATTGCTATAATCCCACTGCTTGAGGTACTAACGACAATCAAATCAGAATAAAATAATAATATTTTTATTCATCGAAATGAGAATATTAATTATTATATAGGACACGTATTCTGCAAAACAACGGATAATTTGGATTTTTACACATAAATTCTTGAGTTTACTGTTCGTCGTAACTCACCTTTTCTTTCAACAAACTGTATTCAAAAATAGCTACGTGATCATTGACGACCATTATAATAAAGTGTTATCATTCTAAGATTTGTAAGGCAACTATTGTCGATTTCTTTTTGGTGATACATGTGCACTTTGTTGCACCGAAACACTTATAAATAAATGTGTCCGCCGATAACCATTTTCTGTTAGTTACCTAACGGCCATCAACTCAGGTACATTAATAATATTTTAACAATCGCAAATGAAACTGTTAATTATATATAGGCTAACGGTATCAGAAACAACGGATAAGTTGGATTTATTACACATAAATTATGGTTTGACTGTGTCGTCTTAATCCCACACTTCTTTTCACAACGTCATTAAAAAAACTACAACAGTTGATCCTTGCGATTAATATTGAAGTTACTCATCTGAGAATTAAATTCAAACATAATGTACCTAACTTTTTTTTTTATAAAGTGCGCGATCTTCTAACACGTAACTGTAATAATTACTTTGTCGTCATAATTCCTTAAAATACCTAACGCCAATCAACGGCAAACAATACGAATCATTTATACTGTTATCATTCTGAAATTTATCAAGACAAACATTTTCCAATATTCTTCGATCATATTAGAAAAAACAAAAAAAAAAAAAAAAAACACTAAAAATATATTTATTTTATAAAGGCCGAATGTCTCTCAACGTACCGTAATTAAGAATATCTGTAGTCATAATCCACTCTGCTTTAAGTACTTTACGTCAGTAACATAAAAACAATCAACGATTATCTAATATTGTTATCATTTCTCGACAATTTGTAATCACAAACATTGTCAAATTCTTTTTGTATAATGTTGCGAGAAATCCTTTTGCCAAAACCGTTATTAATTGCATCTGGATCAACAAACAAAAAATTTAAATTTATTAACATGTAAGTTTACTGTGATCGTGGTAATCCTACTCTAATTCAACTGTATTCAAAAAATGGCAAAGGTAATCATTAAAGATTATTAATGCTGTAATTCTTTACTACACGAAATTTGTCAATACGAACTATGTCTTAAATTTGTTTTTAGTATAAGTGCAGAATCTTTTGCACAAACTCTTATAAAAATGTGTCGTCATAAACACACTGCTGAGATATCAGGCAATCAGCATCACATAAATTCTATTAATATTCTAATATTTTAATCGAAATGTACATTATTATATAGACTACGTATCCACAAAACAACGGAATAATGTTGATTTATTACAAGCTAAATTTAATTTTTTTATAAAGTGGAATTCTCCTTACGTAACCGTATATCACTCTGCGTCATAATCCTACTGTTATAATATGCCTTAACGTCAGTCAAGATAGAAACAATCACGAATTAAATAATAGCATCTAACGTATCCGCAAAACGGATAAGTTGGATTTATTACACATAAATCTTGATTTAACTGTGTCGCGTACTCCCACCCTTCTTTCAGCATTAACTATCAAAACTAGCAAGTTTGATTCCTTGGGATTATTAATTAATTTATTTTTTCTAAGAAATTGTCAGGCAATCTATTGCCACCACTTTTTGGTATAATGTGAAGAATCTGTTTGATCGAAACTCTTGATGAATAAATGTGCTCGGCCCCTAATCCTAAGCTTGAAGTACCTTACGCCTGAATTGAATTAAGAAGTACTTGATAAGTTATCATCATCTGGAGAATCATCAAGACAAACTGTTGTCTAATTCCTTTTGTTATAAGAGGCGATTTCTGCACATAACCATA
>CM053170.1:19520332-19549640 GCA_012977825.3 Pteromalus puparum | reverse complement strand
GTTTTTTAGTTTTTTGATCGCGGCTTCGACTTCTTTGTAGATCGGTTCTTCCATATGGAGTTCAGCCGTGTGGATTTCGTCTCCCGTTTCCTCGCAGTTTTCATGTACGTTTAGTAACTTATCAAAATATCCTTTCCACAGCTTTAGCAGTTCATTTTCGCTTGTAACGAGATTCCCGCCCTCATCTTTCATTAATTGCGATCTACTCTGGAAACCCTTCCTAATAGCGTTAATTCCTTTGTACATCTCGCGCGGGTTATTTTCCTTACTATTAGTTTCTATTTTTCTAATCTGATTCTTTTGATACTCGCGCTTTTTGTTCCTGTCAATCGCCCCCACTTGCCTTCTTATTTCGTGGTACTCTTCTACGGCCCTATCGCCTCCATTGTGTACGCTGTCTAATTTGGCCTTTTTGCGCCTTTCAAACCAGAGTTCGCACTCTTCGTCAAACCATGGTTTGCTCTTTGGCTTTTTCTTTCTACCTAGCACTTTATTCGCGGCCTGTTTTATCGCTTTTTCGATATCCCCCCAAAGACTGTTCGGGTCGTCATCTACCTCCGTCGGTGCATCCGTTTCTTCGAGTACCTGAAACCGATTCCTTATTTCTACTTGATACTTAATTCGTTCTATCCCGTTCCGTAGCTTTTCAATATCGAACGTTTCTACTTTGNTTCTAGAGGTGATAACTCCCATACCTCTCTAGAACTAAGTATGAGAGCTTTCCGACTTTGATAAGGACGGAGTCAGCTCATCGTCGGACACACTACGGAATCACGCTTGTATCCTAACGCCCCCCTGCAAGGCAGCGCGCCTTCGCTGGCTTCGTTGCCGTGTAAGACCAGGTGGTGAATCATTCTACACATCCTCTTTCGGGGCAGTTGTCATCGCTCCCGCATTCTCCACGACAGCAGGATTTTTGTAATGTGTGCTAAGAGAGATAGATTATAGACATAGATAGGTATGAAGAGAAAGTGAAATAAGAAATATTGTTGAGTGTTCGTTGTTGTGGTGCTTGCGTAGTGTTTCTAGATGAATGCGTTCGATCGCCAGTGTGGGCTCATCACACCCACGCCCGGGCCTATCGGCTGTCCGCGGCTGCTTATTCGATTTATTTGCAGCTAACCTCTTTCTCAGGGGCCGTTCCTCTATCCGCAACCGGAGGACGCACTGTGTAGTGGCGATAGGCACCCACCCGTCCGCTCTGGACGCACAGAGTAGACAATATAATAGATTAAATAAATTTTTGAAATAAACCTAGATTAATTTACTATATTAATTCTCTTTTTTGAACTTTTCTATACGCAATTGTGTAGAAGAACCTTTATATATAGGCTTCCGATGTTTGCGGGTATAAGTGAGCTTGGCGCTTTCTGTGTATGCGTGTATATGTGAATTCATCCTCGCACGCACTCTGTACATACTTGTTGTCTTTCACATATAATGCTATAGACAGAGAGAGGACTGACGACGTATGAGAGACATATTTGTCTCTCTTACATTTATATTATTATTTATGGTTTGTATGAACAAAAACTACTGTAGTGTTGCATACATATGTTGCAAAGTATTATTGTATTTGTATTATTTTTTGTTAATAAAGGCCTGATGAGGTCCCCACCAGGGACGAAACGTTGCCAGCAATATTGTTGTTTTGTGTTTTGGAATTAATTTTCCATTAAGGGTTGCCCTCTTATTTTTGGAGTAAAGATAATTTACAAGCATTAATAATTGTCAATGATCAACTGTGCTATTTTAGAATATAGTTTGTGAAAAGAAGTGTGGGATTACGACGACACAGTAAACTCAAGAATTTAGGTCTAATAAATCCAACTCATTCCGTTTTTTTGTGGATACGTTAGTCTATAATAGGTAACATTCCCATATCAATTATTAGAAATAATATTGATTTATTTGATTTGATCTTATATAAGATCTTATGTGAGATCTTGAGTGAATTGTCAACGAAAAAGTTTTTTAAGGTAAATTATAAGTTCTTAGATAAGAATTTATATAAGATATTATGTAGGAACTTGTAAAAGTTCTTACATAATATCTTATGTAAGATCTTGTACACGATCTTGCGTAAGATCTTAAATTCATATTTGATAAAGATAATTTTTCTTTTCATGAACGTAAGAGCTTGTATGAGATCTTATGTAAGATCCCTGTTAAAATTCGTGGATTAAAAAGAATTAAAGTCGATTGAACATCAATCGACTTAAGATGTCATTCTTGTTACCAATTTTCACAATTAAATTTGATTGTTTTCTAATTGATATCGATAAAAAACGATTCAAATCGATCAAACCAATTGATCAAAATTTGAACCTCTAATCGTCTTTAATCAATTTTAATCAATTTCAATTAGAAAACAATCGAATTTAATTGTGAAAATTGGTAACAAGAATGACATCTAAAATCGATTGATTTTCGATCGACTTTAATTCTTTTTAATCCACGATTTTTAGCAGGGCTTACGTAGATTCGAGGTTGAAACTCGATGATAAGATCTTGTGTACGATCTTGGACAAGATCTTATACCAGATCTTGTATGTAAGATCGTTCGTAAGATCTTATCTCAGATCTTGCAAAAAAATTTTAATAGGGTAGCCACTCTGTCATCTTCTAAGCAGGCCAGATGAAACTCGGATATTTCTTTTTTCAGGTATTCTCGTTCTTTTGGATTAATGCCAAAGATCTCAAAATAAGACATGACTTTTTGTAAATATTATCACTTTTTTTTATAAGTAAATATTCTGTATTGTAAGTAATTTTTTTGTTAATTACTTTTCTAGTAGTGAAAGCAGTGTTGATAAATGTGGTCATAAAGAGTAATTTTCTATGTATAATTTGCCATACTAATTTGGTAATAACTTTTAAAGCACCAAGAAAAAAAGATACCATGCAAAAAGCTGACACGAAACGATTTCACCGTAACAGTACAGCAACGAAATTTCGAACGCGGACCGGACGTCTGCACTTCTGCTCGCGTTCCCTCTGGAACACACCCCAACATGTGGCGGTCTCCTCCGAGCACCACCATTGAACCGACGCGCCGCCTAGCGGACCACCACGCCGTGGCGAGCGCGAGGTGAGCTGGGGCTCCAGCGCTTATCAGTTCCGGCCTGGCCGCCGATCGGGACAGACCTTTTGGTCTTATCAGTTATCAAGTGGCGCAGCAGTGGAGAGACAGACCAAGGGTGGTGCCCCTGACACTATTTACTTCTATATTGGTGTTGTATAGTTTTTTTTTTTTTTTTATAGAGATTTTATTTCTTTTCAAGCGAATATTTTTTACACCTAGACATCAAATATATACAACAGAGCGCACCACCCAGACCTAGTCATCGGCCACCCTGTACACCTTGACGCCGTCCTCGAATATGTCTTACACCGAGACACAAAAAACTACGGAGCGTACTACTTAGACCTCGTCATCGGCCAACATGTACCCCTAGACGTCGTCCTCGAGTATATTTGACATTTAGACACCAAAAACTACAAAGCGCACTGACTAGACCTTGCCATCCGCCACCCTGAACACTTAGACGTCGCCCTCGAGTATTTTTAGACCTAGACAAAGCGCACTACCTACCTCTCATCATTTGCCACCCGGACGACGATCATGAGTATTTTTTAGACCTAGACACCAAAAGCTACAAAGCGCACCGACTAGACTTCGACATTGGCCACTCTGAATACCTAGTCGTCGCCCTTGAGTATTTTTCACACGTAGACACCTAAAACTACGGTGCGCTCCGCCTACACCTCGTCATTGGCCACCCAGAGCACCTAGAAGTCGCTCTCAAGTAATTTGCACCTAGACAAAGCGCACTGCCTACCTCTCCTCATATGCCACCCTGAGCACTTAGACGATGATCATAAGTATTTTATACACATAGACACCAAAAACTGCAAAGTGCACCGAATAGACCTAGTTAATGGCTACCCTGAAAACTTAGACGACCCCCTCGAGTATTTTTTGCAACTAGACACAAAAAACTACAAAGCGAACTGACTGGACCACGTCATTGGCCACCCTTAATACCTAGTCGTCGCCCTCGAGTATTTTTCGCACCTAGACACCAAAAACTAAAAAGCGCACCGAATAGACATAGTTAGTGGCTACCCTGAAAACTTAGACGACGCCCTCGAGTATTTTTCATACCTAGACACCTAAAACTACGGTGCGCTTCGCCTACATCTCGTCATTGGCCACCCTGAACACCTAGATAGATGTCGCCCTTATGTATTTTTCAGATCTAGACAAAGCGCACTGCCTACCTCTCATCATGTGTCACCCTGAGCACCTAGACGTCGCTCTGGAGTATTTTTTACTTCTTCTTTCACCCAACTGTATATAGGTATTATGCGTGGCCAACTTCACGTCGTAACGCTTATCGGGCTAATATGCGTATATACTTAATTTAAATAATAGCATATCTTTTAACAAAATTTTGTTGGAAATAAAGTTTAGTTTATATAAATATCAAAGTCGACATTTTTAAATAAACAGCCTCATTGCAATTATTAAATGAGACGCTATATATATATATGGCATATAAGACTCAATTTCTTGCATCCAATTTAATGTTCCTAATATGCGGCTAACTTAACGGTTCTTATTTATGGAAGATTAAAATCTGATTTGAGCATTCATGAATGACACACTCGTATATTATAAATAATATCGTCGAAAATCATAGTTAAGCATATTAAATTTAATAATAAGTCAAAATAACTTAGAGACAACAAAGAAAGGCATTTTTTTCTATAATGAAAAATGCGAACATCAAATTTGAAGTAAATAGTGACGCGCCGGCACCGAAGCTCGTCAAACTCGCCTTGGCGCTACCGCGCCACTTGATATATTATATATATATATATATATATATATATATATATATTCGCTATGTGCGCTGACGTATCTTACGCCTATTCTACATGAATTCGTGGCCGACCTCTGAACTAAACGTTTGCAAGAATGTATTGCTTGTATGGGCAAAATGACAATAGTATATTTCGATGCAAGTGCGTGAAGCAAGTGATTCGCTTACTCCGTGCACATGTATCGAACTATATTTTTTAACACAACGTGCGCGAAAAACCTGGTTTTCCCGGGGCTCGTTTTTCGTGTAGCGCGAGGTGTAGCGTTTGCGAAACGTTTCCATAGCAACGGCATGTTTCGCGCCATATTATTGGTTTCGCGCACTAGTTAAAAAACCTAGTGTTTTGCGTACGGAAAACGAGCCCAAGAAACTGCGTTTCGCGGACGAATTGTTAAAATATAAAATATTTCTTAACAAAATTCTAGATGTTTAAAATGATTATAACTTTTTGTATGTATCAAGTACAGTGACAGTTATGTTACAAAAAAAAATGCGACAGTTTAAGGCAATAAATATTTCTAAATAAATTATTTTCTGTAACTTCCCATATAAGCCAATACATTTCAGCAAACCAACAATTCTTATTCTTGACGCAAAAATGGCGCTAATAGGAAACTGTGCAAGGAGCGAATAGATATAATTCTATTTTTTCCGTGCGGAACTGTACCTATACGCTAGGTAAGCATCTCAGGCGCGAAACGCTCACGCCGCCTACCGGCTGGTTTTTTAAACTTTGAGGTTGTACAGGCCGCGACTCGCATTCAAGCATATGTAAAGTCGAAATGGTTTTTACGTAAAATGGTGTGTTATTCGTGCCATTTAATCGTTATAATAATCAAATCTGGATGTTAGCTAACCAATTTAAACATTTTTATATACTTGCAAACTTTATTTCGCGTTCACACATAGTGTATATCTATATATATATATATATATATATATATATGATGTATATATATATAAATACTACTCACTCGCAGGACCCTAAAGTTTCAAAATAGGCGGCGCTTACGGCGGTGTTTACGGCGTATTGTAGAAAGGCTTCGGAATGTGTTCGGCTTCGGACGCTATTGCTCCGCCATAAGCACAAAGTGCACAAACACTCTTTTTAATCCTTAATACTCTTTTGTTTACATTCTCGAGACAAAAAACCGAAAACTCTGCTGTGCCATCGGATTGCTATTGTAATTCGTAGTTTTGCAATCTGCAGCGCGATTCGGCGATTGCGAAAGCCCTTATGCAAATTCAGTGTTTATACGTATTGAAAAATACTGCACATAAATTATTTTATTATAATATAACAAGTACAGCAAATAAAATCCTCAAGAAGACAAGAAGAATGTTAGTAAATGGCTGCAGATTACTTACAAAGTAAAAAATGTAAAAAAAGGATAGTAATTTTGCCAAGTATTTTATCTGAACAGTTTAATTCGTCCAATATGGATTGGAAAACATTATGTAATTTAGACGATTTGTCTAAATTTATATTATTAGATCATTGCTCTGCATTTTTAAAAAAAATGAAAAAGATCAATGTGCCTTTTCAATCTTTTATCGTGGAAGAATCTAAAAAGATCACAGAACGTTATTTTGAATCTGACAACATTGAGACAGCACTTTCTGAGTATCTAGCATTAATTGAGCGCTTTAAATTGTATTTCTATTTCCACTTAAGAAGACACAAAGGCTGGGTTGAAGATTACTTAAAATCTTATTTATTGTTTCTTCATAGTAGCTCAATTGTGATAATGCAAGAGACGAACAGATATTCCTTAGATAAAAACAAAGGAGTGAAGATCATTGCCAAAACCAATATAGATGCACACACGAATATTAATATTCTCTTTGGAATTTATGTTCCTGTAACATCTGAAATAGAGGAATATTTATGCAAAAATCAATTGGATTTTTCCATGATCGTCACCCAAAGAAAGTCTAAAATGTCAAACCTTCTTTTGGGAAGTATTGCGTTCGTCAACCATGATTGCGAACCAAATTCATACTATAAATATGTAAAACAAGATCTTGTTATTATCCGAACAAGCAAGAATATCAAAGCAGGAGAAGAGATTTTAGTATATTATAGTAATATATATTTTGGCGATCAGAATGAAAACTGTGAGTGTAATACTTGCACCAACAGAAAAAAAAGAGGTGAGTTTTAAATAAAAAAATATTCACCTTGAAAGATGCTTGAGAAACCTATATTTGTTTGTTGTTTCTGAGTATGTCTTGACTCATTTTTAGTTCAATTTTTGCTGTTAAAACTAATTATATTTTTTTTTTTTTGCATTTTTCAGATGATACAATACTTAGTGTTGAAGAGGATTTAAAAAAATTTCCTGTAGAAACCACAGTTAGCGATGATGAGGATTTCAAAGGTTTTCCTGCTTCAAAAAATTTATACGGTAAATAAAACTTCATTTTTTCATAAAAATATTACATTTTAAAAATGAATGCGCGACGTACATTATTGACCCCTCATAAATATTGTTTATGTGCTCTGCCTAATATTAAAACTCCATTGAATACAAAAATTGTACATTTAATCTCTAAAAAATCAATTCAAATCAGCTTTGGTATGTCACTTTTCATAGATGATTAGGATCTAAAAAAATCAACTTTAAAAAAAAGTAAAAGGGAAACAGATAAAAAAGAACTGAGATCAATTAAACAAAGTCAAGTTGATCATATTTAATCATAACGAAGCAAAAAATTATTTTATTTAATTAAGGGCTTATTTAACTTAAAATTAACATATATAATGATCAATTTGGAACAACTCCCAAAATACTTACTACATAACTTGCTATGCCCAATTCATTGTACTCATGGTGTTTGCATTGTGTTCTAATACATAAAAAGAAATTTTTAGTTCACAAGAAAACAAAATGAAACAGGCATCACTAGCATCAAACCACTGATTGTTCTGTCATAACGGAGTGAACCACCTAGACTTCGTAATCGGTTACCCCGTACACCTAGACACCATCCTCGAATTATTTATTTAGCTAGACATAAAAAATCACGGAACGCCCCTCCTAGACTTCGTTATCAGCCATCCCATACACCTAGACACCCCCCTTGAATGATTTTTACACCTAGACACCAAAAGTCACGGTGTGAACCACCTAGACCTCGTCATCCCCTCTTAAAAATATTTACATTAAATTTTATATCAAATTTTATTAATACTCTGTTTTAATTATTATATTCATTCTGGTTTTAGCTAATACTTTATATTTTTTTAAATTATTTATACACTGTTTTTTATGTATTAATATTCTTGATCCTTTTGGTTAAGAAATAATATTTTCATCTGGTATGAAATAAGGCTTTTCTAGCGTACAGAAACAATCTAGATATCACACATAAGCATTAGATTTTTAGTAAAAAATGTAAGATTGTTATAAGAAATTCCGCTTTGTTTTATTTATGTTTAATTTATTATTTTTACCAAGGTAGATTATTAAATTTAATCAAAATTGAGCTTATGAAAATAATTGAATGAGCTAAGCTGCAACCTGAATAATTTCTAATTTATTATATACTTTTTGGTTGGTTTGTGTTCCGAAACACTTATGTAAATTTTCAGAAGCCTACATGGGATATAACGTGGGGCATCTTTATTGTAGTTGAAAATGAATCCGCAGCAAACATTATTTACCCCTCAAAAACTTCGTTGATAGGCTCTGACTAATAGTAAAAGTCCATTGAATAAAAAAAAAACGTACATTTAACCTCAAAAATCGAGTCGAATCAGCTTTGTATGTCACTTTTCATAGATAATTAGGATTAATAGAATTGTAAGACCTTAAGGGGAGGTCGGAGCCATGCAAATTGGTGCAGGGGTCTCCTAACCTCAAAAATTGTTTAGATCATAAATAATACATAAATACACTTGCTTATAGCATCAAAACGCTGTGTTCCGCGTTCGCTGTTATAATACATTATATTAACCTGGTCTCATTTTCGTGTAATTATGCATAATTTTTGCAAATAACGAAAACTACGACGCGAAGCGAAGACGGTGATATCAATAAAATGACCGTCACTAACATACACATTATTGATTAAAATAAAATTTTGCACTGATTGAATCAACAAAAACTCTGTGTTCCGCGATAACCTACATAATAACGAACAATAATCAATTTGAGTTTTGATGGTATGAAGAATATTGAAAGCAAAAAATGTAAACTACGACTCGAGGTGGAGGTCACAATTGGTCACGTTGGCTCCGACATCCCCTTAATTCCTTTAATTTGAAATTTAAGGGCAATCTGAGATAAATAACCTGAAAATCAATAGAAAATTTATTAAATCCTGGTGAAACCAATAGATTAAACCCGATTAAAAAATGTTTTATTCTTATAATAGCTTTTGTATATTTAATCTTATATTATTATATATATTCTGTGCGTCCAGAGCGGACGGGTGGGTGCCTATCACCACTACACAGCGCGTCCTCAGTTTGCGGATAGAGGAACGGCCCCTGAGAAAGAGGTTAGCTTATAAGGTTCATGAGACTACATTCTCGTCTCGTCGCTTATACGAAGATTTAAACCACCGCACGTTCGCGCGCTTCCAGCTCGCAGCTCGTTGCTCACGGTATAGGTATTCGCATATCCAAGTCCCTGAAGAGGTCGCTACCGTCGTCGCTCTAAGTTATACCAAACCACGTGATGTCGCGAGGCAAGTTCAAACTTGAAAAATTAGTTCTAACACAATGCAATGTTAACTTTTTTAATTACAATCAAAAATGGCTTGTGCGATTGTGGAAATATTTGAATTAATAATGTATGTTAATGGAGGTAGTAGACCTTTTGAGGAAGGGAGTCGTATATTAAATTCCAATCATATTTTGATGTGTGGATTAATAAACACGTCAAAAGTTGGAGTAGACAAATATTTTGCACTTTGCTTGCGATCAACCTCATTAACAACTTATCCACATGAAATAAATATAACAATAAGTGTTCAAAATAAAAACAAAATCATTGAAGCACGTTGCACTTGCCAGGCAGGTGCATCAGGAAAATGCAAGCATGCAGTAGGAGTTTTATTGCATTTAAATAAGTAAGTAATTTCTAGGTAATAAAGCATTCGAAGTATGATAACAATATTATGTATTTGATTAGACGAACAAAGGATTCTATCGAGCAATTAGGGTGCACAGATCTGCGACAACAATGGGGACAGATTAAAGATAAAGTCAGTGAAGCATATGCAGCAGAACCCTTCAATAAACTTTGTCATGGCAGACAAGTAAATTTTCAATATCAGAAAAGTCCAGAGTGTCGCAAGGCAATTTTTAAAATTTTATCTGAGGCTGATGTAGAATCAGAAATGGGTCAACACAGTAGATGTTACAGATCTTCAATCGCAGCCAAAGATATGCCATCATTAAGTTTACCAAGGCGAGTATTAAAGTCATTAAACAAAAATACTGAATCAAATGTGAAAGAAGTACCGGTAGTGTATGATTTAAACAAATTATACAATATCAAGAAAAGCATTATTGATGAAAGTACTATTGATCAATTTTTGAAAAATAATATTTGGTCAAAGTACCTTAAAAACTTTCAAATGAAAATAACTTCTAAAGAAGAGGCAATGTATTTTAATAAATTTGTAGTAGTTACGGCTGACCGATCAAAAAAAATATTATTAGATACAGTTATGCAAAATGACAAAACATGGCATTCAGAAAGAATGAAGCGAATCACTGGTTCTATTTGTTACAGTCTCTATACGTTCATGAAAAATACACATAGTACAGATGATTGGGCAAAGAAATTACAAATTACATTCAAGTCATCTTTTAGTGGGAATAAACATACACTACGTGGCAAAGAATGTGAACATGCTGCAAGGAAAGCTTATGAGAAGGTAACGAACAATACAGTTCAGGAAGTAGGATTATTGATTTTGCCAAGTACATCATGGCTTGGCTACAGTGCAGATGGCATTGTCAATAAAGGAATTCTTATCGAATTCAAATGTCCCAAAAATGACAAAGGTGTAACAGCAGACATTTTAGTCAAGACACTGCCTTACATTGCAAGCAATAATGAGAGGCTTATTTTGAAGCATCGCCATATGTACTATGGGCAAGTGCAATTAGGTATGTGTTTGTACGGATTGTTGAAATGTCATTTTGTCATTTATGAACCCACAAATGACACATGCACAGTAATTGAAGTGGAACGAGATGATGAATTTGGAGCAGATTTAGTTACGACACTTTCTTTGTGTTACTTTACACACGTGTTACCCTGGTTAATTAGTAATAAGGAAATCACTGAAAAAGAAAATTAATACTTAGTTTTAGAACAATTGATTGTGATCCACAAAAAAGCTTTAAATAGTTCTTAAATGTAGCGGCAGAGTTTTATAAATATAATTATACTAAAATACTTTTTGTTGCTTAGATTTATACAAATTTGTTTATTAGAAAGTTAAACTATATCATTTGGTACACCTTATATGCCGAAACGACTTTTGTCGATTATAGGTGAGCTTAAATTTACCAAACCACAAATAATTACAATAATTTTATCAAAATATTTAGTCATGTCCCAATCAATAACAGATTTGAGTATTTTAAAGTTTTTTAATCTTTCCATAATTCTCTCAATATGCACTCTTGCTGCTGCAACACCCTTAGTTTTTACAGTATCTTCATATGACATCTGCTCACTTTGTTTCGCAAATGGAGGTCTTATTAATTTTATGTTGCGTGCATCACACTCGCTCTGAATCAAGAATCCTTTGTCGACCATTATTGCATCTTCATGAGGAATCAACTTTTCCAAGAGTTCACTTTGAAGGAAAATTGATTTGTCAGATGCACGGCCACCATAGCACTTACTGCAAAAAGAAATGAGTCCAGAAGGAGTTGTCCCAATAAGAACTTTTAACGTCTGTCTCCCTTTGTAGTGAGAATACATTTTGAGTCTGCATTGAAGGCAGTTTGCATTTTCAACAGCAACCTCTGTACAATCTAAAACAATACGAGTATCTGGAAAATTTTTAAAATACACAGGCATATTTTGCGTTATTTCCTCTTTGTCTGGAAAATAAACAGCTTCTTCTAATACTGCATGAAGTAAATGAATGGTTTCGACAAAATAATTATTAGCTGTGCTTCTAGAAATTGCAAATAAAACTCCTATGCATTCATAAGAAAGACATAACTTCAGTTTACATAGTGTCAACACGACTCTTTCTTTTATTGTGCATAAATGATTATCTTTTTCTTTATTTTCTATTAAATTTATGCTACTGACCAGTGCTTCAAGTACACACAACTTTATGCCTGTAAACGCTTTCAAAGCAGCATCTGTTTTCATCAGTTTGAT
The DNA here is from genome assembly GCA_012977825.3 of Pteromalus puparum. Classification (NCBI taxonomy): domain Eukaryota; kingdom Metazoa; phylum Arthropoda; class Insecta; order Hymenoptera; family Pteromalidae; genus Pteromalus; species Pteromalus puparum. The sequence continues at coordinate 19,537,387 of CM053170.1, read as the reverse complement.
AATGCTCCATTTTTCAGTTTGAGTTATTTTATCTTTAACACTTTTGCTTTCATTTGCAACTGATTCCGGGTCTGTTTGTACTTTTTGATCAAAAAAATTGCACTTTTTTCCACTATCACTCAAGTTTCTTACAGTAGCAACTATATCTTCATTAATTCCATCTCCAACTTTTCTTAATTGTTCTAGGTCATTGTCACTCTCATCATGTTTACTTTCACAGACACTTTGCGCATCACTAATCTCAGCTTCAAACTCATTACCAGTATCTGTTTCTTCTTCAGAAATATCAACTTGATCATCATCAAAGTGATCATGCTCTGAACTCTGTTCTGGAAAAAGGCATAATGATGGTATGGAATTAGGCCTCAATTTTCTTTTTGCAGCATCTAAAATATTAAACAAATATTAACTACTTAACAATGCACATTGTTAAATAGACAAACGATCACACTTTCTACTTACGTAGATTAATATAATCGGATGGTTTAAAATGCAAACCGCAAATAAGTGTCTGCTCCGAAACGCATTTCACTTGCGTAACCTCCATCCATTGGAATAATAATTGTTCTTCGCGAGGAAATCGATGCATTGGAAAACCAGAGCCAGCACACGTTTCGCATCCTTTTATAACACACTTTCTTTTTTCCCACATTTTTCCCGAATAGTTTTTGTTATCAACTAATATATATTTTTGCCAAACGCGTAATCGCCAAACAAATTTTCTTATATTTCAATTTTTAGGTTAAGGTGCTTTGTTTTGGTATAACTTAGAGCACTTCTCAATCCTGCCACCAGATGTGCCACTTTTGCTTGGATATGCGAATACATTTCGTATATAAGACCGTGTTGTCGCTCGTCGCTCGTCGCTCAGCAGTGTAATGGGCACTTAATGATAAAACCTCCCTACTGAAAAATCTCACATGAGATCTCAGGTGATATTTGAACAAATTTGGCTCTCACGAAAATGATGCTAGATTAATTCTATTGTATAAGAGTTAAAAATTGATTTAAGGGCATAAAAAGGCAACAATACCCTGCCAGAAATAACTAGGTGTGCCAAAGTATGCCAGAGGGTGTTAAAGTGTGCCATATTGTGCCATACTGTGCCGTACTGTGCCAAAGTGTTCAAAGTCGGAAATTTGCTACACTTTGGTATATCTTGGCACACTACGATACACTTTAGTAGACTTTGACATACTCTGGCACACGTAAGTTTTTCGGAATCAAAAACATCTCTTTTTTAGACACAGTATAGCACAGTACGGCACAGTATGGCATAGTTCGGCTCGGTATGGCACAATATGACACAGTATGCCCTATTGAAAAAAATCAGATGACAATTAACTGATAATCAGCTGATAATCAGCTGATAATCATGCCAAAACGTCAGCTGATTATCAGGTGATTTCAACTTAACATTTTTACTAAAGCTAATAGTCATAAATAAGCGTTTATATGAGATAAAATTTTAATGATAATCAGCTGATAATCACGTGACAATCATCAAACATTTGTAACCTTTAATATATTTATTCTAAGTTGTTTAAAATAAATACAATCTATAAAATTCACATAATGAGGGCCAGTATTGGTGTTACCATCAAGATATTATATTTCAACATTTAAAAAATTCTTTATTTAAATTAAATTAATAAAAAACTTCTTTACATTTTATCTCATATAAACGCATATTTATAACTATCAGCTTTAATAAAAATATTAAGCTGAAAACACCTGATAATCAGCTGACGTTTTGGCATAATTATCAGCTGATTATCAGTTGATTGTCATCTGATTTTTTTCAGTAGGGCTATTTGTAGATTTAAAAACAGCATATGACACTATCAAGCAAAGCAAAATGTATCAAATCTTAGTGCTCCTCGGCGTGTGGCGGTCCCCTCCGCACTGAGAAAAAAAACCGTTGCGCTTACTGTTGGTAGTTCAGTAAATTGATAGATGGCGTCCGCTCTGCTAACGCTACTCAAGAGTTCAGTAGATTTCACCGAAGTTTACGCTTGCGACAACGAATCTCGGTGAACGTTAGCATAACTTGCACGCATTCAGTTGGTTGAGATCTTGTCGAGAGACTGCGCAAAAATTTCGATAAATATGTCTACCTAACCTAAATTTGGATAAAGTTTTAAAATAACCTGTACTAATTTAGGATCAATGCAAATCAAAGTAATCATGCTTGTTCTCTTATGTGGCTGAAAAAAGTTGATGCACAGTTTGACTTTTGGTTCAGCGTCGAATGACATTTGGAGTCGAACTCATTTAAAACCATTTTTCTCTCAAAGTATAGCAGNACTCATATAATACCATTTTTCTGTCAAAGTATAGCAGCCAGAGGTTTCAAAATTTGCATACAGTTTTAAAATAACCTGTACTAGTATAGAATCAATGCAAATTAATGTAATCATGCTTGCTTTGTTATGTGGCTGAAAAAAGTAGAAGCGCAGTTTGACTTCTGGTCTAGCGTCGAATGACATTTGGAGTCGAACTCACTTAAAACCATTTTTCTCTCAGAGTATAGCAGTCAGAGGTTTAAAAATTTGCATGCAGTTTTAAAATAACCTGTACTAGTATAGAATCAATGCAAATTAATGTAATCAAAAATGTAAATTAAAATAATTAAATGTAAATTAAAATAATTATAAAAAATGATCTATTGCTTGAAATATTAATTTATAAATTTCTTGGAGTACGGGAAGTTCTGACTGCAGCCCTCTAGTCAGCTTAACGCAAGACTTCAGTAGATTCTACTGAACTGTCAGTTCAGTTACAGTAACTTAATCAGCTTCAGTTAGGTTAACTTGATACTCCGTTAGTTAAACACTTAGGTTATCCTTACTTTACTTTTTAGTAAGCGCCACGGTTTTTTTCTCAGTGCGAGCACCACCGTTTGACGCACCGCCTGGCGGACCACCACGCCGTGGCGAACGCGAGGCGAGTTTGGGCTCTATCGCTTATCAGTTCCGGCCTGGCTGCCGATCAGGACAGACCTTTCGGTCTTATTGTTATTACTCTTAGATTCTAATATATTTTATCTAGTATAGTACTTTGTGCTGCTTATTGACTCTAACCTGGTCTGTTCCTTTTTCCTGCCTTAACTCTAATTAGAGTGCAGAAGAGAGGTTCGCCTTTCCTTCTTCTCTAAAGTGGTGACCCCGTCTTCGAATTGCGCTATCGTCGAGTCATCGTGCGTCCGCCATTTTCGCCGCCACGCGAAATTTTGTTGTACTCTTCGTAGCTCGCCTCGGGTCTTTCTTTTTTGGCGGCCAGCAGCCTTTCGCTCATTTTGAGCTTTTAGCCTTTCGTCGGCTTTTACACCGACTTTTTCCAGCGTCGGTTACTCACTCTATTCATCTCTACTCATTTCTCACTCATTTACAACCTGATTTTAAATACGTCTTGCGTCGGTTACGTGCAGCCGCATACCGATGCTTTTAACTCGCTGCATTCAGAGACCTGCAGCGCACGACTATCTACGAATACGAGACCAGCGAGCGACAACACACGGCAGCCTACCCCAGCAGCGTCTCACCACCGAGCATCAGCAGCGCAGCACCTGCTGCAACATCGTCGGCGGCTCCGCACCACCGGCATTCAGCAGCGCACCGATCCATCTTCGCCACGACCATCATTGCCCCGGCGCCTCGCAGTTGGCATCAGCATCGCCAGGACAGATGGATCCTTTCGCGAGGTGGAGTCGCTTTTCTCATCGCACCTCGTGAAACCTGTCTCTCGGCGCCGGGAACGCCGTCGCGTCGCGCAAGACCACCATTTCGCGCTACACACCGCGCTCCCAGCCCGCTCGTCACGCTGTCTCTCACTTTCGCGTGCAGTCGGCCATTTTGAGCCGAGCGCCGCGTCCCTCGCACCGCTCGCGCAGCTATCGCGCTTCGAGCAGGGGCCCAACAACAACGACGGTCAGCAACGAGCAACTTCAACGAGCACGGCTCAGATCGTCGCCCTGGCAGCTTCACCCAATTGCTCATCGTCCAGCAGCGCTAATCGCATCCTCGGCACCGACGTCCTGGCGCGTCCTGGCTCCCGAGGATGTTCAGCGAAGGACTCGCTTCAACGCCGTCGATCCTGGGGCTCCGGGTCGCCGGCTACCGTGTCGACAATAACGCTGACGTCGCTTGGCCGCTATCTAGGTAGACATTGATTTTTTTTTATGCAACATCGGTTTACAGGCCCACTGCAGACGGATTCCTAGGTCTACGTCAAACCATGCTATATGGGACCTGCAGGTTTCTCCGACCCTATGTCATCCCGTCATCGCTGTCGGCACAGTAGAGCACCGCAGCCCTCTACATCGACGGTACAGGCGCCGCGTCCATCAACCGCAGCCTCCCTTACCCAGCCAGGACATCACCTTTAACAGGAATTTCTCTTATCGTTCCTCGGGCAATCTTCCCTCATCACTGGTGGTGGAGTAGCTGTGGCGTTCCCCTTCGAGCACCACCGTTGGACGGATGCGCCGCCTGGCAGACCAATATGCCGTGGCGAGCGCGAGGCAAGCTCTATCGCTTATCAGTTCCAGCTTGGCCGCCGATCGGGACAGACCTTTCGGTCTAAATGTTATTACTCTGGTCTGTTCCCTTTTCCTGCCTTTACTCTAAAACTACTCTAAAACAAAGTGCAGAAGAGAGATTCGCCTTTCCTTCTTCTCTAAAGGCGTACCGAAAAATTCGTGAAATTAATTTAAATATGTCTGAACGAAAACACGGGGAAGGTCTATCCGAATTGTTCATGATAGGCAACGGTTTGAAGCAAGGTGATGGGATCTCCACGGTACTCTTTAACTCGAAGTTAGAGTATGTTGTTAGAAAAATGCAGGACAACGGGCTAGGTGCCACACTTAACAGAAAATTACAGATTCTAGTATATGTAGGTGACTTAGGATATAGTGGGGAATAATTATGAAACGGTGGCGAGAAATGCGGAAATTCTCACAAATGCGGCTGAGGACACGGGGTTAGAAGCGAGCGAATTGAAAACGAAATATATGATCATGGATAAACTGGGCATTTGCGAAGGAGAGGGTGATCTTATGTTCGAAATTTTACGTTTAAAAAGGTAATCGATTTCAGATATTTAGGCACAACTATACATGATCGAAACGAAATTAAAGTCGAGATTAAGAGACTTCATTCGAGTTGCTTCTACGCCGTGAATCGGTTACTAAAATCAATGCTACTGTCTAAAAATGTCAAAATAAGGATATGTAGAACTATAATCATGCTGGTGATCTTGTACGGATGCGAACGTAGGTGCTCACTAAAACGGAAGAAACCCGTTTTAGGGCATTCGAAAATAAAGTTCTAAGGAAAATATATGGGCCAAAGAAAGATGAGGAAACCGAGGAGTGAAGGAAACTGTACAACGACGAGCTACATAATCTATACGCGTCACCAAGTATTACCAGAACAATAAAATCACAAAGACTAAGATGAGCAGGGCACGTGGCAAGAATGGTAGATAATCGCGCGGCAGCTTGTATAATGAGAGCAAAACATGCCATTAAAAACAAAATAAATTTTTAAGGTACATCGTCAATAAAAAGGAATCCCTAGATATTGAAATAAAATTTTTTGCAGGCCATTTAAAAACATTTTAAACAATATGCTCAAAACTTTGTTTGTACTCTCAGTTGACCAGTGATTCGCGAGCAATCTACTTTGACTCTCATACAAAAGAATTTCCAACATCGTTTTCGTTCTTACTTGTTACCAAATTGTTCAAATAAATTAACATGATTTACGGTCGTAATTGCACATCTATATGTTAGTTTGAAATGCATAGAATTTTTCCCATATTTTTTTTAATTAGAATAATATGTATTATTTTTATTTTATTTATTTAAAAGTACAGTCATCGGATCGGTTGTATCCCCAAGGCAGGTCACGTGACATTGTGACGTCAGGAGTAAAAAATCCTAATGCATTATTGTACCAAGTAAACGCCAATATATTGATTTTGCAACCAATCATGTTAATCTTGTGTGCACGGTCCAAATGGCGTTACGTTTGAATCACTAAACTTTTAATTAATTATAAAAAATAGTAAAAACGTTAAATGATTGAAATTTTACTGTGAATTACTTTACTTAGCTATCATTTAAAGTGGGAAATAAAATCAACGATGATTTTAATATCATGTCTGTTCCCTATCAAAACTGGTATATTCTGTAAACACCCAGTCAGAAATTATTGGACTACAAAGTTTCCCGCACTGATTTAGAATTAGTTTGACTTTCCGCGTCTGCGTTCAAATGACGATCTTACTTTACTCGTCTTTCGATCAATAATTATTGCAAAACATGACGCAACGACTGTGACGTATTTAACACATATGCGACTTGACCCGTGCTTCGACCGCGAATTCTCTATTCGAAGAAACAACCGATTCAAACGCTTTATTCGATACTTCTCCTCTCTTGTGTCCCAGTATGGCGGTGATGTCCCTAAAACCGACGTGACTCGACCAATATGGCGACCGACAGCTCTCCTCTTGAGAACACCCTGGAAAACACGTCGTGAAGCAGTGAGCCTTGATTTCGCTCCTTTGGTTTCCCGAAATTGCGAACATACACACGTAACTAGGAGGTCCGCTGCGATGCAATAATAGAAAGAAGAAATCTTTTGGAGAAATGTCTTTATACTGACGCTATTCAGGTAGTCTCACTCCTACAAGTTACTACTAACGTTTGTCTTTCCAAAATATGAGTTACCATTTATTCGATTTCTTGGCTCAATAATCTAACACGCGACTTGATTCCTTTCGACGTATCTCTACCTCCAAACTCCACGATCGCGTCGTCTGCGACAACTAACTCTACTCGCGAATTTATTTCGTGTGGCTCTCACAACAACGAAACTGTGAAAGACTTGGAAGACAGACACCCCATCATCCGCTGGCTTGCCTCTTATCTCACGGGCAGAAGTCAGTCCGTCATTGGTGATGACAGCGAGCTTTCCGCTTTCCCCTTAACACCGCGGTACCGCAGGGCTCCGTTCTAGGTCCCCTGCTGTTCTCGCCGTACATTAACGACATCAGTTTCTGCCTGACTTATCTCATTTACGCGGATGACCTGAAAATCTACAGCCAATGCAAACTTGAGGAGCTCGATTCTTGTTCCGCGAAGATGACTGCTAACGCCGAGAAGATTACAGGCTGGGCTGCACAAAATCATCTTAAACTAAACGTTTTTAAAACGCAAGCGATCGTCCTGGGTTCCTCATATTATATAAATGCTCTACCAAATTTTAGCTAGCACCTATATCAACATCGGGACAGCTCGGGTCGATTATCAATCATTTGTGCGCAGTCTTGGTGTGGTTCTTGACTCTAAACCTACCTGGAAGGAGCACGTCACACTATTGTGTAAATGTGCACACTCTCTAATGTACAGATTATACTTCTTTAGAAAGAGCACTAACCAAGGACTGCGTAAACACCTTGTGCAGGCACTCTTGTTTTCTATCATTGACTACTGCTCCCTAGTATACTGCGACTTAACACAGAAACTCGACACTGAACTACAAAGACTGGTAAACACAGGAATCCGTTACATCTATGGTGCAAGAAGGGATGAGCACATCACCCCCTACAGACGTGAATAGCAATGGCTTACCACCGCCGGACGTAGGAAGTATTTTACGGCCTGTTTTCTTAGAAAACTCTTCAACACTGCGACACCATCTTACATCATGGCCTTTTTTGACTTCCACGTCGCACTCCGTCCTGTGAGGGGCGAGGTGACTCTCCTGGACATCCCCCCTATCGGCACGGAGACGCTAAGGAACTCATTTCATATCAGCGCCTCATACCTCTGGAATTCCTTACCATCCCATCTTCGCAACAATAAATCAATCACACACTTCAAAACAATAGCTAAACAATATTTCTTATCACAAGAAAACTTACAATGATCACAAATTGCGCTCCACCTCTCACAGCTCTACTGCAATCGCCCCATACTCACTCATCTCACTCATTCATCTCTCACTCATTCATCCTTTATTTTCAAATGATAATTAATACAAATATTCTCGCTTTTAGGTGCATGTTGTAATTGTTAAAGAGCTTAAAAAGGTCTCAAGTCGTTCTCAAGTTGCACCCACAAATGCGTGCATATCCTTACATTTGTGTGACATCCACCATCTACGAATGCACCATAATGACGATGATGACGTTATTTCGCCTTGAGTCAAGAAACTACTGTTTTCGCGCGCGTAGTTACAGTAGACTTCGCATTGTATTTTTTCTTTAAACTCTTCTTATGTCCTTGCTTTCCGTAATATTGGCACTTATATTCCAGTTAAACTTGCGACAAGCTATTTTCAACAGTAACGTCTCAATTGTATCCATTTTATTATTCATTGCAGGTCCGCTGCAATCGTTTGCTTTTGGGAGAACGTGGGATGAGGAGATAGAAATGATAACACACTGTATTATATGACTAGAACATACACTATCTATTGCGCCCAGCCCTTCCCTACAACGTAGTGGCTCGTGAAGAAGAAGTAGAAGCACCTCTCTCTCTTTCTCTCTTTCTCTTTCTCACTTTCTCTCTCTAATCCAGCGTTACTGCCTGATCGTCGGTCCGTGTCATTGCTCGCGTGCTCGTTCTGTCACTCATGCTTGTACTGTTGCAGCCGCGTTAGTCTGTCTTACGAAGGCACCACACGCTTTCTCACGGTCGTCAGCACAACAGACACCCACCACGACCGTGTTGTTGCGCATCTACGCCGTAACGGTACAAAAACTTTCAATCTCACTTTTGCGATACTGTCCCTGTTCTGTAAGCTGTATGTGGTTTGTCGTTTATGGTTATGGAACTCCTATTTGTGGTGTCGTTTACATAGTTTGTGGTGGGTTTATGATGGTCGACGCAAAGTAAATTTTGATGGTCAAGACGGTCATGCTCAATCAACATACACTGCAGAAGAGCGGACGAGTGAAAGCTCACGTGAAAACTTTTGAGCTATATCCTGCAGCAAATATAAGATTATAATTTAGAAAATCGTCAACTAAAGAGTTGTTTTTTCTATTGCATTTCCATGCAGTTGTTTTTTTATTGTTAAATAAAAGTTTCATAGTGAATAATACACGCCGAGGGGCATCGATTGCTGTTGCTCTCTATCAAAAAGACACTTCTTTTTCGATACGGCAGCGATGCAATGTGTCTCTGACTTTGTAAAGTTCGATTTATTCTGATTTGACAGTTTGGTCCCTTAGGTTGGTTCTTGGCTTTCTTTCCGCCAATAAATATGGCTATTCCTAGGCCTGATCTACTCTTTTGTAGCCTTGTGTTAAATTACTCTGTGATGTTAATCTTGAAGTGATCCGTGTATAGTAGCTCGTCATGCAGAGTAGAATGATAGGCACGAGATCTTCATTTGTTGGGTTGCTTCGGGTAGGACGAACAGATTTGATAGTAATCAGCATACAATCAGCATACTTGCATCTAGTAGTCGCTTGGGAATATCGCTCATTGAATGTATGCGGTTCTCAGTAGTAAGTGTTAGAATCTTAATCACTTCAGATTTAATTTTATCCTTAGCACTGTAAGGATTTTCTCCAACGAAGAATGCAAGCTTCAAACGTTCCGTAGTTACTGTTTTCGGATTACCATTTAAGTATATGTTACAATTATACCTTTCGTTGTTGTGCGAAATTACTTTGCACGACCCGGTATACAGAGGCAACAAAGCTGATTTGATAGGTATGGATTGCATCCAGATATGTGCCCAATCGTCTAAATTTTTATAAATGAGTGGTTTGGTTGTCGTCTTGTGATTTACCGGGAATGATCTCAATTGTCTCATAAAGTTACAAAATTTGTTGTAGAAGACCAGAATGTTTGGTTTTTTATTTGTCAGAGACGAGAAATATCATGGAATCCCAAGCGTTTTCGAATATGTGCTCGTTTTCTTCCTAGATTCAAGTATGAATGTAGGAAGAAAACGAGCCCAATTATCAGTAGCTCTTCGTGGCATAAAATCAGTGCAGACCTTCTAGTATTACGTTTGAAGCGAAGTAGCAGAGTGTGCTTGAGTATTAAGCTGTAATGCAAATTATGCTGATGCTCAGGATTCACAACAGCTTCATGAACTGTCTAGATATGAGCTACTTAAGGAGGCTTACCGGTACAGCACTAGCTGCAAAGACGAACTTTTGCAAAATAACCATTATACATTCCATTTATACAATTCTATACCAACGTTGATTTGACTCATTTTTTGGGGTTAAGCGTACGTTTTTTGTATTCAATGAATTTCTGCCATAAATCAAAGGTACATAATGTTTTTTATAAATTGATGCTTTTCTACAAAAAATTTGAAAAAAATCTTTACGTTAAATGCTTTATAATTGACGAATAAGTATAATGAAATCGTAGTTTCAAATAAGAGCCCATGTTAATTAACATTAAATAACATTTCTATCTTTGCTTCTATCCTATGTAGGCTTCTGAAAATTTCCATGGGTCTTTCTGATATACATACCAAATTTCAATCATATCTCAATGTTACTTCTATTACCGGTAGAACCTCCTTTATCAGTAGTGATCGTATTTGACAAATCTTACAATTAGTAAAAACCACCCGTCAACAGCTTCCGAAAACAACCCATCCCGAAATACGAAGTTTTTGATGTGAACTTCAAAATAGGGCATTAATTTTCTTAGCCGTCGATATACACAAATCGATTTCGATTGATTAATAATTTAAACTATTTCGTTAGAATTCATTAATCAATTAATTGATTCCAAAGAAATACTGATGACTATTTTATTCAAAACTGTGATATAATAAAACAACTTAGAATTTATAAATACTAAAATACATAATAATATTTTTTTATAGTTCAAGGAACCCCTGAGAAGAATCCACGCAAAAGCAAACTATTATATAAATCACATGATAGCATTGAAAACATTAGTTTAGAGAGTTTCAATGAATCTTTTAACGCTCATAAACAGGTTAAAAATGTTGATTCTGCCCAAAAAGGTGAAAATGATGCCACCTACGATGACATTGATCTTGCTGAAAACTCTAAAAACGATCAGGCTTCGCATAGTACTGAAGATAGTGAGTTTATAAAAAACTATATAGAATTTATAAATACTTAAATATAAATAAATACATCATATTAATATTTTTTATAGTTCAAGGATCAAATAAATCACACAAAGGTGCAAATAATGTTGATCATAATGACGTTAATACTGCTGAAACTTCTGAAAATGATAAAGCTTCTGATACTGCTGACGATAGTGAGTATTTTAATATTAAGGGGTGCGACAGCGATGCGTTGGCGAGTAAAAGTGTACGAAGTATGCACGATACGACAACAGCTCAAATCGCCGCCCTTATATACTTTGATATTGCGGTTTCTAATCTCCCGAAGGATATTTCAAATGCATTTATATACTTGTAATTTCATCTATGGTACTTCTCTCGCTATTTATCAGAGAGCGATTGACCGAATCCTCATTAAGAAAAACGATTCATCCCAAAAGACTATTTTATTCGCGAAATATCGTAGGTTGAAATTGAGCTTGGTAAATTTCTTTTTCGCTCAAACGTTCTTCATCTCCACGCATTAGGTCACGTAACTTTCGCCGAGTATGTATATATTTTACTATAGGGTTACATATATATAACCAGACAGTTATATTTTGGCGATTTCATTACTTTTTAAAGGGACCTTTTACTCAACATTGATTATCTTTAAAAAGTCGGTAAATAGTGTTGTTACTGTCCATCCTTTTTTGTATTGATAATTTCTTATGGGACGCTGAATCTGCGGCTGAATTTCACCGACTCTCTTTTTGGTATAATGTGCAGAATCTTTTTGCACGAAACTCATATAAATAAAAGTGTTGCTATAATCACACTGCTGAGGTACTTAACGGCCAATCAAATCAGATACATTAATAATATTTTTAACAATCAAAATGAGAATGTTAATTATTATATATGGACTAACGTATCCGCAAAACAACGGGATAAGTTGGATTTATTACACATAAATTCTTGAGTTTACTGTGTCGTCGTTATCCCACACTTCTTTTCACAAAATGTATTTAAAAATAGCACAGTTGATCCTTGACGATTATTAATGATGTTATATTTTCTGAGAATTTATTAGGACAAACTATTGTCGATTTCTTTTTGGTATAATGTGCAGAATCTTTTTGCACGAAACTCATATAAATAAAAGTGTTGCTATAATCACACTGCTGAGGTACTTAACGGCCAATCAAATCAGATACATTAATAATATTTTTAACAATCGAAATGAGAATGTTAATTATTATATATGGTCTAACGTATCCGCAAAACAACGGGATAAGTTAGAACTATTACACATAAATTCTTGAGTTTACTGTGTCGTCGTAATCCCACCCTTTTTTTCACAAACTGTATTCAAAAATAGCACAGTTGATCATTGACGATTATTAATGATGTTATATTTTCTGAGAATTTATTAGGACAAACTATTGTCGATTTCTTTTTGGTATAATGTGCAGAATCTTTTTGCACGAAACTCATATAAATAAAAGTGTTGCTATAATCACACTGCTGAGGTACTTAACGGCCAATCAAATCAGATACATTAATAATATTTTTAACAATCGAAATGAGAATGTTAATTATTATATATGGTCTAACGTATCCGCAAAACAACGGGATAAGTTAGAACTATTACACATAAATTCTTGAGTTTACTGTGTCGTCGTTATCCCACACTTCTTTTCACAAAATGTATTTAAAAATAGCACAGTTGATCCTTGACGATTATTAATGATGTTATATTTTCTGAGAATTTATTAGGACAAACTATTGTCGATTTCTTTTTGGTATAATGTGCAGAATCTTTTTGCACGAAACTCATATAAATAAAAGTGTTGCTATAATCACACTGCTGAGGTACTTAACGGCCAATCAAATCAGATACATTAATAATATTTTTAACAATCGAAATGAGAATGTTAATTATTATATATGGTCTAACGTATCCGCAAAACAACGGGATAAGTTAGAACTATTACACATAAATTCTTGAGTTTACTGTGTCGTCGTTATCCCACACTTCTTTTCACAAAATGTATTTAAAAATAGCACAGTTGATCCTTGACGATTATTAATGATGTTATATTTTCTGAGAATTTATTAGGACAAACTATTGTCGATTTCTTTTTGGTATAATGTGCAGAATCTTTTTGCACGAAACTCATATAAATAAAAGTGTTGCTATAATCACACTGCTGAGGTACTTAACGGCCAATCAAATCAGATACATTAATAATATTTTTAACAATCGAAATGAGAATGTTAATTATTATATATGGTCTAACGTATCCGCAAAACAACGGGATAAGTTAGAACTATTACACATAAATTCTTGAGTTTACTGTGTCGTCGTAATCCCACCCTTTTTTTCACAAACTGTATTCAAAAATAGCACAGTTGATCATTGACGATTATTAATGATGTTATATTTTCTGAGAATTTATTAGGACAAACTATTGTCGATTTCTTTTTGGTATAATGTGCAGAATCTTTTTGCACGAAACTCATATAAATAAAAGTGTTGCTATAATCACACTGCTGAGGTACTTAACGGCCAATCAAATCAGATACATTAATAATATTTTTAACAATCGAAATGAGAATGTTAATTATTATATATGGTCTAACGTATCCGCAAAACAACGGGATAAGTTAGAACTATTACACATAAATTCTTGAGTTTACTGTGTCGTCGTTATCCCACACTTCTTTTCACAAAATGTATTTAAAAATAGCACAGTTGATCCTTGACGATTATTAATGATGTTATATTTTCTGAGAATTTATTAGGACAAACTATTGTCGATTTCTTTTTGGTATAATGTGCAGAATCTTTTTGCACGAAACTCATATAAATAAAAGTGTTGCTATAATCACACTGCTGAGGTACTTAACGGCCAATCAAATCAGATACATTAATAATATTTTTAACAATCGAAATGAGAATGTTAATTATTATATATGGTCTAACGTATCCGCAAAACAACGGGATAAGTTAGAACTATTACACATAAATTCTTGAGTTTACTGTGTCGTCGTAATCCCACCCTTTTTTTCACAAACTGTATTCAAAAATAGCACAGTTGATCATTGACGATTATTAATGATGTTATATTTTCTGAGAATTTATTAGGACAAACTATTGTCGATTTCTTTTTGGTATAATGTGCAGAATCTTTTTGCACGAAACTCATATAAATAAAAGTGTTGCTATAATCACACTGCTGAGGTACTTAACGGCCAATCAAATCAGATACATTAATAATATTTTTAACAATCGAAATGAGAATGTTAATTATTATATATGGTCTAACGTATCCGCAAAACAACGGGATAAGTTAGAACTATTACACATAAATTCTTGAGTTTACTGTGTCGTCGTAATCCCACCCTTTTTTTCACAAACTGTATTAAAAAAATAGCACGGTTGATCCTTGGCGATTATTATTGAAGTTATCTCATCTGAGAATTCATCAAGACAAACTGTTGCCTAATCCTTTCTTTTTTATAAAGTGCGCCATCTTTCTACACGTAACTGTATGAATTACTTTGTCGTCATAATCCCTCTATTTAAGTACCTTACGGTCAGTAACATAAGAAACAATCACGATTATTAATATTGTTATCATTTCTCGAATTTTGTTAACACAAACTATTGTCCAATTCTTCTTGGTATAATGTGCAGAATCCCTTTGCACAAAACCCTTATTAATCACTCTGTCAACAACAAAATAATTTAAATTTATTACAGTTGGTAAGTTAACTGTGTCGTCGTAATCCCATACTTCTATTCACAAACTGTATTCAAAAATGGCAAAGTTAATCATTAAAGATTATTAATGCTGTAATCTTTACTAAGAATTTGTCAATACAAACTATTGTCCAATTTTTTTTAGTATTAAGTGCAGAATCTTTTGCACAAAACTCTTATAAATAAATGTGTCGTCATAATCCCACTGCTGAGATACCTAACGGCCAATCAAATCAGATAAATTAATAATATTTCTAACAATCGAAATGGGAATGTTACTTATTATATAGACTAACGTATCCACAAAACCACGGAATGATTTGGATTTATTAGACCTAAACTCTTGAGTTTACTGTGTCGTCGTAATCCTACGCTTCTTTTCACAAACTGTATTCTAAAATAGCCCAGTTGATCATTGACGATTATTAATAATGTTATCTTTTCTAAGAATTTGTTAAGGCAAACTATTGACCAATACTTTTCGGTATAATGTGCAGAATCTTTTTGCAAGTAACTATTATAAATATATGTTTTGCCATAATTCCACTGCTGAGGTACTTAACAGCCAACCAGATAAAATGAATAATATTATTTCTTAAAATTGAAATGAGAATGTTACCTATTATATAGACTAACTTACCCACAAATCAACGGAATCATTCGGATTTATTACACCTGAATTCTTAAGTTCACTGAGTCTTCGTAATCCCACACTTCTTTTCACAAACTGTATTCAAAAATAGCACAGTTGATCCTTGGTGATTATTAATGATGTTATCTTTTCTGAGATTTTATCAAGACAAACTGTTGTCTAATCCTTTTTTTTATAAAGTGCGCGATCTTTCTACACGTAACTGTATGAATTACTTTGTCGTCATAATCCCCTCGTTAAAATACCTAACGGCCAATAACGGCAAAAACAATTACGATCATTTATACTGTTATCAATTCTGAGAATTTATCAAGACAAACTATATTCTAATTCTTTTGGATTCTTATTACAGCTAAATCTTTTTTAATTATTAATCATCTTATTAATCACTCTGTCGTCATAATCCCACTGCTGAGATAACTAACGGCCAATCACATCACACAAATTTATACTATTTCTAATAATCAAAATAGGAATGTTATTTATTATTTAGACTAGTGTATCCAGACAACAACAAAATAATTTAAATTTTTTACAATTAAATTGGTAAGTTGACTGTGTCGTTGTAATCCCATACTTCTATTCACAAACTGTATTCAAAAATGGCATAGTTAATCATTAAAGGTTATTAATGCTGTAATCTTTTCTAAGAATTTGTCCATACAAACTATTGTCTAATTTTTTTTAGTATAAAGTGCAGAATCTTTTTGAACAAAACTTATAAATAAATGTGTCGTCATAATCCCACTGCTGAGATAACTAACGGCCAATCACATCACATAAATTTATAATATTTCTAATATTTTAATCGGAAATGTTACTTATTATATAGACTTACGTATCCACAAAACAACGGAATAATTTGGATTTATTACAGCTAAATATTTTTTTTATAAAGTGCGGAATTCCTCCTCACGTAACCGTATGAATCACTCTGACGTCATAATCCTTCTTTTGAAATACCTAACCGTCAGTAACATAAGAAACAATCACGATTATTAATATTGTTATTAATTCTCGAAATTTGTCAAGACAAACTATTGTTCAATTTTTTTGGTATAATGTGCAGAATCTTTTTGCACGAAACTCATATAAATAAAAGTTTTGCTATAATCCCACTGCTGAGGTACCTAACGGCCAATCAAATCAGATCAATTAATAATATTTTTATCAATCGAAATGAGAATATTAATTATTATATATGGACTAACGTATCCGCAAAACGACGGGATAAGTTGGATTTATTACACATAAATTCTTAAGTTTACTATGTCGTCGTAATCCCACACTTCTTTTCACAAACTGTATTCAAAAATAGCACAGTTGATCCTTGGCGATTATTAATAATGTTATATTTTCTGAGAATTTATTAGGACAAACTATTGTCGATTTCTTTTTGGTATAATGTGCAGAATCTTTTTGCACCAAGCTCTTATAAATAAATGTGTCGCCATAATCCCACTTTTGAGGTACCTTTTTTTTTTTTTTTTTTTTTTTTTTTTTTTTTTTTTTTTTTTTTTTTTTTTTTTTTTTTTTTTTTTTTTTTTTTTTTTTTTTTTTTT
>CM053170.1:19506189-19517081 GCA_012977825.3 Pteromalus puparum | reverse complement strand
GTTCGTCGCACCGTGGCCATAGCATCCGCAGAACTTCCTCCTTTGTCGTCAGGCCGTCAAATGTCCCCTGATCCTCCAGTGTATTCTAGGTAATTTGCCTCCTCACTGTTGCCTGCATGCCTATTGCGGTCTGTTGTATGGCCCGTCTTCGAGTGATTTCCATGTTTGTCTTCACTCTTACCCACGCACAAGCCCAAAACGCCACCGTCTCTTCGTTTTGCTAACAGGATACTTAACCTCTGTATTTAATTCTTCTGCGCTTACTCTTGTGCCTTGATCTCTCTCGAAGGATATCGGCGTACGTCTTACCAATTTCCTTGGTCTTATGAGGATTGCGTCTCCCCTTCTTGCCTCGCGAGGTCTTTCCTGCGCTTTTGCTCCAGTTTGTTGAGGCTTGGCCTTTGCTTCCTGTCTGTTCTGCTTCCTTTCTTCTTTGCTCTTCTCCCTGGCCAGCTGCTGCCAAGCCCCGTTGTGTGTCGTGGATATCTGCCCAGCGTTCCTTCTTGCGTTTTGTCGTAGTAGGTGCAGATCTGACCTCCCTTCTATGCTTTTTTCACCGGGACATGTGCGGTACCGCCCCGCCACCGTCCTGATTGATGTCCGTTGCCCTCTTCCGACTTGCGAGGCTTCGAGTGCGTCTGTCTCTAGCGGTGTTGAGCTGGGAACAATCGTTTGCGGCCGCCATCCTCCATCGTTTGTCGAGCATCTTGACAACATTCAATTCATAATACGTCCTGTATTACCGGTAGTCCCTCTTTGAATTGTTGTATTCACGCTTCTTCTGCCTTATCCAGCAGTTTTCATCATCTTCTACGGTCGTCGGTGGGATCTGTCTTATTCTCCAGCAACTTTTCTCGAGGCTGGACCGGTGGCCCGGATTCTTTAGCCACTAACGCCTATGCCCGTCATATTTTCGTATTCACACTCATCCGCTGCTGGCTATACTTAGTGCTGCTGGTGAACTGTGGATTGGGTATCCACCCCGCTTGCGCTGGTGGGCACCTCTATGGTGCAACTGGTCAGGTTTCCCAACTGTGACCTCTTTTCTGGTTGCGTCATATATTCATGACATCGGATTTCTCTTCGTGTCCGGTAGTGTTCCCGACCAGCCCATCCACCCTCTAGGGGGGCAGCTGACATCGGCCCAAAACATGGAGCTGAAAGCGGTGCCAGAGCTGGGGCTACTATCATAACCAGACCTATAGCGCGCGCTGAGCGCCACTAGGCCCACTCTCACATCCGCTCTCTCGAACCTCCCACTCCGAACAAAAGTGATTGGCTCTCTGGAGAGTTTCTAACAGGCGTCACACGACATCACACACTCGCTCAAGCCGTTTGACTGGTACTAGCTAGGTAACCAGCCTCCCGTCTTGCCGTCAGCAGAAGCCAAAGATGGTTCAGGTCACTTCGGCGCGCAACTTCGGATCGCCTCCCCATCCAGGATCTCCCTTTGGCAGCTCACGGGTCGCACCGCACGGCAAACACGGCGGCCTGTTTGGTCCACGAAGCATATTTTATTTCTGCTTTACCCTCCAAGGTTACCTCGGCGAGCACTCCCCTATCCGCCACCCAGGGGACGCGCCGCATACGGGGTTACAGGCTCCCCGCGCGGACCGACGTTTGAGGTACCTTACGGCCAATTAAATCGAATAAATTAATATTATTTCTAATAATTGATATGAGAATGTTATTTATTATATAGACTAAACAATCCACAAAACAACGGAATAAATTGGATTCATTACACATAAATTCTTAAGTTTACTGTGTCGTCGTAATCCCACACTTATTTTCACAAACTATATTCTAAAATAGCACAGTTGATCATTGACGATTATTAATGCTCTTATTTCTTCTGAAAATTTATCAAGACAAACTATTGTCTAATTCCTTTTATTATAAGAGCGCGATATTTCTGCACGTAACCATTATTAATGACTCTGTCGTTATAATCCCCCTGTTAAAATACCGAATAAGTTATAACAAATGAAACAATTACGATTATTATACTGTTATCGATTCTGAAAATTTATCAAGACAAACTATTGTCTAATTCCTTTTGTTATATGAGCGCGATATTTCTGCACGTAACCATTATTAATCACTTTGTCGTCATAATCCCCCTGTTAATATACCTAATAACTTATAACAAATGAAACAATTACGATTATTATACTGTTATCGATTCTGAGAATTTATTAGGACAAACTATTGTCGATTTCTTTTTGGTATAATGTGCAGAATCTTTTTGCACAAAACTCTTATCAATAAATGTGTCGCCATAATCCCACTGTTGAGGAACCTTACGCCCAATCAAATAAAAAAAAACAATATTATTTCTAAGAATTGATATGGGAATGTTACCTATTATATAGTTTAACGTATCCACAAAACAACGGATGATTTGGATTTATTAGACCTAAATTCTTAAGTTTACTGTGACGTCGTAATCCCACCCTTCTTTTCACAAACTGTATTCAAACATTGCACAGTTGATCATTGACGATTATTAATGATGTTATATTTTCTGAGAATTTATTAGGACAAACTATTGTCGATTTATTTTTGGTATAATGTGCAGAATCTGTTTGCACGAAACTCTTATGAATAAATGTGTCGCCATAATCCCACTTTTGAGGTACCTTACGGCCAATTAAATCGAATAAATTAATATTATTTCTAATAATTGATATGAGAATGTTATTTATTATATAGACTAAACAATCCACAAAACAACGGAATAAATTGGATTCATTACACATAAATTCTTAAGTTTACTGTGTCGTCGTAATCCCACACTTATTTTCACTAACTATATTCTAAAATAGCACAGTTGATCATTGACGATTATTAATGCTCTAATTTCTTCTGAAAATTTATCAAGACAAACTATTGTCTAATTCCTTTTATTATAAGAGCGCGATATTTCTGCACGTAACCATTATTAATGACTCTGTCGTTATAATCCCCCTGTTAAAATACCGAATAAGTTATAACAAATGAAACAATTACGATTATTATACTGTTATCGATTCTGAAAATTTATCAAGACAAACTATTGTCTAATTCCTTTTATTATAAGAGCGCGATATTTCTGCACGTAACCATTATTAATCACTCTATCGTTATAATCCCCCTGTTAAAATACCTAATAACTTATAACAAATGAAACAATTACGATTATTATACTGTTATCGATTCTGAGAATTTATTAGGACAAACTATTGTCGATTTCTTTTTGGTATAAATAAATAAATGTGAGGAATCTTTTTGCACGTAACTCTTATAAATATATGTTTTGCCATAATTCCACTGTTGAGGTACTTAACGGCCAATCGCATAAGATAAATTAATATTATTTCTTAAAATTGAAATGAGAATGTTACCTATTATATAGACTAATTTATCCACAAATCAACGGAATCATTCGGATTTATTAGACCTGAATTCTTAAGTTTACTGTGTCGTCGTAATCCCACACTTCTTTTTACAAACTGTATTCAAAAATAGCACAGTTGATCCTTGGCGATTATTAATGATGTTATCTCTTCTGAGAATTTATCAATACAAACTTTTGTCTAATCCTTTTTTTTATAAAGTGCGCGATCTTTCTGCACGTAACTGTAGGAATGACTCTGTCGTCATATTCCCCGCGTTAAAATACTTAACGGCTAACAACGGAGAAAACAATTACGATTAATAATACTGTTGTCAATTCTGAGAATTCATCAAGACAAACTATTGTCTAATTCTTTTTGTTATAAAGTGCGGAATCTTATTGCACGAAACCTTTAATAATCACTCTGTCGTCAGAATCCCACTTTTGATGTACCTAACTGCCAATCATATCAAATAAATTGCTATTTTTATCTAATTATTAAAACGGGACTATTACTCATTGCATAGTTCAAAGTCCGCGGAATAGTTAGAAATAATAATACCTAAATTCTCAAGTTTAATATGTCATCGTAATCTAACAGTTCTTGTTACAAAATGTATTCAAAATACATATTTTAGTTCCATGTAACCATAACGACTGCGAAATAATTTTTATTAATAAAACTCAATTTCTCGAGTTATCCGTTTCTTCGTAATAAAACAGTCTTTTTCACTAATTGCATTTATAAATATATTCCTATTTTCAAGGGGACTTTACCTCCTTTAATTTTCAAAAAATTAAAAATTTCGAAAGAAATCTCCGTAAAAACTGTTTGCGTATTATCGGTATAGTGTGCGTTCTTGAAAATCGGGTGAAATAAATTTCTTATTGAACTTTTTATTAGACGTTATTAGTTTTGCATACGTAATAGTATTCATTCAATAAAGAATTAGTACTGATTATTTGTATCGAAACACGTAGGTAACACGTGGGTTGTAGGAAACACGTAGGTCGTGGAAATATGTCTGCGTTAACGAAGATTCGCTGTTAGTAAAATTTGAGAGTATGTTTAACTTAATACTAATGTTTAAGTATGACCGTGCCCTTAATCCTCAAAAAGCTTGCTTATTTTGAGGATTTTATCGAATCCTCAAAATGACGCTTTGCATGAGTAGGTATTTTGAGGATTTAATCCTCAAAAGGCAGGTTCAGTTAAAAAGTATTTTGAGGATGCATCCTCAAAAGACCACATAATCCTCAAAATACTATTTGCGTGCCGAAAAAAATCCTCAAAAGGTTGGCACCATACATATATGTATATGTATATATGTATACATATAGAAAATTTCCCGAAAAATGTTAGCGGGCGTTTTTCAATTTCGTTTGCCCGCCGGTCTGAAAACAGTTACTTTAGTCCCGCTGAATAGGTCAGAAAAACGCGAAAATCGTGCTTGTGTTACAAAAATTCCTTTTATACAGTAGCAATATTCTGTATTTTTGCGACATAAAGTTCCGTTTCTTAGTGTAGTTCTGAAATCGACATATTCGACAAATGGCAAATAAATATATTTCGATTAATTATTTAGGAAAAATTGGATGCTTTATCGGGCACGCGAAAGCTCTGCTCGAGCAGAGTCCGGGTCCGTAGATTTTAGTAAAACTTAGAGTCCGATATATATATAGAGATATATTAACATTTGATAAATTTTAAAGTTTTGTAAATGTTGAGTCACTATATAGTTCCTTTGTACGGACAGAGTCGGATCTGCATAATCGAGTCGGAACAATATAGTCGAGCATCGAGAGTCAGGTAACTGCAGTCGCGACTCCGCTTCTTTTCCGCACTCATTTGCATAGAAGACGACAAAATTTTGGAAAGGGGCACAAACAAAGAAAACGAATAATATTAAAAATTTGTACTGGAGCCATATCCCTCCGCAAAGAGCAGGGCTCAGTCTAGTTCGAACAGTTGCTCGGAATAGTCGCCTCTCAGCCTCTGACATTTCAGATGCACCGATCAATTATTTCTTTATACAGAGTACAAAGTATATTCTCATCGTTAGAAATTACAAGTCATAGTGCGTGATAAAAATTTCTATTTTATTATTTGAATAAATTGCACCGCTTTAAGAAAATCGAGTGTTCAGTGTTATTCAAAAGAAAAGCCATGACTCCATCCACCCAATTCCACTATAAGCGAATACCAAGGGATTCGTAGCAAAAGAGAGAATTAACTACGTTCTAAAATATCCATACACCTATTCGTATAACAACTCCGACTTGAAGGAAGGAAGAAAGCTTTATCCTCATCTAGTTGACGGGAGTTACATTCATCAAAAGGTAAGTCCATTTAATTACAATCGTAAATACAGAATAGGGCTCTCTCTTTCTCTCTCTCGCATATCTCTTCACAATAATTACCGCGCTTTTGTTATTCTGCATCGCACTTAATGCTTATATTAACGAATCGCCCCTTTTCATACTCTCTATCCCTCGCTCAGCAATTGCAATGCTCTCCCCGTTAAGATCAGAATAGTTTCTCGGCGTCTACTGGATGCCGTTTCCAGAAAGGAATCGCGAAAGTAGGCAGGTACCGACGGCGCTAAGCTTTGTGTATCGAGCTTTGTCTCCGCCCGTGCGTATAAAGATTTACAACCCTTATTACTGTCCGGTGACAACTATCATAAGTTTAGGACATAACAAAGCTGATAATCAAAATGACGGATCTGGTTACAAAAGTCGAGGTAAATAAACTTATATACATCATATTATACATTACGCTGCAGAAATGTGTTGTATTTAATTGCTTTTCCCTAAAAAAGTTTCGTTACGCGCCAATCATTACACACAAAAAAAAATACATAGAAATTTGAATATACAACATTTGCTAATTTTATGCTTTCATGAAAATATTGTTCGTAATATACGTATAGATTCTTAGTGTGAAGTAGTATATCAACGATATAATATATTATACACACACTCAATAATTTCAATGTATCCTAGGACGCAGTCGGCGTGCCGGCAGATGGGTAAGGAAGCGAACCGAATGTGCCATTAACAACCAGGTCAGGAAACTCTGGGGGCTACATTTCGCACTTCTTGCAGACACTGGTAAATTAATCTTTTATATCGGCAAGTGACTATTATGTGCCACGCACATTCTAAATATTTTCTTAATTTTCAATTTCTGAGGCCAGGAATACAAATACATGCAGAGATAGCACAAAAATGAACAATCAATAAGAAAACGAATAAAATGATCACCGTTTACAATGTTACATATTTTTTTCTCTTATCGTCAGCCTATTATTAAAAACTATCTATTCCTTGTTTGCACAGTAGAACCATTTATTTTGCGTTCTTGGAGTAAAACGTACGATTTCAGATTTCGTTTCACTTTTGTGAATAAAAATTCTTTTGCCTGAAGCAGATCATTTGTCTGAATCAATGAAACATCTATAATATAATATATTATTGTCTGAAACACGGGTCTAAGTAAATTTTCCTCTTTGGTGATTATAATGCCCTCGTTTCGCTTGGATAGTACGCACGGTAAATTTATAAACGCACGCGTTTATAAATTTACCAGCGGATGAAATCTGCTACTTTTGGCATTTGTTGCAAAATGAACTATTTTAGCATTTGGAGATCTGGTACATGAGTCTCATGGCTACCATGAATCGCGTGGCGGACGAGGAAGAGGTCGTGGTGGAAGAGGTGGAGGAAGAGATCGTGGCGGAAGAGGTGGAGGAAGAGATCGTGGTGGAAGAGGTCGTGGAGGAAGCCGTCATAGTGAAAGGGGTCGTGGTGAAAGACTTCAAGATAGAGAAAATGGTAATAACTTTTGATAACTAAAAATCAAATATGTTGTATACTGAGCGTAAGGAGATCGGCTTGTGCTTGCTCGCCTTTGACTCGTAGTGCTTACACGTATCCAGTATGGAACGACTTAGCGAATTTCGCTAT
Organism: Pteromalus puparum; assembly: GCA_012977825.3. Lineage (NCBI taxonomy): Eukaryota > Metazoa > Arthropoda > Insecta > Hymenoptera > Pteromalidae > Pteromalus > Pteromalus puparum. The sequence continues at coordinate 19,509,733 of CM053170.1, read as the reverse complement.
TACTTTTGATAAGGACCGTGAAAGTTGCTCACTCTAGAGGATTTGCTCGCTGTTATAGGGGCCTTTAATATTCTGTACAGTAGTGCCATTAATTTTGCAAAACAACCAAATGGGAAGCAAAATTGTAAGAGCTAATTTTTTTAGGATATCGAAAAAGTGTTGCCCAGTATGGAACGCCGATGATATAATAATTACGATACGTTTACATTCAAAACGTATGAAAATGACTGAAATTGTTTGCTTCAAGTGAACAAATTTCGTTTAAGCCGGTTTATCCTCGTTTGCCGTCGATTTTATCAATATTTTCCACATGCACTGAAATCCATGACAGTTTCTCTTCAAGCTTTCTTTAAACCATTTCCAGGCTTAGCAATGATTTTTGGGCAATTGTAAGCGTTAGAAAGTCTTTAAAAAATCAAACAATCAGTATGTCGATTTCATGCTAAAACGCGTTCCATGCTGAGAAAACATGCCTTCTTCCATTCTGGGAAAAAGTGTTCGTTTACACCTTGATGTTATACAGCGAAACGAAACAAAATATAGCGCTAAATTCAGACTTTGGAAAGTTCAAACTTAAGACTAAAGCTCTATGGAAGAATGGTGGCTCTATGGAAAAGCACCGGTTCGAGAAAGCCACGCAGACAGCACACACCCCTGATTTTGCTCTTGATAGGATGCGTCAACAAGCCGCATTATCTATAATAATATAACACCGTAGCTGCGCAAAATAAAACCACATGTTCTGGACTTAACTTGTTGTTATACAGTCATTTAATAGTATAAGTAGACCAGCTTTAAACAGTTACAAACTATTATTTTCTCCACGTAATATAATAAATTAAGTTTTCATATAAATATATAGCAAAGTTAGATTAAAAAAATAAACATTGCATAGGTGTGAAGAAAAGTATACGCTTCATAATACAAAACGTTATATTTCCCAACTATTTCATTCGTTAATTGTATGCATATCCACGGCTGAGTAGAATAACAACGTATCTCGCGGTGGCTTCGAGATCGCCGTATCCTGGTGGCGGCTTCAAGACCGTGATCTTATCCCGCTGGCAGCTTCGAGAATGTCGTATCCCGACGGCGGCTTCAAGAACGTCGTATTCCAGGATTCGCTTCAAGATCCACTTTTACTTTTATGATTCTTGCTAAATAAATGCGATAAATAATATGGAAAAATATAAAGTCAACTATTAACAAAATATAGAATCGACTATTTTGTTTCAAAATTTTTTATTGCGTCTATTTAGCAAGAATTACAAAAGTAAAAGTGGTTCTCGAAGCCGCTGCCGAGATACGACGTTATTGAAACCGCCGTCGGGATACGACATTCTCGAAGCCGCTGCCGAAATAGGACGATCTCGAAGCTGCCACCGGGATACGACGATTTCGTAGCTGCCGCCGAGATACGTTGTTATTCCACTCAGTCATCGATATTCAAAAATGCACATTTTGAAAATACTTGTATTTTTAGTTTACTATTGTACGTCTTTTGTATTATGAAATTTCTACTTTTTAAAATTTTTAATTAGCTTGTTTATCTATACATTTTGAAAATGTAATTCTCTTCGTTCGAAATGCATATGCAACATGCTCGAGTATAAAGTTATCAAAATAATGAACTTCTGTAAACGTGTTTTGTTTGAAAGTTTCTAATATAAAGCATTACAAAAATAAGTTGTATGTATCTTTATTTATTCATAAAATGTGTATTCATGAGTTTGAAGATTAAACGCAAGAACGGCGCGGGCAGCGTCGACCGTTCGAATCGCGGCGAGCGGCAATCTGAATCTAGCTGCTCGACGCTCAACGGCTAACTTCAGGAGACACCGCGGATCGTTCTTACCGCGATGCCCCCTGAAGTTGTCATTTGGGTGCCCCTCCGAATAATCGTGACCCTAGCACAGACACACTCGTCAGCGTGCTCACTTATTCTAGCTCTACAGTCTTCTTCTATACTACAGTCAAATGTACTATATTCTCAATAATTGTATATAAAAATCAAAACAACTTGTTGATTCCAAGTGGCACAGCAGCAGAAATCATGAACGAGTCCAAGTGCGTATTTATTCAGGATTTCCAAGTTATGAAGAATGCGAGGTGGACTCCAAAACGAAACGATGCTCTGGAAATTATTTATTCGCGGCGTAGTCGTAATCAAGAGGGTATCAACTTACAGATATTATAACCTTATAACCTATTATATTTGTTGACATATTCTTGTATTATTGTACTTAAAAAGAAGAGAATCGCATGGCCAGAAATTTTAAAAAATTATCACAAATTAATTTTTGATCTTAGTTATTTTTATGAAGGAGCAATTTCCTTATAAAAATACTACGGTCATTAGAAATATCTGTTTAAAATCTTCAAAATAGGATACTCACACATATGAGTCAACAACGGATCAGATAAAATATAGACAGAATGAATAAAACGTAAATAGGTTAAAAAGCAAATTCAAAGTATAATAGGGTCGCGGGGCTCCCCGACGGCACACTGTATAAAAACTTATACTTGCCATCGGGGCGCTACCGCGCCCCTCGATTTGTTGCGGCAGAAACGTCTGGTTTTTATAATAATAATAGAATTCTGGAATATCTAATAAGACAAACTTACTTTATTGATTATGTGCGTAGCCTCTCGTAATCTCTGACAACTCAACGGAAGTGTAAAGACTCAGAAACTCTTTGTTTGTGGGGTAAATCCAAAATAATGATTCCGGTGAATTAATTGTCAGAAAAAAAACCTTTTATTCACAGTGCTTTGACAGTTGATAAATGAACTCGACTCAAACCAAACAATCGGTATTAAACTTAGAAAAAGAGTACTCAAGAACTGAACTCAAACTAAACTCAAAATTTAAACTTAATGTTGAACTCAGGAAGTAAAGCGTCCTATCTCGAGGTGACGCTAATGAGAGAGCGTTGTAGCTTTCTCCCACGCAAAGTCCTTACTTCTCCTCTCTTCGCCAGAGCCGGATTTAGGCAGTAGGCACAGTAGGCACGTGCCTATAGGCCCCCACCAATTAAGGGCCCCCACCAAAAAATGTTTAATCAACAAGTTTTTTTTGTAATTTATACTGGACTAGATGCATACTAGCAAAAAAATGTATGCTAGATCACAAGCCACTAAACCTAGCTACACTAAGTAAATCGAGTTGCAAAAATTAAACTTAATACCACTCCGTAATCTTAAATCCAATTACCCCAAGTACAGCAACAAAAACAATAAAAAACTTAAATGCTAAACTGCAAGCCCCTTAACTCAACTACCCCTATAACATATCTTAAGTCTTAATACTTCATCTATTCAATGCACACAAAAAAAATAATCCGGATTCCGTGAAGAGCAACGACCAGACCCTTTTCGCGGAAGAGCCCAACGGTTTTCGCTCGCGCAGGGGATGCCGGGAAATTGCAAGTGGGAGGAGTGGGAGTGGGCTGACTTTCCGACCTAGCTAGTAGGTATGCTGTGCGAGGCTATCGGACGTCTGCAGGTTGGCGCCGCAGCTGTCAAGTGCCCTGATCGGTCG
>CM053170.1:19488016-19506089 GCA_012977825.3 Pteromalus puparum | reverse complement strand
TTGCTTTTAAGAAAAATATGTGATATTATATTGTCTAAAAGTGTTCAAATAGATATAGTATATGAGTTAAAAAATATCATCAGCAATTATTTGACACTTAGATTACAGCTTTTTCCTCACGATAATTTAAAGCCAAAGCACCATTACATGGTGCATTATCCAAAGCTTATGTTACTTTTGGGACCACTAGTTCGCGTTTGGTGTATGAGATTCGAAGCAAAGCATCGCGTTTTGCTTGCTTACGGAAGAAATTGTCAAAACAAAATAAATATTCCTCGATCTTTGGCTATTAAACACCAGTTGTCCATGACATACTTTTTTCTCAACAAAACAAAAGATGTAACAGTTAATAGCAGTGCGAAAAGAATCTGTGAATTACAAAAGCTTAGAAATTATACATGTTTTGTGAGCATTTTGCCAAGGAATTTCTTCACAGACGATTTAAAAATATATTGTTTAAAATGGTTTTGTGAAAATGGTTTGAAATATTCAGTCGGCAAGTTTGTTGTTATTGATGGACTTGAAATTTTTCAAACCCTACTTGAAATTATTCATATAATTGTTCATCCAGAAACTGATGAAAAAGTATTGATTGGAAAAATTTGGAATATAATAGGTTTTAATGATCACATACATAGCCACTGGATTAGTGATTCCGAAAAATGGATTATCAAACGTATTTCAGATTTGAAAACATTTAATTTCTCCTGTTAATTCTATGAATTATATTTTGGTTTTTCTTTGTGAAATAAAGACAAAAATAAAAAAAAAAATGTTCGAGTTGACGTTTGTTTTGAATTGTAAATAATAATTTAGTACCTAGTCATAGATATTTTCATATTTTCGTTTTGTTCTAAAATAGTATATTTTGTACCTCGAGTGCAAAATGCAAGTTCGCCGCGCTCAAGGCTTGTGGAAACACCCGAGGGTGCAAAAGTTTGCACCCGAGGTTCGAACGATTTCCGGTGCAGTGGGTACAGAATTTAAATTTTGTGCCTGTTTTGTGGAAGCAAAATTTAATTATGCACCTACTAAATCGAAAATATCTTTTTGACTCAAGAATAATCCTTTTCGTACAAGAGGACTTTGAGGCAAGAAACTTATTTTTTTGCGGCAAAATGAATCCTCTTCAGGCAATGGGAATTTGTACCCCGCAGTTTTCTTTATTAATCGACAAGAGGAATCCTTTTGTGGTAAGCGGATCTTGCGAGAAGATTATTTTCCTGTTGAATCAAAAGTAGTGCCGCTTGGGGACATATTTAAGATTATTATCCTTTTGAGTCAAAAGGATTCATTTTTCCTCAAAAGGACTTTTTTCTGAGTGTANAGTACCTAGTCATAGATATTTTCATATTTTCGTTTTGTTCTAAAATAGTATATTTTGTACCTCGAGTGCAAAATGCAAGTTCGCCGCGCTCAAGGCTTGTGGAAACACCCGAGGGTGCAAAAGTTTGCACCCGAGGTTCGAACGATTTCCGGTGCAGTGGGTACAGAATTTAAATTTTGTGCCTGTTTTGTGGAAGCAAAATTTAATTATGCACCTACTAAATCGAAAATATCTTTTTGACTCAAGAATAATCCTTTTCGTACAAGAGGACTTTGAGGCAAGAAACTTATTTTTTTGCGGCAAAATGAATCCTCTTCAGGCAATGGGAATTTGTACCCCGCAGTTTTCTTTATTAATCGACAAGAGGAATCCTTTTGTGGTAAGCGGATCTTGCGAGAAGATTATTTTCCTGTTGAATCAAAAGTAGTGCCGCTTGGGGACATATTTAAGATTATTATCCTTTTGAGTCAAAAGGATTCATTTTTCCTCAAAAGGACTTTTTTCTGAGTGTATACTACACATGCTCGATTTTCGCGTTTTCGTGCTCATTAAGTGACTTTTTAAAATCGCCCCTTCTCAGTGGTTAAGTTTTTCTAATCGAACAATCTTATTAGTGAGTTTCAAAAAACGTTTCGCCAGAATCACCTTCCGTCGAGTGTATACACTCAAAAAATGTCCTCTTAATCCAAGAGGATGTAATCTTAAATTAGGACACAAAATTAAAATCAATTTGTTTCAAATGGATCTAAAAGGAATCCTTTTGCTTCAATTTTTGTATTTTTTTAAAAGCAAAAGTATTCCTCTTAATTCAAAAGGAGTCCATTTGAAACAAATTAATTTTAATTTTGGTTCCTAATTTAAGATTATATCCTCTTGGATCAAGAGGACATTTTTGGTAGGCCTCTGCCACCGGGTCGGGGGACAAAATCACTTGTAATGTTGCGCAAAAATCTATGATAGCGGGTGGACCCGAAAAATTCAACTGTGAGAATGAGTGTGCAAAAAATGTTGTGAGCATATTGTTTAAAGTATTTATATAATATTTATTAGGTTTTTTTCATTAAGTTTCATGTAATTTAATATTCACCTCTTATGAAAAAAGTTTACAGCTGAATCTGTAGCCGAAGCTGCAGCCTGTCATGCATAGACTATGCATGCCAGGCTATATTTCATGCATACTATCTGCATACTTTCTGCAGAATGTTTCTACATAATTTCTGCAGAATTTTTGCAGCCTCTCTTGCAGCGCTTGTGTAAACTTTTCACGCTTGCTGAATCAGACTTAAGTTTTAAATACTAACAGTTCAAAATACATTAGAATTGGAAAAAGAGTTGCCGTATAGGTGCTATCATCCAGAATGTAGCACCTATAGGTACTAACATCCACTACATTTTAATTTTGTAATAATATTGTTAAAAAGAAAAAAAATAGTACATTACGATACATGTGACCTAAGTAGCACTTTGTTGCACGGCGTGATGTTAAATCACCTAAATACCTAAATACGCCGTGCAGAAGTGTTACTTAGGTCACGAGTATCGTATAGTATATTACGATACGTGTGACGTAAGCGGCACTCTATTAATTCTTAACTAGCAATATCCAGCGCGCTTCGCGCGCGCACAATTTTAAGGTTAAAATTTAAAGGTCGTAACTATGTTCAACCGGATATATGTTTTTCAACCAATCAAATGGCTTCTTTAACGGCTTCAAAACATCCAGTCAGTACTTTTTTAAATTTATACATGCGTTACAAAACCGCTGCCAATTCTTTGGCACGTAGCTTCCTTCAACCTTATGTATCGCTTTAATATCTAAATTGTTTTTACTTCATATATAATTCTATAAAGTTTTTATGCTTTTTCGTTTGATGGATAAAATTATTTCGAAATAATTATATTACATAATCAATGCGTAACTGAAAATATTGTTTTTAACGATTTAATAAAACAAAAAACAGAAAAAAACTAGCCGATAATCATTATGTTTTAACGAAAAGTTCAAAATTTATTTTCCGGTGATTCCCACCAGTGATCGAAAAATCGCCATGAATATACGCACATGCGTAACTGAAAATCTTATTTTTAACGAATTAATAAAACAAAAACAGCAAAAAACGAGTCTAAGTATAGATTAAAATCCATTAATGGAAACTGAGATCGAAGCGATACAGTTTTCAGTTATATAGAGTATACAGGGTAAGAAAACAAAATTTTGAAGCTTAATATCTTTAAAACTAACTGGTATCATAAACAACCCAAAGAAAGAGATAAAGGTGCTATATAATGCTAACTAAATCCAAAATTTTAAATTGATTATTGCCTTTTTACTCCAGTTATCGCATCACGTAGAAAAAACGACTCATAGTATACAGGGTGAAAAAACAAAAGTTTGAAGCTCAATATCTTTGAAACTAACTGGTTTTATAAAAATCCCAAAGAAAGGGATCATTGTGCTATATAATGCTAACTAAATCCAAAATTTGAACTTGATTATTGCCTTTTTACTCCAGTTATCGCGTCACGTAGAAAAACGATTTTTTTCAGTTTTTGATGTTTTTCTCAGGATCTGCCCCATGAAATGACTTAAAATTTAAGTGGTATATAGTTCTAATTACCTTCAATAATCATATATTTTTTTAGAATGATTCGCTATTTAGTTTTTGAGTTATAACGATTTAAAAAAATTGCACTGTATGGTGTATAATAAAAGAACGACGAACGATAATATAAATTTTTCACGGTAAAAACATAGGCAATTTTATTCTCTTTCAGGTACATATTAAGCAATTTACTTTTATTAACTTTTCCGATAACTTTGTTGGCAAAAACTGAAATCTCAAAACTAAAAAATCACTATAAAAAAAAACGCGTATATAAATTGTAAAAACGGACTTTCGTCCCACTATCTTCTAGCAAAAACAAAGAAAATGAGACTTGGTGGGTTAAAATCCACCAAGTAGAAGCTGAGAAACAGGCGTATACATACGCACACACACACACACACACACACACACACACACACACATACATCCGTACGGGCATTTTCTAAAAACACCATTTTTCGGCTAAAAATTCATCAAAACACACTTCCCACATGTTTTTACACAAACTCCAAAAATTACTATTACAAGGCTTCCTTAGGAAGGAAGCAAAACTATGATGAAAAACTACTTTGTCTACAAACATTAGTGTACTATTATTATCGCCCACTGTTTTCATCGCCTATCGCACACATGTTACAGAAAATAAATCGGATTCATAAATTGACTTTATTGTTAATAGATTAATTACATCCCGAGTGACAAATTTCCTGAACATTCTGGATCAGAGGAAGACGATGATGACGATGATGAAAGCTTTCAAAAAGCATTATATGAACAGTACATTGAGTCTACAGAAGAGGAAAATAACACGTTGAAACAAAAAATTAAAGATCTGGAACACGAATTGAAAATGTCAGAATTGAGATATGAACATTTAGATGTTGAAAAAAAAGCAATTGAAGTTGATTTGGTTTTTTTGTCTGGATCTATAAAATTAAAGTATACATGATAATAGGGAACAGACATGATTTTTAAAACCTTTTCTAAAATAAAGTTAAGGTTAAATCTTACACAAAAGTACAAAAGTTACGATTTTTACTACAATATTTGTTGAGTAATATTGTTTTGAAAATTCGGTTTGCTAATGATACGTTTAAACGATTGAGAGCTCACGTGATCAATATGGCGTCGCGAAGGATGAAAATATATATAGATGTATAAACGCATGTAAATTCTAATACATAAAATAATCCTATTGTTTTTTTCAAAAATCATAATAGAGATGAGAGATAATGCTTCCAAATCAAAATAGATTCATGAGGATTGAATTTATTTACTCAAATGCCCGTACGTTAGGTTAGGTCTTTATCCTTCGAGCCGCCATATTAGAGAGCTGTCATTTTAAAAACTACTCAAAAATATGAATTTTTAATCAATCAAGGGCCTAGAGGCATTAAATCAGCATAAAATTGATACATAACGTATTCTTATGCTATTTTCTACTGTATATAAGTATTTATATGTATATAGCACAACCATGTCTGTTCCCTATTAAAATTTAAAAAAATTTGGGCTGCTCGAAACGTTTGATTAATAGAAAAATTCGAGTAACTTACCGAACTCGATTGGTTACAAAAATTCGAGTAATTCGAGCATTTTCTACGGCTTGATAACTTCGGAAATTCAACTTAAACTCTGCCAAAAAATTCGGCTCAACTCGATTCGAGTTTTCTTCGGAATCTCGCACATTCTTATTGAGCACTTGTTACTCGACTCTCACTCATGCTCAAACATCATCTTTACAAAAAGGCAAATTTATGGTATAATAAATAAGGACGTAATACATTTCTTGTCTTCTAAATTTAGAATTTTCCAAGATTTCGAAGATAACCAAGGATTTGCCTTGAATGGATTGATGCTTCCTCCACTAAAGATCCTATCCTAGGTTCCCAAGAACCTTCACGACGCAATAAGTCAAAGAAATCCTCTGACGTATTGGCAATGTTAGCATAGCAATCATAGTAAAAAATATGAGAAAAATATGTTTACTTTTGCTATTGCCCTTATGGAATTAGTAGATTACGCAACTAGTGCGCAATAGTACATTACGATACAAGTGACATAAGTGGCACTTTCTGACACGGAGAGTTAAGTGCCTGAAAACGTCACTAGAGACACGTGTATCGTACTAGTACGTTTCGATACTAGTGCAAGAATGTGAATTTAGCCGTGTGTGACCGTTTCCACAAGCGAAGCAAGTGCGAAAAGGTCACACAATGCTGAAATCAGATCAGTTGCAGAATTTGCTTAAGTTTTTTTTTTTCATAAGGGAATATTGTAACTTAGTGTTGGAAGTGCGCATATTTTTCTAGAGCAAACACGTGAATACAATTATATCAGGCACAATCGCACGCCACAGATCAGTCCGTATATGGCTATAGGCTCTCTGCATTACACGCACGCAGACACCTATACAGCTATTTTTTGGGCATGGAGCCTGAAGCCATATCGTCGAGCTTGCGTTTGATAAAGTCCAATAGTTAACAGAATATGAACTATATTAATACTCTGCGAAATCATCAATTTCTAAAATGTCTAGCTAAAAGTATGCTTGCATTATCTCCTCTCTTTCTTTCCTCTTCTCTTCCTTTCATAAATAATCATTAAGATATTGATAGCCTAATAAACAAGTTGATCATTTTGACATGGACAGTCAAATACTTAACAAAATTGCAAGTTAATCAAAGTATGTTTTGAATAAAAGTTGTTTAAGACAAAGGCTTTCATAAATAGGTAATCTAGTCTTTCTTTATTTGCAACGATATGTAAAGGTCAACTTGGGTAGAATAGTTAGAAACTCATAATCAAATGAGATTTCAACTTTGTGTAATATTCAAACAATCGCGCGATTGCATACAAAATTTTAAAATACGTACGCACGTCACGTAACATATGTCTATGCAAAAAAAGTTTGCGGCTGAATCTGCTGCCTAGTATGCATATTTTCTACATATTATTGTGCATACTTTTTGCAAAATTTGCATGCCAGGCTGCAGCTTCGACTGCAAGTTCAGGTGCAGATTTTTCATAAGGGTAAGTAGCTATAGATGCAGTCATGTATGCACTTTTTCAGCATATTTCTCTGCAGATTTGTATGCGTACTTTGTTTACACTGTCGTGTAACCAATTTTGCAGACTGCATATTTTATGCATTCTGTCTCTCAGTTACTTATGCGAACTTTCTGCATACTTATTGACGCTACCGGAACTAACTTTGAATCTCAATTCTTACACGGTCAAGTATCTTAAAAATTTGAAAATAAGTTACCCAGTAGGTGCTATATTATCTGGATTAAGCAACTGCAAGACAAAATGCACAAAATACGCAAAATTAGCTTCACGGTAGTTTGCACAAAGATTGTATATATACTCTGCAGGAACGTATACAGAAAACGTGTACGACTTTGCTACAGCTTTTTTAATAAGTAGCAAATCGTTATTTAGAGTATTGATTTGGCCTTAAAACGAGCCTTTAAGTTTATTTCGTACCAAAATTAATAACCTGCACAAAATCTGCTAAACCTACCGAATTTGGTACAAAATTTGTTATACGACAGGAGGCATAACACAATGGGCTTAGCCGAGTGCTCAACCAGCACGTCCCCGAACAGGGGCCGCTGAAGTTCCCCTCTACCGGAATGACTAATGACTAATGACTTGTTATACGCCAACATAAGGTAAATGTGCAGAATAATGTGCAAGACAATGTACATGAATGTCTGAGGTAGCACAGTTCTGCAGAATTACATGCACAATGATGTGCAGTTAACTTGCAGGAAATTTAGCAGAAAAGCAGATGTCTATAGAATTAAAAAAAAGAGTTGCCGTATAGGTGCTGATATCCGCGTGACAGCATCAAAAAACGGAATTAACGCCTACAAAATTTTTATTTAGTGCATTCACAGTGGCCATAGTGTCACTGTATACTCGCAATGAATATATATATATATATATATATATATATATATACATGGAATGGCCTTTATGACAACCACTTTTTTTTTTAATTGCATTTCATTCATTTGTGCCTATTAAGGTATACATAACTTTTATTTTTTGTATATATGCGATATTTTATGAGTAATTCTAATAAAAAGATTTCATAGACGAAACGGCCATTGTGGCAACCATCATAAATACACTATGCGCATATATTTATATTTAAACATCACTATTATCTTTCTTTAAGTATCTCGAAGCGTATATTATGCCGCATTTTCATATGTATAGCTTTAATGCTTTATTATTTCATATTTTGTAATTATTATATTGAAAGGTTGCTATGGAAACCATACTACATACATATATTGGCCTTTAGGGCAACCAATCATTTTTGTATTGTCATAAACAAGGTCTTTACTTTAGAATGCCTTTAGGCACTTACTTTAGGCAGCTCATAGATTTTTAGTAGCTATTTCGAAAGTCAGCTTTACTTGCCATGTGTTTACCCTTGAGTGGACAGCTACAACTTAAATTGTTAGAGACTAAAAAATTCGTTTTTTAGTCTCTGACGCTGCGTTTGTACACCTTATATAAAGAAAGTCGATGATCGACTACTTTACGGCATCAGTATTTATGTTCCAATTATATCCAATAAAAAAGCGATAACATCTTACCGATATAAATTTTGGGTTCTTTCGATAATCGAGCGTCATCACCATATTTCTACGACCTACAATCTTTATGAGTAGGGTATCTCTGTGTACGTGTGATCGTTGTATATAGAACTTATTCAACCCTTTTAGGCAAAAGACATAATTTTGTGATTAAATCTGAGTATTGAAATTCAAAACCTTACTTTCACGACCCTAATCATTATTGCGAAAATATTGTTGCCAGTATGTTATCATCATGTACAGAAATAACTTATGCAACTACTTTAAGCTCTGGATATTATTATTATTTTTTTTAATTTTTAATCAATTGTTTCACCCGTATGTCTGGCGGCCGGGTCTTGTGCGGGAACATCCCTACCACCTATGTGTGGGGATGCTTTGGTGCTAACCCCGAACCCTCATCCCTGAGACGCTTCGGACTACTTCCTTTGTAGTCATTTACCATAGCCTCTAAAGTATTTTTTGGATTTTTACTCGAAAAGCTACATAATATTGCGTTCCAGAATGGTCGTATGTTGCTTCAACGGTAAAGCTCATCCTTAACGTTACCGACATTCGCCCAGGCCCCAAGCCTGTGACGTAGGAACACCTCCTCGAGGAAAAACCTACGTCCGGTAACAGCCCGGAGTTATGAGTTCTTTTCCCAGTAGGTTTAAGAGAGAAAAATCTCAATCTGCTCCCGCTGGGAATCGAACCCACGACCCCTTGAACGAGCGTGCATCTGCTAGCAAGGCGTGCGCCTTAGCCAACTGAGCCATGGACGCGCCCCTTTAAGCTCTAACAATAAGTATAATTTCAGGATAATATCAAGGGACGCGGTTGCGACCCACTGCCAAGTGTATGTTTTTATACAATTTATCGTCTGATAAAAACAAAACTTATTATACTTTAAATCTGATAAACGGACAAAAGTACCTCACGTTCACGATCTTAATCATTATTAGTAGAATATCATTGCTTATAAGTCGAATAAATATATTAGAGAAAGAAACATATAAACCATATTTTCACGACCTTACTTATATACTATAGAACATCAGTGCGCGTTAGTGTACCTCATATAAAAAAATTAGATGATGGTCTACCTTATAGCTTCAGTGTTTAGGTTCGCATTATATCCTGTAAACAAGCGATATCATCTTAACGGTATATATATATATTTTTTTTTCGATAAACGAGCGTCAATACCACATTTCTACGATCACAATCTTTATAAGTAGAGTATATTTGTTTTCGTATGATCGTTGTATATAGAACTTATTCAAAACTTTTAGGCAAAAGACATAATTTTGTGATTAGATCTGAGTAATGAGATTCGGGACCTAACATTCACGACCTTAATCACTATCTGTAAAATATCATAGCTTGTATGTTCTTCCTGAATATTAAAATTAGGTATTTAACCACATTTAGTACTCGAATATAATTGCAAAAATATATCAGGCTTCAGTATTTAGGTTCCCATTATATCCTTTAAACTAACGATATTATCTTACCGGTATATATTTTGTTTTTTTTTCGTTGAACGAGGGTCAGTACCACATTTCTACGACCTAGATCTTTATGAGTAGGGTATTTCTGCGTTCGTGTGCTTGTTGTTTATAGAGTTATTCATCTCTCTTAGGTAAAAGACATAATTTTGTGATTATATCTGAGTAACAAGATTCGGGACCTCACTTCCACAACTTTTATCATTAGTCGTGGAATATTGCTTGTATGTTGTCCCTGAATATCAAAATAAGATATTTAACAAATTAACGACGTATAATGCAATTGCAATAATATATCAGAGGAGTACACATTAAAACCCTATTTTCACGACCTCAAATATATACTATAAAATATCAGTGTGCGTTTGCATACGTTATATAAATAAATTAGATGAACGTCAACCTTATAGCATCACTGTTTACGTTCCAGTTATATCCTATAAACTAGCGATAACATCTTACCCACATAAACTATAAGTTTTTTTGATGAACGAGCGTCAATACCACATTTCTACGACCACAGTCTTTATGAGTAGGGTATCTCTATGTTCGTGAGATCGTCGTATATAGAACTTATTCAACACTTTTAGGCAAAAGGCATAATTTTCTTATTATATCTGAGTAATGAGAATCGAGACCTCACTTCCACGACCTTAATCATTATCGGTAGGATATCATTGCTTAATGTTATCCCTGAATATCAGAATAAGATATTCAACAACTTTGGGACATAGAGTAGAATTGCAAAAATATATCAGATGAAGAAAAATCAAAACCTTATTCTCACGACCTCAATTATACAACTATAGAATATCAGTGCGCGTTTGTATACGTAACATAAAGAAATTAGATGAACGTCAACCTTATGGCATTACGTTCCAGATATATCCTATAACCAAGCGATAACATTTTACTCACATATATTGTGTTTTTTTTTCGATTAAAGGGCGTAAATACCACATTTCTACGACCACAATTTTTTTGAGTAGGGTATCTCTGTGTTCGTGTTATCGTCGTATATAGAACTTATTCAACTCATTTAGGGAAAGACATAATTTTCTTATTATATTTGAGTAATGAGATTCGAGACCTCACTTTCACGACCTCAATCATTATCGGTAGAATATCATAGCTTGTATGTTCTTCCTGAATATTAAAATTAGGTATTTAACCACTTTAAGTACTCGAATATAATTGCAAAAATATATCAGGCTTCAGTATTTAGGTTCCCATTATATCCTTTAAACTAACGATATTATCTTACCGGTATATATTTTGTTTTTTTTTTCGATGAACGAGCGACAATACCGCATTTCTACGACCTATATCTTTATGAGTAGGGTATTTCTGTGTTCATGTGCTTGTTGTTTATAAAACTTATTCATCTCTCTTAGGCAAAAGACATAATTTTGTGATTATATCTGAGTAACAAGATTCGAGACCTCACTTCCACAACTTTCATTAGTATTCGTGGAATATTATTGCTTGTATGTTTTCCCTCAATATTATAATCAGGTATTTAGTCACTTTCAGCCTTTGAATATAATTGCAAAAATATATCAGGCTTCAGTATTTAGGTTCCCATTATATCCTTTAAACAAACGATATTATCTTACCGGTATATATTTTGTTTTTTTTCGATGAACGAGCGTCAATACCACATTTCTACGACCTTTATCTTTATGAGTAGGGTATATCTGTATTCGTGTGCTTGTTGTTTATAAAACTTATTCATCTCTCTTAGGCAAAATACATAATTTTGTGATTATATCTGAGTAACAAGATTCGAGACCTCACTTCCACAACTTTAATCATTTTTCGTGGAATATTATTGCTTGTATGTTTTCCCTGAATATTATAATCAGGTATTTAACCACTTTCAGCCTTTGGATATAATTGCAAAATTATATCAGAGCAAGAAACGTCATAACCCGATTTCCACGATCCTAATTATATACTATAGTATATCATTGCGCGTTTATGTACCTCATATAAAGAAATTAGATGAGCGTCTACCTTATGGCTTGAGTGTTTAGGTTCCCATTATATCCGATAAACAAACGATATCATCTTACCGGTATATATTTTGTTTTTTTTCGATGAACGAGCGTCAATACTGCATTTCTACGACCTCCATCTTTATGAGTAGGTTATCTCTGTGTTCGTTTGCTTGTTGTCATAGAACTTATTTAACTCTTTTAGGCGAAAGACATAATTTTGTACTTATATCTGAGTAATGTGATTCGAGACCTTACGTCCACGACCTTTATGATTATTGGTAGAATATCATTGCTTGTATGTCGAATAAATATATCAGAGGAAGAAACATACAAACTCTATTTTTACGACCTTACTTATATACTATAGAACATCAGTGCGCGTTTGTGTACCTCATATAAAAAAAATAGATGATGGTCTACCTTATAGCTTCAGTGTTTAGGTTCGCATTATATCCTGTAAACAAGCGATATCATCTTAACTGTATATATATATATATTTTTTTTTTTTCGATAAACGAGCGTCAATACCACATTTCTACGACCTAGATCTTTATGAGTAGGGTATATTTGTTTTCGTATGATCGTTGTATATAGAACTTATTCAACACTTTTAGGCAAAAGACATAATTTTGTGATTATATCTGAGTAATGAGATTCGAGACCTAACATTCACGACCTTAATCACTATCTGTAAAATATCATTGCTTGATGTTTTCCCTGAATATCAAAATAAGATATTCAACAACTTTAAGACAGAATAAAATTGCAAAAATATATCAGAGGAAGAAACATCAAAACCTTATTTTCACTACCTCAATTACATAACTATAGAATATCAGTGCTCGTTTGCATACGTTATATAAATAAATTAGATGATCGTCAACCTTATAGCATCAGTGTTTACGTTCCAGTTATATCCAATAAACAAGCGATAACATCTTACCCACATAAACTATAAGTTTTTCTGATGTACGAGCGTCAATACCACATTTCTACAACCACAGTCTTTATGAGTAGGGTATCTCTGTTTTCGTGTGATCGATGTATATAGAACTTATTCAACACTTTTAGGCAAAAGGCATAATTTTGTGATTATATCTGAGTAATGAGAATCGAGACCTCACTTCCACGACCTTAATCATTATTGGTAGGATATCATTGCTTAATGTTATCCCTGAATATCAGAATAAGATATTCAACAACTTTGGGATATAGAATAGAATTGCAAAAATATATCAGAGGAAGAAACATCAAAACCTTATTTTCACTACCTCAATTACATTACTATAGAATATCAGTGCTCGTTTGTATACGTTATATAAAGAAATTAGATGAACGTCAACCATATAGCATCAGTGTTTACGTTCCAGTTATATCCAATAAACAAGCGATAACATCTTACCCACATAAACTATAAGTTTTTCTGATGAACTAGCGTCAATACCACATCTCTACGACCACAATCTTTATGAGTAGGGTATCTCTGTGTTCGTGTGATCGTCGTATATAGAACTAATTCAACTCTTTTAGGGAAAGACATAATTTTCTTATTATATCTAAGTAATTAGAATCGAGACCTCACTTTCACGACCTCAATCATTATCGGTAGAATATCATAGCTTGTATGTTCTTCCTGAATATTAAAATTAGGTATTTAACCACTTTTAGTACTTGAATATAATTGCAAAAATATATCAGGCTTCAGTATTTAGGGTGCCATTATATCCTTTAAACAAACGATATTATCTTACCGGTATATATTTTGTTTTTTTTCGATGAACGAGCGTCAATACCACATTTCTACGACCTAGATCTTTATGAGTAGGGTATCTCTGTGTTCGTGTGCTTGTTGTTTTTGAAACTTATTCATCTCTCTTAGGTAAAAGACATAATTTTGTAATTATATCTGAGTAACAAGATTCGGGACCTCACTTCCACAACTTTTATCATTATTCGTGGAATATTGCTTGTATGTTTTCCCTGAATATCAAAATAAGATATTTAACAAATTAAAGACGTATAATGCAATTGCAATAATATATCAGAGGAGTAGACATCAAATTCCTATTTTCACGACCTCAAATATATACTATAAAATATCAGTGTGCGTTTGTATAACTTGTAGTATGTAGAACTTATTTAACCCTTTTGAACAAAAGACATAATTTTGTGATTATATCTAAGTAATGAGAATCGAGACCTCACTTTCACGACCTCAATCATTATTAGTAGGATATCATTGCATGATGTTATCCCTAAATATCAAAGTAAGATATTTAACAAATTAAAGACGTATAACAAAATTGCAATAATATATCAGAGGAGTAGACATCAAATTCCTATTTTCACGACCTCAAATATATACTATAAAATATCAGTGTGCGTTTGTATAACTTGTAGTATGTAGAACTTATTTAGAGCGGCGATGGCTCCGTAATAAACCACCTGCCTCCCGCTCGAGGGGTCGTGGGTTCGAATCCCCATCAGCGCGATCAGTTTTTTCAGATCCGATGGGAATCTTACTCACGACACCGGGTTTGAGAAAGGCGTAGGTGTGATGAGCCTACCCTGGAAACTTTCGAACGCTAAAACTCATCTAGAAACACAACACGATACGTTGTGAGGCCATGAACTTTCGAGTTCGAAAAAGCCACCCATTTTTTTTTTTTTTTTTTATGTAGAACTTATTTAACCCTTTTGGACAAAAGACATAATTTTGTGATTATATCTAAGTAATGAGAATCGAGACCTCACTTTCACGACCTTAATCATTATTAGTAGGATATCATTGCATGATGTTATCCCTAAATATCAAAGTAAGATATTTAACAAATTAAAGACGTATAATGCAATTGCAATAATATATCAGAGGAGTAGACATCAAATTCCTATTTTCACGACCTCAAATATATACTATAAAATATCAGTGTGCGTTTGTATACGTTATATAAATAAATTAGATGAACGTCAACCTTATAGCATCACTGTTTACGTTCCAGTTATATCCTATAAACTAGCGATAACATCTTACCCACATAAACTATAAGTTTTTTTGATGAACGAGGGTCAATACCACATTTCTACGACCTAAATCTTTATGAGTAGGGTATTTCTGTGATCGTGTGCTTGTTGCTTATAAAGTTATTCATCTCTCTTAGGTAAAAGACATAATTTTGTGATTATATCTGAGTAACAAGATCCGGGTCCTCACTTCCACAACTTTTATCATTATTCGTGGAATATTGCTTGTATGTTGTCCCTGAATATCAAAATGAGATATTTAACAAATTAACGACGTATAACAAAATTGCAATAATATATCAGAGGAATAGACGTCAAAGCCCTATTTTCACGACCTCAAATATATACTATAAAATATCAGTGTGCGTTTGCATACGTTATATAAATAAATTAGATGAACGTCAACCTTATAGCATCACTGTTTACGTTCCAGTTATATCCTATAAACTAGCGATAACATCTTACCCACATAAACTATAAGTTTTTTTGATGAACGAGCGTCAATACCACATTTCTACGACCACAGTCTTTATGAGTAGGGTATCTCTATGTTCGTGAGATCGTCGTATATAGAACTTATTCAACACTTTTAGGCAAAAGGCATAATTTTCTTATTATATCTGAGTAATGAGAATCGAGACCTCACTTCCA
Organism: Pteromalus puparum; assembly: GCA_012977825.3. Classification (NCBI taxonomy): domain Eukaryota; kingdom Metazoa; phylum Arthropoda; class Insecta; order Hymenoptera; family Pteromalidae; genus Pteromalus; species Pteromalus puparum. The sequence goes on along the minus strand of CM053170.1, from coordinate 19,490,378 downwards.
CGACCTTAATCATTATCGGTAGAATATCATTGCTTAATGTTATCCCTGAATATCAGAATAAGATATTCAACAACTTTGGGACATAGAATAGAATTGCAAAAATATATTAGACTAAGAAACATCAAAACCTTATTCTCACGACCTCAATTATATAACTATAGAATATCAGTGCGGGTTTGTATACGTAACATAAAGAAATTAGATGAACGACAACCTTATGGCATTACGTTCCAGATATATCCTATAACCAAGCGATAACATTTTACTCACATATATTGTGTTTTTTTTTTTTCGATTAAAGGGCGTGAATACCACATTTCTACGACCACAATTTTTATGAGTAGGGTATCTCTGTGTTCGTGTTATCGTCGTATATAGAACTTATTCAACTCATTTAGGGAAAGACATAATTTTCTTATTATATTTGAGTAATGAGATTCGAGACCTCACTTTCACGACCTCAATCATTATCGGTAGAATATCATAGCTTGTATGTTCTTCCTGAATATTAAAATTAGGTATTTAACCACTTTTAGTACTCGAATATAATTGCAAAAATATATCAGGCTTCAGTATTTAGGTTCCCATTATATCCTTTAAACTAACGATATTATCTTACCGGTATATATTTTGTTTTTTTTTTCGTTGAACGAGGGTCAATACCACATTTCTACGACCTTTATCTTTATGAGTAGGGCATATCTGTGTTCATGTGCTTGTTGTTTATAAAACTTATTCATCTCTCTTAGGCAAAATACATAATTTTGTGATTATATCTGAGTAACAAGATTCGAGACCTCACTTCCACAACTTTCATTAGTATTCGTGGAATGTTATTGCTTGTATGTTTTCCCTCAATATTATAATCAGGTATTTAGTCACTTTCAGCCTTTGAATATAATTGCAAAAATATATCAGAGAAAGAAACGCCATAACCCTATTTTCACGATCCTAATTATATACTATAGTATATCAGTGCGCGTTTATGTACCTCACATAAAGAAATTAGATGAGCTCCTACCTTATGGCGTGAGTGTTTAGGTTTCCATTATATCCTATAAACAAACGATATCATCTTACCGTTTTTTTTTTTTTTTTTTTTCGATGAACGAGCGTCAATACTGCATTTCTACGACCTCCATCTTTATGAGTAGGTTATCTCTGTGTTCGTTTGCTTGTTGTCATAGAACTTATTTAACTCTTTTAGGCGAAAGACATAATTTTGTACTTATATCTGAGTAATGTGATTCGAGACCTTACGTCCACGACCTTTATGATTATTGGTAGAATATCATTGCTTGTATGTCGAATAAATATATCAGAGGAAGAAACATACAAACTCTATTTTTACGACCTTACTTACATACTATAGAACATCAGTGCGCGTTTGTGTACCTCATATAAAAAAATTAGATGGACGTAAACCTTATGGCATCACTGTTTACGTTCCAGTTATATCCTATAAACAAGCGATAACATCTTACCCACATAAACTATAAGTTTTTCTGATGAACGAGCGTCAATACCACATTTCTACGACCACAGTCTTTATGAGTAGGGTATCTCTGTGTTCGTGTGATCGTTGTATATAGAACTTATTCAACACTTTTAGGCAAAAGGCATAATTTTGTGATTATATCTGAGTAATGAGAATCGAGACCTCACTTCCACGACCTTAATCATTATTGGTAGGATATCATTGCTTAATGTTATCCCTGAATATCAGAATAAGATATTCAACAACTTTGGGACATAGAATAGAATTGCAAAAATATATTAGACTAAGAAACATCAAAACCTTATTCTCACGACCTCAATTATATAACTATAGAATATCAGTGCGCGTTTGTATACGTAACATAAAGAAATTAGATGAACGTCAACTTTATGGCATTACGTTCCAGATATATCCTATAACCAAGCGATAACATTTTACTCACATATATTGTGTTTTTTATTCGATTAAAGGGCGTAAATACCACATTTCTACGACCACAATTTTTATGAGTAGGGAATCTCTGTGTTCGTGTGATCGTCGTATATAGAACTTATTCAACTCTTTTAGGGAAAGACATAATTTTCTTATTATATCTGAGTAATGAGAATCGAGACCTCACTTTCACGACCTTAATCATTATCGGTAGAATATCATAGCTTGTATGTTCTTCCTGAATATTAAAATCAGGTAATTAACCACTTTTAGTACTAGAATATAATTGCAAAAATATATCAGGCTTTAATCTTTAGGTTCCCATTATATCCTTTAAACTAACGATATTATCTTACCGGTATATATTTTGTTTTTTTTTCGTTGAACGAGGGTCAATACCACATTTCTACGACCTAGATCTTTATGAGTAGG
>CM053170.1:19415650-19468814 GCA_012977825.3 Pteromalus puparum | reverse complement strand
AGTAGTTTAAGAAACTGATCCTGATCATGGAGTGCTCTTTCCGGGGTGTTTATTAGCACACCCAGCAGTGATCACTAGTGCGTGTTACTTTGTAACTGAAAGTACTAATTCTGAAAACTGAAAATTTTTTGAATTTCCAGATCTAATCGCTAATTCCACACTAAACGAGACATTGTCAGACATACTGATTCTTAACATGACCGCACAATCATCTATCTCTCATTGCAATAAAATCTCCCACATCTTAAGTGCCTCTATACAGACATAACTGGGATCCCTGGTAATTTTGAATAGTATGTCGGCAATACCCTATTCACCAATTCATCGTCCTTAATTGGATCTGTGTACAGATTGCGTACGCACTGAAGAGATTTTTTGCCGCACAGATCGATTGCACACATGGTATGGAAGTAATTGCTCTGATTTAATAAAGAATGTCGTCTTTACATGTATTGTCTGCATTCAACATGTCCAAGATTGCTCTTGCAAATTTTCATATGATGTCTCAAATGATTTGTTGTCACAATTCCACCACAATAGTCACATGCAGAATAGTTTTTGGCATTTTGGTTATCATGTTCATAGGGACGTCTGATAGGAATCAAAGTTTTATCCAAATTTTCATCAGAAAAAAAAGTGTAGTTAAAAGTTTGCTTTCTCACTAGTTTTCGTATTAGAGCTTTACGTTTTTTCGAACCAACTGGCAACTTCAGAAATTCTTGTACTTTTTCATTTTCCGAATGTTTACGTTTTAAATGAACAGGCAAATTTGCAAATTGTTCATTGCAAAAAGGACATGGTTGTTTGTTACGTTCTCTTTTAGTCTTTTTTTTAGGATCTTTGATAGTTTTCTTGATACTTTTCACTGTTAACTCTGAAGCTAAACGACCACGTTTACCCTTTTTACTTAATTTTTTTAAACTAGTATCACCTGATGAGTTTAAACTTAAATTATTCTGAGTAACTACAGGACTAGATTCCCATTTACCGGAATGATTTGAAATATTCTGTTCAGAATTAGAACTATTTTTCTGTGGAGTCTCTGTTTTAGAATCAGAATCGATTGCATCAGACAGGTTGTTTTCATAATCATCATTTTCACTGCAATCATCTGATGTATCAGCTACATAATCACTATCATTCCCATGATCGGAGCTTTCACCATCACTACTGTCCTTCGAATTATGATTTTGCAGATCCTGAACTTCTTCTCCTTCACTTTCACATGTTTCTATAATGCTTTTCTCATTGACATTGGTACTCATTAAACAACTGAAAATATAATATAGAAAGTATTAATGTATATTTTAATATTAAATTCTGGAAAATATTGGTTATGATATTTTACCTTTGATTTGTTTCATGAAAACTTTGGGATTCAGCATTTAATTCATCATCTGTCTCATCCGAAAAAATGCAGAGATTAAAACCACTCCATAATGGCCCAGTGCTTGAATCAATTGTTTTTTTTGACACTGATGTGTGACCTAAAATAATTACATTGTATTTCAATGTATTTACAAAGATACATAACATGTGTTAATAGGGAACAGACATAAATTTTCAAATTAGTTTTAAAACAAAATATAGTTAAAACTATACACAAAAGTTGAAGAAATGCATTTTTTGATGCTTAATTGTATATGTATGACTGTTCCAAATATTCTCATCGTCATACGAGAATTCAAACGATAGCTGACCACATGGTTCAATATAGCGTCTTATACTTATGCATTGCACCAAGTGAACGCCGCCATATTGATTTTTCAGCCAATCACGTTAATCTTGTGTGCACGGTCCAAATGACATTACGTTGGAATTACTTGACTTTTAATTGATTAGAAAAAATAGTAGAAACGTTAAATGATTAAAATTTCACTATGAACACTTTACTTAGCTATAATCCAAAGTAGGAAATAAAATCAATGGTGATTTTAATATCATGTCTGTTCCCTATTATTCTAAATAAAAATATATGAAAAATCTTTACTCTGATTTCTTAGAACTTCAGCTTTTTTACTAATTCTGCCTTCATCATTAGTCAGTTCCTCCGGTGGTCCAGAAACATTATACAATGTTTGAGATTCCTTTAGAGCCGTCTTTTTGACTTGGCTTGAATTCTTTAATACTGAAAGATACGAAATATACGATTATTAATATAAAATAAAGTAGATAGATGGTGTATGGCGCTAGGTGGGAGCACATGCGACAAAGGACGCTTCTGGTAAAATAGACGCTAAAAAAGTCAAAAGGAGTCCTGCCAAAAAGAAAAGTAAAAAAAGGAAAGAGAAAAAAGCGTCAGGAAAAAGCGTAGTTAAAAATTGTGAAGAAAAAGTGCTCTCCGAGGAAGAGATTTAGGCGATTAGGAATGAAACCGGGATGATTAGGAAAGAGAAAAAGATGGAGGGCAAGGGGGAGGAACCCAGAAGATGAAAAGGCGAAGGGACAAAGGAAGATCTGGCCAATCAACATAGAGGAAAACCAAAGAAGGATGACAAGAGCAAAGGGCAAGCGAGTAAACAGATGGAAAAGTTTCTGGGGAAAGGGAGCTGTGATTTGAAGACGGTCTTTTGAAACAGCAGGAAAACTGAACATTCGCCGATGAAGAAGGACCAAAGAGACGGCTCTAAGATAAGGGGAGAAGGGGCAACAAATGGCGAGCCAGAGGAGAAAAAGAGAGGAGAAGAGGTCTGAAAAGATGAAGTACAGAATGATCCTCGGGATGCAACTACAGCAACCGATGCAGAATCAAGAAAACTACTTTCTCGGCAGAGGACGGGATGGAAGCAAGGATCGCGGAGAAAAGAGAAGAGTCGAAACAGAGGGCAGCACCGGTGAGGTAAGGACGACGGAAGTAGGTTCATGTACAACGTATAACGGTGTCGTTAGACCGGGATCCTAAAGAATAACGTGGTCTGCATCCGAATATAAACGATCAGTGGCGCATCCACTGATCGACAAATAAGCGAGAGGAAGAATATGTAGCAGCTAGTTGCAGGCTTCTTGTAGGCTGTACGAAGCCTGGCCCGTAGCGCAGTTTGCTATACGTGCACGTCCTCGTGCACGTGAGCCCGCGGAGGCGTCGTGAGTAATTTGGCTACGTAGCTAGTTCGCGAGATAAATTACGAGTGAATCGCATGGGAATGGACAGAGTCAGGAACAAAGTGACACAAGCCGAGTAATATTAAAGTTTCTCTTTATGTAAAGACTCAGAGATCAGTACAAAAGCAGCGCGGAGTAAGAGAGACGGAGCAGAGCTAATAATGCCGAGAGAGAGAGTATTGCGATCGGGCAGGTACTTACAGAAGTGCTTCGGATAGCTGGACGAAGGCCTCGTGGCATGGACCGGAGCGGCGCAGGACGGATGACCAGGGCCCGACGCTGAACAGCAGGACGGACGCCTCAAAGCCTCGTGTGTGGCCGGGTGCAACCGAAGTCAAAACGGCAAACGAAGGGCACGCGGTGCTGAACAGCAGCAGCAGGACGGCTCCAGCGACGCACGAGGGTTAGCCAAGGACGCAGCAGCAGTCCTCAGAACGATGAACGCACGCACGGAACTAGATCGCCTATTAGCCAGCGTAAACGCGGAAACGAGTATCGGCACGACTGTACTGTATGGCGGTAAACTTCCAAGTGCCGCGGCGCGAGACGCGACCGCGTGAACAGTGTGATCTTTCTCCCTCTCTCTCATTCTCCTGATAGCGCCACACGCCTATACACGCGCGCGGCTCTCTCTCTCTCTCTGTGTTAAGGGTGTCTGCTCCTCTCACTTACCTGTTGCTGAAGAAAATGTTATACAGAACAAGAATGTTTACAGATATAATGTTTATTGTAATATGATCATGTAATATGGGGGAGAGAGGGACGTAACGAGTGCACACAAGGCAAACTCGTTATAAACGATTAAAGAAAATTGCGTAAGTAACTGGGACAGTGAGGGATTTAGAGGTTAGGTTAGCTACATGTGAAGCCGAAAAAAGTGAAGTAATTATGAAAAGAGAATGGGTAGATAGAAAACGGGGAAAAGGAGGAATAGAAAAGGATAACTAGGAGTTGAGGAGAAAAACGAGGAGGATAGAAATAGAATAGAAAAGCTAGAGAAAGAATTACAAGAGGTGAGAGAGAAGGGAGTGGCGAATGTAGAGAATGATAAGATAAGATTGGAAAATTGGAAAGTCAGCCAAGGGGGAAGAGAAGAAGGGGCACAGGAAAGATGGGATCATCTATATAAAGCAATCTGGGAAACAAACAGAAAAATAGGCTTAATAAAAAAAAAAAGAGAAAAGCTGAAAGGCGGGAAGATTTTGAGATAACCGAACAAAAGTGTGGGATATAGAGAATTCCAAAAAAATGAATTAAGGGGCAAAACACCTGTGAAAATAGCAAAATTATTTTGTTTATTTCTTATTTCGATACGAAATTTTAAGCTCCCGAAACCCGTTTAAAAAAAAGTTCCTTAAATAGTTACAACTAAATAACAAAAGTACCTTTTTTAGTTTTTTTTTTTAAATACCGTATTTGAAAAATTATTGTCTATTTTAATTCTGATAAAATATGTTAAATTAGTTTTAAAAAAATGAATTTTCAACTTTTTATTTATTTGTAACACGTAATATATATCTAATTTTATTTGATTATTGTGTTATGACGACCAGTGTCAGTTTCTTGTTTCTAAATCTAAATCAAGAACTATCCCCAGACTACGCACAGGACGGAGGACAGGAGCCCAGGACGATCGCCTTAGTTTTGAGAACGTTTAGTTTAAGGTGGTTTTGTGTAGCGCAGTCTATTATCCTATCGGCGTTAGCACTCATCTTCGCGGAACAAGAATCGAGCACCTCGAAGTAGCATTGGCTGTGATCTGCAAGTCTTCCGCATAAATGAGATATGACACATCAGAGTCTAAACATGACGGACCCCTGCGATACTCCCATGTAGAGTGGTCAAAAGGTGGAAAGATCGTTGTTGTCACCGATGACGGCCTGTTCTTTTCATAAGAGGTAAGAGGGAAGCCAACGAATTCCTTGCTTAGAAAAGCCAGAGGAGGACAGCTTTATAAGAAGCCTGACGTGACACACAATATCAAACGCCTTGCTAAAGTCGAAGGGTAGAAGGAGTGTTACCTTCTTCTTTATTATGCCAAGCCTGACATGATTACTCAGCTTGATTAAGCCAGACTGTGTGCTGTGGCCAGTGCGGAAGCTAGTTTGTAAGTCATCAAGAAAGAATATTGACTCAAGATAATCAGAGTTCTGTCTGTGCACCAGCCATTCCAGCGCCTTTGACAGAAAACAGAGAAGGGAGATCGAATGAAAGTCAGTCAGAGATGTTGGTGAGCTGACTTTCTTCGGTGCACGCACCAGTGACATCTTCCAGACGGAGGGGAAGCGTCACTCACTCAGAGACAGGTTAAAAATACGACAGAGTAGAGGAGCAAGTACGGGCAATGCCTTATGAATGACAACCTACAACCTGTGGGATACCATCGCTGCTCCTTGCCTGAGTGTCAAAGTGCGACACCGAGGTTAAAACGTCCGATTTCGTTATCTCCCTGAAATTGAAATGTTCGGAGTAATTAAGACTCTCAAGGGTGTGCCGAAATTAATCAACAGCAGGGGCGAGTGGATCGTTGGAAATGCCGCTGAAGTGCTTGATGAGGTCCTTTATGGAGAAGCGAGAAGGCGCGTTTTTCTTGGAAGTAGTGATTTCAAATTTCTCAAGCTCTCTCCAGATCTCACCGACGTCAGTCATGATTGTAGTTCAGCCTAGCATTCACAACCCGTCTGTGAACGTCGTCCTCAGCAAGTCTATAAAAATATAGATCCCAGGGGAGACGTGTTCTGCGAAACCGCCTATAGAGTCTGTTTCGCTCTATCAAGGGGTCAAGAAGAGCCGTGATGAACCACGCGTGACTCTTCGGTCCACGAGTCGCTGTTTGTAATGGAGCGAGATGATCGATGGCGTTCGTCAAGATTACGTTTAGGATGGCGATGCATTCGTCAAGTGATTATGTAGCGAGAAATGACCAGTCGCATGTGCCAAGTAGACTTGTTAGCTTTTCGGTACAGATTTCCTTGTAGTTTCCGCAAGTGTATACTTTAGGTACGTGACGTGGAATCCGTACGTCGAGAGTGGCCGTGATAAGGTCATGCCTGTTTATGAATGGAGTGTCTGTCTTATAGTGCAAGAGCAGACGATCCTGCTTATCGATTAAGCAGAGGTCAAGCCAGGTGTTAGAGTCACGTTTATGATGCGTAGCACCAGAAGAGACTGACTGAAAGGAGTATTCCTCGATGAAGGCCTTGATCTGGTTGGCATCTTCAAATGAAGAAAGTTGGTAGTCGTTGAATTCGCCCATAATGACATTGGTGGAGTAATTGTGCATGTGCGTAGTGAGTTTGTCTATGAAGTCATTGCCTTGAATGACAGGGGCATGGGGGCATTCAAATTTCTAAAGTTCACATAATAAGGGCCTAATTCGATGTTAACATATGCGGATAATAGCATAAAAACTCTGGCTGTGAGCTATTTTATAAATTACTTTTGGGTATCGGATATATTTTGATTATATTTGCTTAACGGGCTAGAAGACCTTATTTTCACGACCTTCATCGTTATTGGCATTAGACTACTTTGAGACATTGGATATGATTTTGAAGAGTATATTCGTTAAACGAGCGACAAGACCTTATTTCTACGACCTAAATCGTCATTGGCATTAAACTAAGTTTAGGCATCAAATATGATTTTTAAGAATAATATCTGAAAAACAAGCGTCAAGACCTTATTTCCACGACCCTAATTGTTATTGGCATTAAACTAATTTTTGACATTGGATATGATTTCAAGATTATATTCCAGAAACGAGCGAAGAGACCTTATTTACACGACATCATACGTTATTGGCATTAAACTAATTTTAGGTATCCGACGTGATTTTGAGATTATATCAGATAAACAGGCTACAATACCTTATTTCTACGATCTATATCGTTATTGGCATTGAATTACGTTTCCACACATAAAAAAGTCATGACCGGAAGTTGTAAAGCCAAGTTAGACGTTATGTGATTGGCTTATGTAGTGCGCATGCGTCTAAGTTAGGAAGTCTAGTCGTCTTTTAGATTAGGGCTCACTGTTCAAGCTCTAGTAGGTATCAAAAATAGGTTTAAGATTATATCCGTAAGCGGGCGAGAAGACCTGTTTTAGCGTCCAAAATCGTTATTAGCATTAAACTAGGTTCAGGCATCAGGATATGTTTTTTATGAGTAATATCCGATAAACTAGCGGCAAGACCTCATTTCTGCGACCTAAATCATTGATGGTAGAATATCATTGCGTGTATGTGATTCTTATACATGAAATTTACATATTCAACTACTTTTTGGGAACGGATAAAATTTCAAGATTATTATCCCATCAACGGGCGACCTTATTTTTACAGCTTAAATCGTTATTGGTAGAGAACTACTTTTATAGCATAGTGTGACCTAAGCTTGTACTTAAGTCGCGCCTATTCGTGACCTAAGTAGTTCCTTGTTGCAGCGCGCCGTGTTTATGACACTCGCTACGCTTGTGCGCCATAATCACACGGTGCAATGGGACTGCTTATAACACGGATAGGCGTGGCTGCGGGCTTAGGTAAGCTGTGCTATAATGTACTATTATAGCACTAAGTGGCATAAATGCACAACTATGTCACGCTTATCCGTGGCATGAGAAGGCTATTATTTTACCGCATATAATTGTAAGAGTATTATATCGGGTAAAGGAGCGACAAGACCTTATTTTTACGACCCTCATCTTTATTGACATTTAACTACTTTTAGACATTAGATACGATTTTGAGATCATATCCGATAAATAAGCGACAGGAACTTATTTCTACAACCTTAATCGTCATTGGCATGGAAGATAGTTCAGACATAGGATATGATTGTTTAGTGTATATCTGATAAACGAGCGTCAAGACCCCATTTCTACGATCCTTCCCGTTGTTGGCATTTAAGTATTTTCAAACATTGGATATGATTTTGTTGAGATATTATATCTGAAAAATAGGTTACAAGACCTTATTTCCAAGAACTTAATTATTAAGAGTAGAACTTCATCGCATAAACGTGCCTCATACATTTTATTACACAAAAATTTTTTTTAAGATCGTAAAATAAAAATTTTGGAGCTTACAACCAGAGTTTTGGTTGTAAGCTTTGGTGTTATCATCCTGATGGTAACTCCTTATTAGGCCCTCACTTTGTGAATTGTAGAGTTAATTATTTACAACTTGGAATAAAAAGATTTAAGGAGGTTCTAACCCTACTACACTAGTCAAAATCTTTTACTTTTCGTTTATTTTTAAATATGCACTGTTAAAGAAGCTGTAACCGTAAACCTACAACAAATAACGATTTTTCGAGTAAATTAAAGTAACAATCATATTTGTCCTGATTAAGAATAAAAATTTTCCCGTAGAAACTGATTTGACTAATTTTTTGAGGTTAAATGTCCGTTTTCGGCATTCTGTAATTTTTTTTATTAGTTAAAGGCATCCAATGATATTTTTTAAGGGCTCTAATTATTTATCAGATATTTTTCTTATAGTACAATTTTTTTTAACAAAAACTTGGCGTTAAATCTTTAGCAATACATAAATGAGTACGACGAAATTGCGATTTCCCATAAGAGCCCGTGTTAGACAGCAAAAAATAAAAACATTGATTTCTCAACTTGTAGGTACCCTAGCTTTNAGCGTTATTTCTATTTAGTATAGACCCTCCTTAAGGGAACAAAACCCTTTTAAACTTTGAAAAAAATCGAATTTTTTTATTACTTATTTGATAGGTAGGAAAAAAGCTAGTAATAATCCTGGGATGTGTTTTACATTGAGTATAACACCGCTGATGTCTAAGTGCATAAAAACAGCTAATATTTTTTACAATTTTGTGTTAATTAATTCAAGTAGTGTTTCTTACAGCATATAACCCAAAAAAAAAAAAGAAAAAAGTGAAGTGTTTTTTGAAAGCAGAGCAGTGAAGTTTTTTAAAAAAAGTGTGGAGTTAAGTGATTTTTAAAAATGTGTTATCAGCGAGATGCCAAGGGCAGGTTTGCGAGTACCCATCAGGATAAGAAGTATATTCTCAAGTTAGAGGCAAGAAGAGGCCAAGACGATTTCTAGGAAAAACTAGTAAGGATAAACCTGCCAACAAGTCAAGACCTTCAAATTCAGCAAGAAGAATACGAACTCCAGCAGTTACGTTTAAAATAAATATTTCAATAATGCCCAATGCTGTCGTCATTGAACTTTGAGTAGTTAATTTAAAGAAACATTTAGTAGAAGAATCAGTAAGTTTATCTATCATTACAATGCCATCTATTTGCATTATAAAAAAGCTAGACATTTATATTCTCACATCAAGGCCCATATGAATTTATAAGGTGGATCAAATTTCGCTTAAAGTATTTTAGTTAAGGGATCAATTTAATTTTAAATATATATTCACATCACAAAATATGAGCTCTCTAGACCTATTCGTTTACAAATGAGAGTAAATGCAAAAATCTCAAAATCTAATTTTGAAATAACAAACAGATTTAGGAAAAAAAATTCACACACGTAGATATGTATCAATCAAAAACTTATGCAAAATATTGAGTCATTGGATACCCTATTCACGAGATATTAATAAAAGTATTTTACATGGAGTCTTATGGAGAATCACATTTTCCTGGTTTTAATTTGTAAATATTTATTGTATTAACAAACCAGAAATACAATGTGCTAGGGATAATAGTTTCTGTGTAACTGAATATAAGTAAACTTTGACACGCCAAATTAAAATATTCAAATGGGCCTTGGATGTTCAAATATGAACAAAAACAGTTAAATCAAAATCGTCTAGGTTACATATTTCTAGGTAACATAGCAAGTGGCAGTGTCATATTTTTTATTATTTAGTAGTCTCTTTACAATTTAAATGACATTATATAATAATGGACTTAAATTTACTGACTCGGATACTCAACTATTTTTTAAATTCACCTCTCAAACCTCACCGTAGACGACTTTGGGCACAGAGACAAAGTATATTTAAATACTTTTTATTTTTTTAATTGTATATCTCACTGGTATTTAACAAAAAAAAACTTAATAACCTTCACATGCATTATTACTGCATCAAATAAGGTTAGGGTGTCAGTTTGAAAAGAAATGAGGAAACCTCGAGCAGAAAAAAATATGTGTAATTATGTGAAGCAGTATTAAAACATGTGTATTGAAAACACCTAAAAAATTTCTACCAGAATCAGGATGACTGTAATGAAGGTTATAAATTTAAAGCACGGTTCTGATCTTGTTTGCAAAAGTTACAAACAAGTTACAAAAGTTTGCAACAGAAACTGTTTTTTAATACAATCAATATTTATAAATTTAAACCAAAAAGTCGTGAATCTATATAAGACTCTATGTGAAATTGGAAAAAAATACTTTTATTACTATCTTATCAGTATATATAGTCAATAAACTAAAAATAAATAATGCGCTCATTTTGACTAGCTCTGAACCAAGGGTACACACTTATCAAAACGGAAGTAAACTCTCACAAATCTCATATTTTGGGTCTATAAGGTTTACTAAAATCTTTATGAATCTTTGGAGCAACGAGCAAATATGGAAATTTATAAAATACAAAATATAAAAGGAGGAAATAGCTTTGACAATTAAGTTGTGCCTTAAAATATAACCATTAACTTAAATGTTGAATTTTCCAACCTTTGTCTTTTATTGTCTTTAGAACATTTAAATTTGAATGCTTACGAAATGTTTTATTAAACAAGATGTGGCACAAATTGTTAAAAAAATGTAAAAAATTCAGTATTTTTCTTACTAAAAATGAAAGATCAGAAAAGTCAATATGATGAAACTTAATCAATTTTTCTTTACAATTAGTGAATGAATTTCTTAAACATCTCTTAAATCAGAAATATCGGAATAGGATAATAATTATTAGTTAGAGGTATCCAATGATATTTTTTAAGGGCTCTAATTATTTATCAGATATTTTTCTTATAGTACAATTTTTTTCAACATAAACTTGGCGTTAAATCTTTAGCAATACATAAATGAGTACGACGAAATTGCGATTTCCCATAAGAGCCCGTGTTAGACAGCAAAAAATAAAAACATTGATTTCTCAACTTGTAGGTATCCTAGCTTTCTGAAAATTTATGTAGATAATTTTGAGGCATATGCGAACATGTATACAAAATTTCAGAATTATCTTAGCGTTATTTCTATTTAGTATAGAACCTCCTTAAGGGAACAAAACCCTTTTAAACTTTGAAAAAATCAAATTTTTTTATTACTTATTTGATAGGTAGGAAAAAAGCTAGTATAATCCTGGGATGTGTTTTACACTGAGTATAACACAGCTAATGTCTAAGTGCAATATTTTTTACAATTTTGTGTAAAAAATTCAGTATTTTTCTTACTAAAAATGAAAGATCAGAAAAGTCAATATGATGAAACTTAATCAATTTATTCTTTACAATTAGTGAATGAATTTCTTAAACATCTCTTAAATCAGAAATATCGGAATAGGATAATAAATTCATATTAAAATAGTTCATTTTTTTGTTTTACTTATACTAGTATTAGACTAATAATAAATACTAATAGTAGCTAGGCACAAGTAAGCGATAGTATTTAAAATGTTTAATCAAACATCTCATCTCAGGTTATTTATCTCAGGTACGCAAATAAATTTTTACAAACTAATTTAGAAAGTAATAATAGCAGCTTATCAGTATGAAATATCAAAAAATATACACATATATAAACCATTAACATTCCGATTAACCTATCTCAGGTCACCCTCATTGATATTAATCCACTTTTTTTAACGGAATACTTTAATTTTGATACAAGAAACTATATATTAAGATTCCTCGTTTAAATAAAATAGATAAATTTCTGCACATGTCATCACTGATTTTAGATAATTTTATAAAAAATTAAGTTTATATTATTAACGAAAAATAAAATTGTATTTACTATGTAAACTTATGTAAAAAAGCATTTAATTTTTAGGCACGACCGCGACCTGGAAGTGCCTTATTTAGTTTTACTTATAATAGTATTTACTAATAATAAATACTAATAGTATAGCTAGGCATAAATAGGTGATAGCAGTTTAAATGTTTAATCAAACATCGCATCTGAGGATATTTATCTCAAGTACGCAAATAAATTTTTACAAACTAATTTCTGATGAAATAATGTATTTCATTCAAATGATACCTTAAATTATAAAATTTACTTAGAATTTTTTCAATAGTAAGAAAGAGACGAAAAATTAATCAAATAAAGATGTATATACATAATAATTTAGAATATTCGTTAAAATTTTTAATACATTTTAGACATCAATAATTAGCAGAGCATGGGGAATTTTGCTAGTAACTAATAAAAGTGGCTATGTGATGTAATTTACAATATATTAAAACATTGAAATATTAAAAGATTTTCACCTTTCATTTCTTTTAACAACTACTAATCAACTACTAAAAAATCTGAATGATCAATTAGTATGTTTTTTCTTTTTTTCTTTACACGTTTGATCGTGTATTTTCAACTTCTGTCATCATGTATAATTACTATTATCATGTATATTTCTTCTTTGCACGTTTGATCGTAAGGCAGCAATTCATGTATATTCTTTGCACGTTTGATCGTAAGGCAGCAATCTGAATATAGCCGCTTGAGTTGACTAGCATTTCGGGTCATTCCACTGTCTCCAATAGTCAACGAAATAATCGAGTTAGAGTCATTCCATAATCCGCGGAATAACTGAACTTTTCAAATAGGTTCGTTACACGCAAAAAAGAAAAGGAAACAGAAACAGCTTTAATATGTGTGTGTATGTGTGTGTGTGTGTGTGTGTGTGTGTGTGTGTGTGTGTGTGTGTGCTGTGCTGTGTGTGTGTGTGTGTGTGTGTGTGTGTGTGTGTCTGTGTGTGTAAAGAACAGGAGTAGATACGAGGAACAGTTCTCTGCTCCTCATATATATATATATATATATATATAGAAATACGAACCCATGTATAACCGGTTCCTGTTCCCTGTTCTTTTTCGTGTGTAACGGACCATATTCAATTCAATTTTATGCGTAACGTGTACTAAATTCGCATCAACAAAGATACATAGATAGACTCTTATATCTTCGTTGCTCTCAGGCTGCTCAGCTCCGGCAAATACACAGCAGCACCATAATATATACAAAGGATACACTGAAAATACCTTAGGGCTCCCGCGTCACGAACTAGTGCCCCTACTCTACGAAACGTCGTATAGTTTCAGGCCGCTGGTGCCCGAAATTCGTGCTAGGCTCGTTACACGCAAAAAGGAAGAGGGAACAGGAACAGTCACAGGAACAGATATAAGAAAATAATATTGGTTAGTATATCTATATATGCAAGGAACAGCGCACTGTTCCTGACAGATAGAAGGAACAGCTTGGTGTTCCTCACATGTATAGATATACTAACCAATGTTATTTTCTTATATCTGTTCCTGTGATTGTTCCTGTTCTCTATTCCTTTTTACATGTGACGGGCCCTACTGTTGTCTGAAAACGAGTCTGACGGTGGCGCCTCCGGTGATTTCGGCCTGCTGCAGCCCAAAATCGTGAATCCGTTGCACGAAAATCTAGGCGGCGCTCGATACCGGCCAATCGTACATCTGTTGCCCTAAGGTATTTTCAGTATACAAAGGATAAAGGATAAAGGGAAGTTTGTTTATAAATAATGGGTAAAATTTTGATATGTTAAAAAAAAAAGTAATCAGATCAAGAAGAGTAAAAGAAAACAGTTTTTGTCCAAGATCAGATTTATCCATAATGGATTGGCAAAGTTTGTGCAATTTAGACGATATGTCTAAATTGTTATTATTAGACCATTACTCAAAACATCTTAAAAAAATAAAACAATTTAATATTCCTTTACACTCATTTATCTCAGAAGATTCAAAAAATATTATTCAAAGTTTTCGCAAAACTGGCGATATCCAGAAAACACTCTCAGATCTGCTGAAATTAATTGAGCGTTACAAGCTATATCATTGTTTTAGTTTAAAAACTCATAAAGATTGGGTAAAAGAGTATTTGTTATTGTATCTGCAATTCTTACATCCTGATTCGACAGTTAAAATGCAAGAAACAGACAGGTACTCTTTAGATAGGAATAAAGGAGTCAAAATCATTGCAAAAGAAGATATCCCTGCTCATACAAATCTTTTTAATGTCTTTGGAGTATGTGTACCAGTAACAGCAGACGTTGAAAACTATTTGGCCAAAAACAATTTAGATTTTTCAATGATATACACTGAGGGCTCCAGCAATAAATGCAGTCTATTGTTAGGTAGCATCGCCCTTGTAAATCATGACTGCGAACCTAATTGTTTTTACAAGGTCATAAAAAGAGATTATTCTATTGTGAGAACTACTAAAGATATAAAAGCTGGTGAAGAGGTTCTAGTATTTTACAGCAATGTATATTTTGGAGTAGGAAATAACGAATGTGAATGTAAGACTTGTGAAAAGTTGAAAAAAAATGGAGGTACGCAATAATATTTTGCTTTATATTTTGTATTAATTTCAGAACAAATTACACATTTTTTTATGTATATTTTAGATGATACTTTAAGTGATGGAGAGGATTTTAAAGGCTTCCCTCCTTCAAAAACTTTAGATGGTAAATACAATTTAATTTTCGTTAATAATATAAACTTAATTTTTCATAAAATTATCTAAAATCAGTGATGACGTACAGAAATTGACCTATTTTATTTAAACGATTAATCTTAATCTATGAATAGTTTCTTGTATCAAAATTAAAGTATTCCGTTAAAAAAAGTGGATTAATATCAATGAGGGTGATCTGAGATAGGTTAATTGGAATGTTAATGGTTTATATATGTGTATATTTTTTGATATTTCATACTAATAAGTCAAACAATTTAATATTGAGTAGTAGAAATACATTAGATAATTTGTATGTTCATGACCAATCCTTTCAATACTTTAATGTTTCAATTTATTGTAAATTACATCACATAGCCGCATTTATTATTTACTAGCCAAATTGTACTCGTGGTCTGCTAATTAATGTCTAAAATTTGTTTGAAATTTTAACAAATATACCCTATTGAAAATAAATACATATTTTTTGTACGTATTTTTAGTACGTACTAAAAATACGTACAAAAAATATGTATTTATTTTCAACAGGGTATTCTAAATTAGTTTGTAAAAATGTATTGGCGTACCTGAGATAAATAACCTGAGATGAGATGTTTGATTAAACGTTTGAACTACTATCGCCTACTTGTGCCTAGCTACTATTAGTATTTATTATTAGTCTAATACTAGTATAAGTAAAACAGAAAAATAAACTGCTTTAATATGAATTTATTATCATATTTCGATATTTCTGATTTAAGAGATGTTTGAGAAATTCATTCACTAAGGAATAAATCGATTAAGTTTCATCATATTGACTTTTTTGCTCTTTCATTTTTAGTACCCTGGTAGAAAATACACCATAATCTATGGCCGGTCGACTAACTAGTGCCCATATTCTTAGCATAATATGTTAACATAATATGCCCACATTATGTTGAGTACTTGACTCCACCAAGGGGTTTATAACCTCAAATCCATAAACTGTATATGTCATGTATAAAAGTATATACAAGCATAGTGTACTGACTAACTTAATATTGTTCATGTGTAAATATTATAAAAGGGGATGTCCATGTGTTCGCATAATCTGCCCACTCAACATAAAATACAGCATATTATGGACACTCGAGCCTCAATTTTCTACCAGGGTAAGAAAAATACTGAATTTTTTACATCTCTTTAACAATTTGTGCCACATCTTGTTTAATAAAACATTTCGTAAGCATTCAAATTTAAATGTTCTAAAATCAATAAAAGACAAAGGTTGGAAAATTCAACATTTAAGTTAATGGTTATATTTTAAGGCACAACTTAATTAAGGGGATGTCAAAGCTATTTCCTCCTTTTATATTTTGTATTTTATAAATTTCCATATTTGCTCGTTGCTCCAAAGATTCATAAAGATTTTAGTAAACCTTATAGACCCAAATTATGAGATTTGTGAGAGTTTACTTCCGTTTAGATAAGTGTGTACCCTTGGTACAGAGCTAGTCAAAATGAGCGCATTATTTATTTTTAGTTTATTGGCTATATATAAATAGTAATACAAGTATTTTTTTCCAATTTCACATAGAGTCTTATGTAGAATCACGACTTTTTGGTTTATATTTATAAATATTGATTGTATTAAAAAACAGTTTCTGTTGCAAACTTTTGTAATTTGTTCCCAGGCGGAAATAATCTCATTCACATAATTGTTAATAAAATTTATTAGCTTTTATTAGCTTTTATTAGATTTTAATAACCATTTATAAAGTGTGGAATTTGGACTCTAATAATAGTTTATAACATTTATTAATGTTTGAAAGATTTAATTATATATTTTTTAATTTTACAAATGTTTTTAAGCTTTTGTAACTTTTGCAAACAAGATCAGAACCGTGCTTTAAATTTATAACCTTCATTACAGTCATCCTGATTCTGGTAGAAATTTTTTAGGTATTTTCAATACACATGTTTTAATACTGCTTCACATAATTACACATATTTTTTTCTGCTCGAGGTTTCCTCATTTCTTTTCAAAGTGACATCCTAACCCTATTTGATGCAGTAATAATGCGTGTGAAGGTTATTCATTTTTTTTGTTAAACAGCAGTGAGATATACAATTAAAAAAATTAAAAGTATTAAGAAATACTGTGTCTCTGTGCCCAAAGTCGTCCACGGTGAGGTTTCCCTGGTAATAATTACTTATTAAATCCGATTCAAAAGGTAATAGGTTTTAATTGGATTTTTTAATAGGAAATTATTCAATTAAAACCAATTTAATCATTAAAATCTATTTAATCTGATTATAACTTTTAGTCGGTTTTAATCGGATTCAATCGGTTATATTTTTCAACAAATTAACATTTTATTTAAAAACACAACTGTTTAAATCCGATTAAGACCGACTAAAACTTATAATCAGATTAAATAGATTTTAATCGATTAAATTGGTTTTAATTGGGTAATTTCCGATTAAGAAATCCAATTAAACCCTATCATCTTTCGAGTCGGATTTAATAAGTATATTTTTACCAGGGTTAAGAGGTGAATTAAAAAAATAGTTGAGTATCCGAGTCAGTAAATTTAAGTCCATTATTATATAATGTCATTTAAATTGTAAAGAGACTACTAAATAATAAAAAATATGACACTGCCACTTGCTATGTTACCTAGAAATATGTAACCTAGATGATTTTGATTTAACTGTTTTTGTTCATATTTGAACATCCAAGGCCCATTTGAATATTTTAATTTGGCGTGTCAAAGTTTACTTATATTCAGTTACACAGAAACTATTATCCCTAGCACATTGTATTTCTGGTTTGTTAATACAATAAATATTTACTAATTAAAACCAGGAAAATGTGATTCTCCATAAGACTCCATGTAAAATACTTTTATTAATATCTCGTGAATAGGGTATCCAATGACTCAATATTTTGCATAAGTTTTTGATTGATACATATCTACGTGTGTGAATTTTTTTTCCTAAATCTGTTTGTTATTTCAAAATTAGATGAACCTCCTTAAGTTAATGATTATATTTTAAGACACAACTAAAAACGCAAATCTTTACGTTTTTAGCATACGGTTTTTACATTTTATTTTATTTTTATTATTAATTCTATTTCACTCCTTCTGCTCCCCTATTCTTATTTCTTTCTTCTGTGGGCTCTCTCTTTTTATTCGTCTATGCACTATTCCCTTATCACCTTCTTTATCGTTCCCTCCTTCTCTATCCACTCGTCGTACTCATCTCCTCCTACTTTGACTCTTATGTTACCTTTTCTGTCTGTTTTACCGTTTCTCCTTGCATCTTCCATCCTTCTCTCTTTGACAGCTATGGCCTCCTTTTTTGCCCTTCTCTTCTCTCTGCTTATCCATTGCTCAATTCTCATCTCTCCTTCTGCATTTATTTTTGCTCTCTTCTCCCAGATCTCCTCCATTTCTTCCTTGGTTGAAAAGATAATTTTCTCCGTGTCGTCTTTCTGTGTCTCCTCTACTTCCCACCATGTTCATTCCAAAAATTCTCCCTGCCATCCATAGAGCTTCTTCTTCTCATCTCATTTGTCTCCTCTGTGCATGATCATTTCTCTCTCTCATACCTTACTCCTTTCTTCCTCGTCCCTTTTCCTTTTGCTTGTGCTGATCAACCTCACCTTACTTTTTATTTTTTCCTTGACTACAATTTTTCCTTTTCTCTCCTGTTCTCGTCTTGCCTTTCCCTCCACTTTCTTCACGCTGTCCTTTATCTCGCTGATCATCTTCTGCATTCGCTCTCTTTCTCTTCTTTCTTCTCTTAGCTTTCCTTTCAGTATCATTACATCACCTTCCAAGTCTGTCATCTTCCTTTCTACCGCCTCTCCTTTTCCCCTTTCTAATTGAAGCTTGACCTTCCACTCTTTCATCTCTTCCTGCAGCTCTCTTTACTCCCTCTCCTTTCTTCTCTCGTAACCTGCCATCACTCCACTGTTTTCTTTTTAACGTTCTTTCTCTCTTTTTATCTGGTTTTGTTTGCACTGAATTCAGTCCTAACCTCCTTCTGTCACGTGCTCGTCTTCCTGGTTCCTCGTCCGTTCTATTTCACTGTTTTGCTCCTTATCGACGTTCCTAGTTCTTCTTTTCGGGCTCCTAAAGTTTTTCCAAGGAAGTCCCTATAGGGTCTTTTGCGCGCGAAGTTCAAATCTCTGAAAATCGCGCGTTTGACGGACGCGGCACGAGCAGTGTCGGCGTAGGCGAGAGCCTCTGGTTTTCACCTGAATGTTCTGAAGACGAAAGCCATTTGCTTCGGGTCTGAGCAATACGCCAACACCTTAAATCAGCTTGGTCTTCCGGGAATTGAGCTGAAGGCTGGGGCTCTCGTTCCATTCGAGGACACAGTAAAAAACCTCGGTATTGTTATGGACTCGAGGCTCTCCTGGAAGCCACATGTTGAGTGTTTGACGAAGAGAGTGAATCGCGTCCTCTATGGCTTAACGTTTTTCCGAGCTTGTACCACCGAGGCCCTGCGCAGGCAGCTGGCCGAAGCGCTGGTTGTCCCTCATCTAGAATATTGCTTTCTCGTTTACCTCGATGTGTCCAAGGAGCTTCGAGTCAGACTTCAGCGTCTTCAGAATGCATTATATATGCGGGGTCAGCCGATATGATCACATCTCACCGCATCGACAGAGATTGGGATGGCTTACTGTCGATCAAAGGGTGGACTACTTCTCGTCTCTGCTCCTCTATAAAATCATTTGTATTAAAAAGCCCTCTTATCTCTGCGACTTTTTTTTTTAATTCCGCGCGTACATCCTCCAGAAGCTAGGGCAGAGAGCTAGTGGTTCCTCGTTCACGTACGGACGTGGGACTTCACTCTTTTAGTGCTCGAGGAGCGCGGCTCTGGAACTCCCTGCCTCGCATCATTAGGTAGCGGCCAATATTGTATTATCTACCTGTTATCTGTACCGCCTGTTTTGTTGTATCTATTGACGTGCGCACTTTGTTTTATACAATTGACTTGTTTGTCTCTTCTGTGGCTTTGATAGCTCTTTTTCTTTTACTCTACTCTAGCTTCTTCATTTGTTATTCCATAATCTATCACTGAGCATCCCATGCCCCCTACGCATGTAAATTCCCCTTTCTCGTCTCCTTCTATATTCCCATTCAAAATGCATAGCCCCTATTCCTTTATTCTGTTCAGCAGTTCTTGTCCCTCCTTTTTTTGTCTCGTCTTTCGATATTCTTTTTTCCTCATTGCCCTCCTCATCGAACCCTCCCCCTCCATACCTGTTCTAGCGTTTAAGTCACCACACCATAATAGTCCCCCCTGCCCTCTCTACGAACTCCTCCATCTCCTCATAGTCTTTTTCCTCTTCTCTTTCATGTATGTCGTACTTATCCACCATTTTCCCCCTTAATCTGCACCTTAGCCCCTATAAATTCTCCTGACCTATCTCTTATCCATTCTACTTTATCCCCTTTCACCCCCATCTTTACTGCCATGATCATCCCCCCTTTGAGCCTTCCCCTATTACCACTCTTCTTTGCTTCTCTTACCTCAGTTACGTACTCTTTCAGCTTCTTTTTTATTCTGTCTTCTTCTCCTCTTTCTGTCCACGTCTCTTGTGAGCAGAAAACATCGAATCCTCTCATAAACCTCCATCCCTCTTCTTCTACTTTTTTCAGTCCAGCCACATTCCAGCTTATCACTCTTATACTCTCCTTTGAATTTGTCTTTCCACTTTCTTTCACCTTTTCATTATTCTGCCCCTTATCTTTACTTTCTTTAAAAAAGTTGCTCCTTTCAGCCCATGCATATTCCGTATCACCAACCGTGAGCCCATTTCTTCTCACTTTTACTCTTTGACCCTCGCTTCTCCATTGCTTCGCCAGCGTGTTCAGTTTCTCTCTTGTTCTTCTCTCTCTCTCCATGTCGTGTCATGGTCAATGAACACTTTCGTCCCTTTCAGCCTACTCTTTGCCTTCATCAATTTTTCCTTCTCCTCTCTGTCTCTTCATTCTGTTCCTACGTTGTTGGCCCTTCCTCTGATCGACTACACTCTTTTAATTTCCACCTTGATGCCCAGCTTCTCCTCTATCCATTACTTCAGCTTGATCCTGTCCCATCCTTTTCCTATTATCCTTGTTATCACCACGTTATTTCTTTTCTTCTCCCTTTTTCCTTCTATTATTCTCCATTCCAGGTCTTCCAGCTGCTTTTTTTCCTCTTCTTCTTCAGCTTGTTCCGGTTATTCTTTGCTTTTTCCTATCTTCCCTATTTCCACCTTGTCCTCTAGTTCCTTTACCTTCTTTTCCAGTTCCTTTGTTCCTTTTTTGGTTGTTCTCTTTTTCGGCCTTCTTCCTTTGCCGCCCTCCTTGTCCTCTTCTCCATATCTAATCTTTCCTTTCTTTCTTCCTTCACCTTGAATTCCTCCAATGATTCTTTTAGCTTCTCCTCATTCTCTTTCCACTTCGCTTCCCGTTGCACCTCCTACTCCTACGGCATCTCCTTTCTCTTCTCCTTCTCTTCTTTCATAGTCTCCCACATCTTCTCAAGGGTTTCTTGCACCTTTTCCATCTCTCCTGCTGCTTCTTTTTCTTTTCTTTCTTCTTTTTCCGTTGGGGTCCTAGCCGCTGGGGTACTCTTCTCAAACTGGCTTTTCCCTCTTCCCCCTTCTACCTTTTCTCTTTTCTTTGTCTACTCCACCGCTGGGCTCCTCTCCTTTCTTTTTCTTCCCTCCTTTCCTTCCCTTGTAAAGCGCTTTCCGTGAGACTTAGTTGCTTCAACCCCCCCCTCCTCTTCCCCCTCTTCGACGCTTCAGATCCAATTTTTTGCCTCGTTTTTTCTCCTCTTCTCCCTGTCTCATCCGATACTCTCCCTTACACTCCCTTACACTTACTTCCTCACAAACCGCTAAAAATCGCAACTAACTCAAACACGTCTGGTTATGCCAAAAGGCGCCAAACGACCCTGTTTATTCTGTATTGAACTTGAGTGAGCTTTATTATTATTACACGCTGAAAGTTATATTGCCTGTACATGACATTATTAACGAAAAAAGTATCTTATTTCTAGGAGGAGGAACAGGTGAATGCATTTCCTGCTCAGATAAACAGCGATCAGGTAATTTTTACTATATATATATATATATATATTTTTTTAAAAATGGCATTTGGAACTCGAAAGTTCATTGCCTCATCTACGCAAGTCTTCAACCTATTTTGTGCTAACCCCATTCATTTCGCACCCTCCCGTCCAATTTCAGTTAAGTCCGTTTTTACGTTGTCCTTCCACCGGCGTCTAGGCCTACCTAGGCTTTCCTTTCATTATACGCGCTACCGTGCGATCATCTCCCTTTCTTGCTACGTGCTCTGCCCATCTTAGTCTCCGTTTATATTCGGTGACGCGTATAAGTTATGTAGCTCGTCATTGTGCAGTTTCATCCTCTTCCCGGTTTCCTCTTTTTATTAGTCCGTATATTTTTCGCAGAACCTTATTTTCGAATACCCTAAAACGGTTTTCTTCCGCTTTAGTAAGCGCCCAAGTTTCGCATCCGTACAAAATTACCGGCATATTATAGTCATATATATCCTTATTATTACATTTTTGACAGCAGTTTTGATTTTAGTAATCTATTTACGGCGTAGAAGCAATCATTGCCCGAATAAAGTTTCTTATTAATCTCGGCTTTAATTTCGTTTCGATCATTTATATTTGTGCCTAAATATCTGAGTTCGCTAACTTTTTCGAAAGTAAAATTTTCGACTTTAAAATCACCTTCTTCGCAAATGCCCAGTTTATCCATGATTATATATTTCGTTTTCGATTCGCTCACATCTAGCCCCGTGTCCTCAGCCGCATTTATCAGAATTTTCGCGTTTCTCGCCACCGTTTCACCGTTATCCGCCACTATATCCAAGTCATCTGCATATCCTAGAATCTGAGTTTTTTCGTCAAGTGTCGCACCTAACTTGCTAGCCTATATTTTTCTAACAACATACTCCAGCGTTAAATTAAAGAGTACCGTGGAGAGCCCGTCACCTTGTTTCAAACCGTAGCGTTTCATGAACGATTCGGATACATTACCGCCTACTCGGACCTTTCCCATGCTTCCGTTCAGACATTTTTGAATTAATTTCACGATTTTTTTTAGTACGCTAAGTTGATGGAATCGTACGCTTTTTTAAAGTCTACAAATAGCTGGTGTATTGTTTCGCAATATTCCAATTGTGTCTCTAACAAATGTCTTATAGTAAACATTCTATCTCTCGTCGACCCGTTACGCCGGAATTCACACTGATAATCTATTATATCTTCCGCGAATAGTGTGAGTCTGGCCTGTATTACGTTTGATAAAACTTTGTAGTAGGTAGCTAAAAAAGAGATTCCCCAATAGTTATTGCAGTCTGTCTTATCTCCCTTTTTAAAAATCGGTATGATAGATTCTTTCCACTCTCCGGTATTGTTTCATTTTTCCAAATAGCACATACTAGTTTAAAATTTTTAGATGTAATCGCAGTGTCTCCATATTTCAGTAATTCAGCTGGTATAAAGTATCGTTTCCCTCCGCCTTATTATTTTTTAGTTTTTTGATCGCGGCTTACTACTTCTTTATAAGTCGGTTCTTTCATATGGAGTTCAGTAGTGTGGATTTCGTCTCCCGTTTCCTCGCAGTTTTCATTTACGTTTAGTAGATTATCAAAATAGCCTTTCCATAGCTTTAGCAGTTCATTTTCGCTTGTAACGAGATTCCCGTCCTTATCTTTCATTAATTGTGATCTACTCTGGAAACCTTTCCTTTATTTTTACATTTCGCGCGGGTTATTTTCCTTAATATTAGTTTCTATTTAAATAAAATTAATTTATTTTCAAAGAAATGTATTTGTTATGAGGTACATTTTTTCTAATTTTAAATTATGCAGTAAATCAAATTAAGTAGCTTACTGGATCCAGACAACTAAACTTAAACCTTATAATATCATATTAAATCTTAAAGCAAAAGTTAAACCTATATCTATTTCAATTTAATTATCTTATACTTTCGTATTGTTAAAATCAAATTTAAATATTTGAATAGTAACAGGTTTTATATATAAAAAGGATCTGAAGCTAGGTTTTATTTGTAAACACATGCTTGTAGATCATGAGGAACCATTTATAGTTTTCTCAATGTTCATAAATGTATGATTCTTAGACAGCTGAAAATACAAAAGCTTTGTTTTTACAGAGACATATGTCGATCCGTCAATTCACCAGAGCGAGGCTGCAGCTACATCTTCACGTAGGGAAACAAGAAGTAGATCTTTGTATCAAGGTATTCTAATACTAAATTCGTATGTATAGTATACATTAAATAGCACACTGATAGAAGAACTCATTTATAATAAGCTCCATGACTTAAGAGTTAAGTCACAGGGCTTTGTAATTGCCACAAATGAATATTCATCAATAGTTGAGTCACGAGTTTTTATAGTTATCAAATTTCTAACTTTCAAACTGTGAGAGAACTAGTGTTTGAAATTGCTTGTAATATTAATTAAAAAGTATATTAGACTTATGTGCCGAGAGTGAATTTATGTTTATAACAAATATATTTATTTGCTAAAAAGTATACCTCTATCAGTGCTTCGTACGTATTAAAATTTCTCAAAGTTCCAATTTCAATGCAATTATTGTTGCAATTAATTTTTTACTCTTGTGTTGTTCCGAATTAAATTTGTAATGTTTTTTTTCATTTTACAGCACGGACAAATGACTCAATAGAATCTATCAAATCAAATAGTTCACCAGAAAAATCTGCAGACCCAAAATCAAAAGTTCAAAGTTGCGAAGATAAAAAAACGAGTGGACATTCACTAACAGGTATTAAATTATCAGTAGATTGATTTCTATAAAATAGTAAAAATCATACTCTTCCATGTTTAATTTTTATTAAATATAATGATAAAATCAATTGTACACTATTTTCCCATTGGTAGTAATTATTGTCTGTTATATATAATCTACATAAATTAACAATGGTTATCAATACGTTGTTTAGCAATGAGTCATTTCGCTAAAATAATAAATATTACATTGTTTTATAACATATCTATTAGGTTTAATGATACCACTGAAATAAAGAAATCAACGAAATAATTAATAAGATCAGTAAAATGAGTAGTAAAATCAATGTATATATTTTATAAGAAGCTGAAGGAGGTTCTACCAGTACTGCACTAGTCAAAAGTTATGCCCTTTTTATTTAAAGTTTATTTGTGAAGTATACTTTGTTGGATAAGCTGCACAGATGAAGTTAAACAAAATAATAATTATACATTCCATTTATACAATTCCATTTATTCTAATCATTTATAAGAAGTTCCATACGGACACTGATTTAACTAAATTTTAAGGTAGAATTGATTTTTATATTCAAAATGAACTTTTACTATATGTCAGAGCCTCTAAACAATATTTTTGAGGAATAAATAATGTTTCTTAAGTATTCATTTACAACTAAAATATATTTGAACAAAATCTCATTGTTTGATGCTTTGTAATCTGCAAATTGGTACAATTCCTTATGAGAGATCATGTTGAATAGGATATAATAAAAACGATTATATCTTTGCTTATATGCTCTGTAGTTTTTTGAAAATTTATATGGGTGTTTCTGAGATACATAACAACCTTTATACAAAATTTCAAATATATCTCATTGTTAATTCTATCACCGGTAGAACCTCCTTAATGAAAAAAACACCACTTATTTTATTTATTTATTGTTTCATTAATCAGATTTAAATAAAAAGATAAAAATATCATTAAAATTTTTTTTTCAGATGTTGAGCTTATGAAAAAAATGGCGGCTATTGCATCTTTTGCCGGAAAGCAAAAGTTGTTGTACAGTATGCAAAACATATAACAAGAAAACACTCTAAACACAAAGATATAGCTCCAATATGTAAAATGGCGAAGAAATCACAAAGACGCCGAAAAGCAATTGGGAAATTGAGAAACGAAGGATTAGCAGTTTTCAATGAAACACACGAAGTAAACATTCCGTTGAGACACCGACAGCAAAACAGAGATGATAAGGTCCAATGTGAAAGATGCAATCAATGGCTGACAAAAAAATTTCTATGGCATCATACAAAAAACCAGCATAAATTACTTAATGATTAATTAGAATACACTTTTGTACGTTAAACAATAAAATATATATACAAAATATAACATGTCTTTACCGGCAATGATATTCTAATAATAAAGAAGGTCATGGAAATAAGGACATGTCGCTCATTTATAGGATAAGATCTTACAATTATATTGCATAATCCTAAAATTAGTCTAATACCTTCATATAGAAGGATAATGTAATCGGCATAACATACACGCAGTAATACTCTATTATTAATGATGTAGATCGCGGAAATGAGGTCTTGCCCATAGTTCAGCGAATAATTCTCTTAAAAAACATATCCGATGCCTTAACCGAGATTACTAACAATAACGATTCAGGTCGCGAAGAACAGGTCTTTTTGCCCGACTTCAGATATAATTTTAAACCTATATTTGTTGCCTAATCGGAAATAAGTGCTAATGACAATGTAGGTCGTAGAAATAAGGTATTTTCACCACACTGCGCATAAAGTACGTACTTTATCCCCGCCGAGCCGGGACTAAAGTGCTGTATGTACTCCCTACCCCCACTCCAGCTTCCAGCGCCGTGCGGCATATGTTTCCCTCGGCTTCGCATCGGGAAACCACGGCGCGCGGCGCTGGCAACTGGACTGAGGATAGGGAGCACATACGCAGCACTTTCGTCCCTTCTCGGCGGGGATCGAGTACGAACTTTATGGAAGTGTGTGGTGAAAAGTACTATATGCACCACGGAAGTAAGGTGGGTAAAGATACGCCCTGCGTGATACCGCCCTCGCTCCGCTCGGGCGGCAACACCACGCAGGGCGTACTTTGCCTACTTTACTCCCTAGGTGCATAATGTACTATTTTGCCTCCCTATCTGATTACGATTTAAGCCGTGGAAAATGATCCGCTATTTGTTGAACGGTCGCGCATCGAGTCGATTCTATATTTAACTATCTGGTTACAAACGCTTACAAGATGTTTTAGAGCCTGAGGCATCTAAGCTAACAAATCAGTTTCACTTACCATGATTTATAAAAGAAAGTACTGCATTCATTCACTTTATCACAGATGCTTTACAAGCATTTTGGAGTTCACATGCCAGTGGCATAAAAAACGTTTTCACCTTTTGAATTTCGACATTAATTTTAAAATCGACAACAAAATCCGTCGCGATATTGCTGTAGTTAAAATTTGATTGAAAAACAGTTTACGTCGCTAGACATAGCAACGGGATATACTCTTACAATAATATGCGGTAAAATAATAGACTTCTCATGCCACGGATAAGCCTGGCATAGATGCAGATTAATGCCACGCAGTGCTATGAAAGTTTTCGAATGCGAATTACGATTTAAGCCGTGGAAAAAAACGGCTTGTTGCCCGTTAATGGAATGTAATCTCAAAGATGTATTCGTTGACAAAAAGTAGTTGAATATGTAAATTTCAAGAATCGGGAGAACATACACGCAACAATACTCTACCATTAAATATTAGGGTCGCGGAAATGTGGTCTTGTCCTTAGCTTATCAAATATTAAACTTAAACAACATACCTGATGCATAAATTTAGTTTAATGCTAATAACGATATAGTTCGTATAAATAAGGGTGTTATTGCCTGTTTATCCGTTATAATCCCCAAAACTTATCGGATGTCTAAAAGTAGCTTAATGCCAATAACGATTAAGGTCGAGTGCAAAAGGTTCGGTCGCATGTTTATTAAATATAATCTTAAAGTCATATCGACTGTCTAAAAGGAGTTTAATTGCAATAACGTTGTAGGTCGTGCAAACATTAGATCATGACGCCCGTTTATGGTATAAGCTTAAAGTTGTATTCGTTGCAATAAAGTAGTAGGATATGTAAATTTCATGAATCGGGATAACACACACGCAATAATACTCTACCATTAATGATGTAGGTCGCGGAAATGAGGTCTTGCCCCTAGTTTATCAGATATTTCTCTTGAAAAACATATCCGATGCCTTAACCGAGATTACTAACAATAAAGATTCAGTTCGAGAAGAACAGGTCTTTTTGCCTGACTTCGGATATAATTTTAAACCTATATTTGTTGCCTAATCGGAATTAAGTGCCAACGACCATGTAGCTCGCAGAAATAAGGTATTTTTGCCTCTCCATCTGATATAACCGCAAAATCACATCAAATACCTAAAAGCTGTTTAAGGCCGATAACGATTAAGGTCGTGTTAATGAGGTCTTGTGACTCCTTTATCAAATTTAATCTTAAAATCGTTCTTACTGTCTAAAAGCAGTTCAATGTCGATAATGATCAGGGTCGTGGAAACATGGTCTTGACGCTCGTTTATCAGTAATGATTTTGAAAATTATATCCGATGCCTGAACGTACTTTAATGCTCAGCTGATTAGTAGTGTAGAAATTATATTAAGTCTCTCCATTATCGGATATTATCTTAAAATCATCTTAAATGTTTAGAAGAAGTTATGTTATTCCGACGTACGACTATTACGCACACGCTATGATATTCTACTATTACACATTGAGGTCGTAGAAATCAGTTCTCGGCGCTAGTTCATTCTTGGATTCTTGGATATATTCTTCAAAATTTTATCCCATGCCTGAACGGAGTTTAACGTCAATGACAATTAGGTCGTAGAATTGAGTTCTTGTTGCCCACTTATAGGATATAATTTTAAAATTGCTTTTTTTGAAAAAAAACTAGTCGAATCTGTAAATTACATGAATCGGGATAACATACACGCAATAATACTCTACCATTAATGATGTAGATCGCGAAAATGAGATCTTGCCCCTACTTTATCGGATATTACTCTTAATTAGACCATCTCGATTATGGTCGAAAAAAAGAGGTCTTTTTAACCGCCAATGGTTAAAATCTTCAACTTATATTTGTTGCCTGAACCTAGTTTAATGCCAATAACAATATAAGTCGTAGAAATAAGGTTTTGTAGTTGTTTATCTGATATAACCTCATGATCACATCGTATGCCCAAAACTAGTATATTGCCAATAACGGCTGAGGTTGTATGAATAAGGTATTGACGCTCGTTTCTCAAATATAATCTAAAGTCTATAAGTACTTTCATGTCAATACTGAAGAGGGTTGTGAAAATAAGTTCTTGTCGCTTGTTTATCAGATATATTGCTAAAAATCATATCCGATGGCTGAACTCAGTTGAATGCCAACGACCATTGAGGTCATTAAATTAAGATTTAGTCACTCGTTCATCGGATATCATCTCAAAATCATACCCGTTGCCTGTTAGAAGATTAAAGTCAATAACGATAAGGCTCGTAAAAATGAGCTCTTATCGCCGGTTTATCGGATTTAATCTCAAAATCATATCGAATGTCAAACGTATAGTTCAATATCCATAACGATTAGTATCGTCAAAATAAAGTCTTATGGCATATTTAGCGTGTTACGTCCTTACCACACTCACTCTTAGAATTCTTTGTAAAACCTTACCTTTTATTGATTATCAGCAGTTGAACCCTGGAATCCAATTCATAGACGTTGTCAAATTAATAACGTTGTTATACTTTGAATGCTTAAATAAGGCCGTCTTATGCAAAATAAATAATCTTTGAACAATTTAAAAAAAGCTACAGAATTTATTTGAATGATCACGTCATCGTAAATTGTTAAATTGATTGATCGTTAAGGTAATGATCCGCTATTTGTTGAACGGTCGCGCATCGAGTCGATTCTATATTTAACTATCTGGTTACAAACGCTTACAAGATGTTTTAGAGCCTGAGGTATCTAAGCTAACAAATCAGTTTCACTTACCATGATTTATAAAAGAAAGTACTGCATTCATTCACTTTATCACAGATGCTTTACAAGCATTTTGGAGTTCACATGCCAGTGGCATAAAAAACGTTTTCACCTTTTGAATTTCGACATTAATTTTAAAATCGACAACAAAATCCGTCGCGATATTGCTGTAGTTAAAATTTGATTGAAAAACAGTTTACGTCGCTAGACATAGCAACGGGATATACTCTTACAATAATATGCGGTAAAATAATAGACTTCTCATGCCACGGATAAGCCTGGCATAGATGCAGATTAATGCCACGCAGTGCTATGAAAGTTTTCGAATGCGAATTACGATTTAAGCCGTGGAAAAAACGGCTTGTTGCCCGTTAATGGAATGTAATCTCAAAGATGTATTCGTTGACAAAAAGTAGTTGAATATGTAAATTTCAAGAATCGGGAGAACATACACGCAACAATACTCTACCATTAAATATTAGGGTCGCGGAAATGTGGTCTTGTCCTTAGCTTATCAAATATTAAACTTAAACAACATACCTGATGCATAAATTTAGTTTAATGCTAATAACGATATAGTTCGTATAAATAAGGGTGTTATTGCCTGTTTATCCGTTATAATCCCCAAAACTTATCGGATGTCTAAAAGTAGCTTAATGCCAATAACGATTAAGGTCGAGTGCAAAAGGTTCGGTCGCATGTTTATTAAATATAATCTTAAAGTCATATCGACTGTCTAAAAGGAGTTTAATTGCAATAACGTTGTAGGTCGTGCAAACATTAGATCATGACGCCCGTTTATGGTATAAGCTTAAAGTTGTATTCGTTGCAATAAAGTAGTAGGATATGTAAATTTCATGAATCGGGATAACACACACGCAATAATACTCTACCATTAATGATGTAGGTCGCGGAAATGAGGTCTTGCCCCTAGTTTATCAGATATTTCTCTTGAAAAACATATCCGATGCCTTAACCGAGATTACTAACAATAAAGATTCAGTTCGAGAAGAACAGGTCTTTTTGCCTGACTTCGGATATAATTTTAAACCTATATTTGTTGCCTAATCGGAATTAAGTGCCAACGACCATGTAGCTCGCAGAAATAAGGTATTTTTGCCTCTCCATCTGATATAACCGCAAAATCACATCAAATACCTAAAAGCTGTTTAAGGCCGATAACGATTAAGGTCGTGTTAATGAGGTCTTGTGACTCCTTTATCAAATTTAATCTTAAAATCGTTCTTACTGTCTAAAAGCAGTTCAATGTCGATAATGATCAGGGTCGTGGAAACATGGTCTTGACGCTCGTTTATCAGTAATGATTTTGAAAATTATATCCGATGCCTGAACGTACTTTAATGCTCAGCTGATTAGTAGTGTAGAAATTATATTAAGTCTCTCCATTATCGGATATTATCTTAAAATCATCTTAAATGTTTAGAATAAGTTATGTTATTCCGACGTACGACTATTACGCACACGCTATGATATTCTACTATTACACATTGAGGTCGTAGAAATCAGTTCTCGGCGCTAGTTCATTCTTGGATTCTTGGATATATTCTTCAAAATTTTATCCCATGCCTGAACGGAGTTTAACGTCAATGACAATTAGGTCGTAGAATTGAGTTCTTGTTGCCCACTTATAGGATATAATTTTAAAATTGCTTTTTTTGAAAAAAAACTAGTCGAATCTGTAAATTACATGAATCGGGATAACATACACGCAATAATACTCTACCATTAATGATGTAGATCGCGAAAATGAGATCTTGCCCCTACTTTATCGGATATTACTCTTAATTAGACCATCTCGATTATGGTCGAAAAAAAGAGGTCTTTTTAACCGCCAATGGTTAAAATCTTCAACTTATATTTGTTGCCTGAACCTAGTTTAATGCCAATAACAATATAAGTCGTAGAAATAAGGTTTTGTAGTTGTTTATCTGATATAACCTCATGATCACATCGTATGCCCAAAACTAGTATATTGCCAATAACGGCTGAGGTTGTATGAATAAGGTATTGACGCTCGTTTCTCAAATATAATCTAAAGTCTATAAGTACTTTCATGTCAATACTGAAGAGGGTTGTGAAAATAAGTTCTTGTCGCTTGTTTATCAGATATATTGCTAAAAATCATATCCGATGGCTGAACTCAGTTGAATGCCAACGACCATTGAGGTCATTAAATTAAGATTTAGTCACTCGTTCATCGGATATCATCTCAAAATCATACCCGTTGCCTGTTAGAAGATTAAAGTCAATAACGATAAGGCTCGTAAAAATGAGCTCTTATCGCCGGTTTATCGGATTTAATCTCAAAATCATATCGAATGTCAAACGTATAGTTCAATATCCATAACGATTAGTATCGTCAAAATAAAGTCTTATGGCATATTTAGCGTGTTACGTCCTTACCACACTCACTCTTAGAATTCTTTGTAAAACCTTACCTTTTATTGATTATCAGCAGTTGAACCCTGGAATCCAATTCATAGACGTTGTCAAATTAATAACGTTGTTATACTTTGAATGCTTAAATAAGGCCGTCTTATGCAAAATAAATAATCTTTGAACAATTTAAAAAAAGCTACAGAATTTATTTGAATGATCACGTCATCGTAAATTGTTAAATTGATTGATCGTTAAGGTAATGATCCGCTATTTGTTGAACGGTCGCGCATCGAGTCGATTCTATATTTAACTATCTGGTTACAAACGCTTACAAGATGTTTTAGAGCCTGAGGTATCTAAGCTAACAAATCAGTTTCACTTACCATGATTTATAAAAGAAAGTACTGCATTCATTCACTTTATCACAGATGCTTTACAAGCATTTTGGAGTTCACATGCCAGTGGCATAAAAAACGTTTTCACCTTTTGAATTTCGACATTAATTTTAAAATCGACAACAAAATCCGTCGCGATATTGCTGTAGTTAAAATTTGATTGAAAAACAGTTTACGTCGCTAGACATAGCAACGGGATATACTCTTACAATAATATGCGGTAAAATAATAGACTTCTCATGCCACGGATAAGCCTGGCATAGATGCAGATTAATGCCACGCAGTGCTATGAAAGTTTTCGAATGCGAATTACGATTTAAGCCGTGGAAAAAAACGGCTTGTTGCCCGTTAATGGAATGTAATCTCAAAGATGTATTCGTTGACAAAAAGTAGTTGAATATGTAAATTTCAAGAATCGGGAGAACATACACGCAACAATACTCTACCATTAAATATTAGGGTCGCGGAAATGTGGTCTTGTCCTTAGCTTATCAAATATTAAACTTAAACAACATACCTGATGCATAAATTTAGTTTAATGCTAATAACGATATAGTTCGTATAAATAAGGGTGTTATTGCCTGTTTATCCGTTATAATCCCCAAAACTTATCGGATGTCTAAAAGTAGCTTAATGCCAATAACGATTAAGGTCGAGTGCAAAAGGTTCGGTCGCATGTTTATTAAATATAATCTTAAAGTCATATCGACTGTCTAAAAGGAGTTTAATTGCAATAACGTTGTAGGTCGTGCAAACATTAGATCATGACGCCCGTTTATGGTATAAGCTTAAAGTTGTATTCGTTGCAATAAAGTAGTAGGATATGTAAATTTCATGAATCGGGATAACACACACGCAATAATACTCTACCATTAATGATGTAGGTCGCGGAAATGAGGTCTTGCCCCTAGTTTATCAGATATTTCTCTTGAAAAACATATCCGATGCCTTAACCGAGATTACTAACAATAAAGATTCAGTTCGAGAAGAACAGGTCTTTTTGCCTGACTTCGGATATAATTTTAAACCTATATTTGTTGCCTAATCGGAATTAAGTGCCAACGACCATGTAGCTCGCAGAAATAAGGTATTTTTGCCTCTCCATCTGATATAACCGCAAAATCACATCAAATACCTAAAAGCTGTTTAAGGCCGATAACGATTAAGGTCGTGTTAATGAGGTCTTGTGACTCCTTTATCAAATTTAATCTTAAAATCGTTCTTACTGTCTAAAAGCAGTTCAATGTCGATAATGATCAGGGTCGTGGAAACATGGTCTTGACGCTCGTTTATCAGTAATGATTTTGAAAATTATATCCGATGCCTGAACGTACTTTAATGCTCAGCTGATTAGTAGTGTAGAAATTATATTAAGTCTCTCCATTATCGGATATTATCTTAAAATCATCTTAAATGTTTAGAATAAGTTATGTTATTCCGACGTACGACTATTACGCACACGCTATGATATTCTACTATTACACATT
The DNA here is from genome assembly GCA_012977825.3 of Pteromalus puparum. Lineage (NCBI taxonomy): Eukaryota > Metazoa > Arthropoda > Insecta > Hymenoptera > Pteromalidae > Pteromalus > Pteromalus puparum. The sequence goes on along the minus strand of CM053170.1, from coordinate 19,434,915 downwards.
GAGGTCGTAGAAATCAGTTCTCGGCGCTAGTTCATTCTTGGATTCTTGGATATATTCTTCAAAATTTTATCCCATGCCTGAACGGAGTTTAACGTCAATGACAATTAGGTCGTAGAATTGAGTTCTTGTTGCCCACTTATAGGATATAATTTTAAAATTGCTTTTTTTGAAAAAAAACTAGTCGAATCTGTAAATTACATGAATCGGGATAACATACACGCAATAATACTCTACCATTAATGATGTAGATCGCGAAAATGAGATCTTGCCCCTACTTTATCGGATATTACTCTTAATTAGACCATCTCGATTATGGTCGAAAAAAAGAGGTCTTTTTAACCGCCAATGGTTAAAATCTTCAACTTATATTTGTTGCCTGAACCTAGTTTAATGCCAATAACAATATAAGTCGTAGAAATAAGGTTTTGTAGTTGTTTATCTGATATAACCTCATGATCACATCGTATGCCCAAAACTAGTATATTGCCAATAACGGCTGAGGTTGTATGAATAAGGTATTGACGCTCGTTTCTCAAATATAATCTAAAGTCTATAAGTACTTTCATGTCAATACTGAAGAGGGTTGTGAAAATAAGTTCTTGTCGCTTGTTTATCAGATATATTGCTAAAAATCATATCCGATGGCTGAACTCAGTTGAATGCCAACGACCATTGAGGTCATTAAATTAAGATTTAGTCACTCGTTCATCGGATATCATCTCAAAATCATACCCGTTGCCTGTTAGAAGATTAAAGTCAATAACGATAAGGCTCGTAAAAATGAGCTCTTATCGCCGGTTTATCGGATTTAATCTCAAAATCATATCGAATGTCAAACGTATAGTTCAATATCCATAACGATTAGTATCGTCAAAATAAAGTCTTATGGCATATTTAGCGTGTTACGTCCTTACCACACTCACTCTTAGAATTCTTTGTAAAACCTTACCTTTTATTGATTATCAGCAGTTGAACCCTGGAATCCAATTCATAGACGTTGTCAAATTAATAACGTTGTTATACTTTGAATGCTTAAATAAGGCCGTCTTATGCAAAATAAATAATCTTTGAACAATTTAAAAAAAGCTACAGAATTTATTTGAATGATCACGTCATCGTAAATTGTTAAATTGATTGATCGTTAAGGTAATGATCCGCTATTTGTTGAACGGTCGCGCATCGAGTCGATTCTATATTTAACTATCTGGTTACAAACGCTTACAAGATGTTTTAGAGCCTGAGGTATCTAAGCTAACAAATCAGTTTCACTTACCATGATTTATAAAAGAAAGTACTGCATTCATTCACTTTATCACAGATGCTTTACAAGCATTTTGGAGTTCACATGCCAGTGGCATAAAAAACGTTTTCACCTTTTGAATTTCGACATTAATTTTAAAATCGACAATAAAATCCGTCGCGATATTGCTGTAGTTAAAATTTGATTGAAAAAGAGTTTACGTCGCTAGACATAGCAACGGGATATACTCTTACAATAATATGCGGTAAAATAATAGACTTCTCATGCCACTGATAAGCCTGGCATAGATGCAGATTAATGCCACGCAGTGCTATGAAAGTTTTCGAATGCGAATTACGATGTAAGCCGTGAAAAAAACGGCTTGTTGCCCGTTAATGGAATGTAATCTCAAAGATGTATTCGTTGACAAAAAGTAGTTGAATATGTAAATTTCAAGAATCGGGAGAACATACACGCAACAATACTCTACCATTAAATATTAGGGTCGCGGAAATGTGGTCTTGTCCTTAGCTTATCAAATATTAAACTTAAACAACATACCTGATGCATAAATTTAGTTTAATGCTAATAACGATATAGTTCGTATAAATAAGGGTGTTATTGCCCGTTTATCCGTTATAATCCCCAAAACTTATCGGATGTCCAAAAGTAGCTTAATGCCAATAACAATTAAGGTCGAGTGCAAAAGGTTCGGTCGCATGTTTATTAAATATAATCTTAAAGTCATATCGACTGTCTAAAAGGAGTTTAATTGCAATAACGTTGTAGGTCGTGCAAACATTAGATCATGACGCCCGTTTATGGTATAAGCTTAAAGTTGTATTCGTTGCAATAAAGTAGTAGAATATGTAAATTTCATGAATCGGGATAACACACACGCAATAATACTCTACCATTAATGATGTAGGTCGCGGAAATGAGGTCTTGCCTCTAGTTTATCAGATATTTCTCTTGAAAAACATATCCGATGCCTTAACCGAGATTACTAACAATAAAGATTCAGTTCGAGAAGAACAGGTCTTTTTGCCCGACTTCGGATATAATTTTAAACCTATATTTGTTGCCTAATCGGAATTAAGTGCCAACGACCATGTAGCTCGCAGAAATAAGGTATTTTTGCCTCCCCATCTAATATAACCGCAAAATCACATCAAATACCTAAAAGTTGTTTAAGGTCGTGTTAATGAGGTCTTGTGACTCCTTTGTCAAATTTAATCTTAAAATCGTTCTTACTGTCTAAAAGTAGTTCAATGTCGATAATGATCAGGGTCGTGGAAACATGGTCTCGACGCTCGTTTATCAGTAATGATTTTGAAAATTATATCCGATGCCTGAACGTACTTTAATGCTCAGCCGATTAGTAGTGTAGAAATTATATTTAGTCCCTCCATTATCGGATATTATCTTAAAATCATCTTAAATGTTTAGAAGAAGTTATGTTATTCCGACGTACGACTATTACGCACAAGCTATGATATTCTACTATTACACATTGAGGTCGTAGGAATTAGTTCTCGACGCTAGTTCATTCTTGGATTCTTGGATATATTCTTCAAAATTTTATCCCATGCCTGAACGGAGTTTAACGTCAATGACAATTAGGTCGTAGAATTGAGTTCTTGTTGCCCACTTATAGGATATAATTATAAAATTGCTTTTTTTGAAAAAAACTAGTCGAATCTGTAAATTACATGAATCGGGATAACATACACGCAATAATACTCTATTATTATTGATGTAGATCGCGGAATGGAGGTCTTGCCCATAGTTTATCGAATAATTCTCTTAAAAAATATATCCGATNTCAAAGATGTATTCGTTGACAAAAAGTAGTTGAATATGTAAATTTCAAGAATCGGGAGAACATACACGCAACAATACTCTACCATTAAATATTAGGGTCGCGGAAATGTGGTCTTGTCCTTAGCTTATCAAATATTAAACTTAAACAACATACCTGATGCATAAATTTAGTTTAATGCTAATAACGATATAGTTCGTATAAATAAGGGTGTTATTGCCCGTTTATCCGTTATAATCCCCAAAACTTATCGGATGTCTAAAAGTAGCTTAATGCCAATAACAATTAAGGTCGAGTGCAAAAGGTTAGGTCGCATGTTTATTAAATATAATCTTAAAGTCATATCGACTGTCTAAAAGGAGTTTAATTGCAATAACGTTGTAGGTCGTGCAAACATTAGATCATGACGCCCGTTTATGGTATAAGCTTAAAGTTGTATTCGTTGCAATAAAGTAGTAGAATATGTAAATTTCATGAATCGGGATAACACACACGCAATAATACTCTACCATTAATGATGTAGGTCGCGGAAATGAGGTCTTGCCTCTAGTTTATCAGATATTTCTCTTGAAAAACATATCCGATGCCTTAACCGAGATTACTAACAATAAAGATTCAGTTCGAGAAGAACAGGTCTTTTTGCCCGACTTCGGATATAATTTTAAACCTATATTTGTTGCCTAATCGGAATTAAGTGCCAACGACCATGTAGCTCGCAGAAATAAGGTATTTTTGCCTCCCCATCTAATATAACCGCAAAATCACATCAAATACCTAAAAGTTGTTTAAGGTCGTGTTAATGAGGTCTTGTGACTCCTTTGTCAAATTTAATCTTAAAATCGTTCTTACTGTCTAAAAGTAGTTCAATGTCGATAATGATCAGGGTCGTGGAAACATGGTCTCGACGCTCGTTTATCAGTAATGATTTTGAAAATTATATCCGATGCCTGAACGTACTTTAATGCTCAGCCGATTAGTAGTGTAGAAATTATATTTAGTCTCTCCATTATCGGATATTATCTTAAAATCATCTTAAATGTTTAGAAGAAGTTATGTTATTCCGACGTACGACTATTACGCACACGCTATGATATTCTACTATTACACATTGAGGTCGTAGGAATTAGTTCTCGACGCTAGTTCATTCTTGGATTCTTGGATATATTCTTCAAAATTTTATCCCATGCCTGAACGGAGTTTAACGTCAATGACAATTAGGTCGTAGAATTGAGTTCTTGTTGCCCACTTATAGGATATAATTTTAAAATTGCTTTTTTTGAAAAAAACTAGTCGAATCTGTAAATTACATGAATCGGGGTAACCTACACGCAATAATACTTAATTATTAACGATGTAGGTCGCGGAAATGAGGTCTTGCCCATAGTTTATCGAATAATTCTCTTACAAAACATATCCGATGCCTTAACCGAGATTACTAACAATAAAGATTCAGTTCGCGAAGAACAGGTCTTTTTGCCCGACTTCGGATACAATTTTAAACCTATATTTGTTGCCTAATTGGTATTAAGTGCCAACGACCATGTAGGTCGTAGAAATAAGGTATTTTTGCCTCCCCATCTGATATAACCGCAAAATCAGATCAAATACCTAAAAGTTGTTTAAGGCCGATAACGATTAAGGTCGTGTGCATGAGGTCTTGTGACTCCTTTATCAAATTTAATCTTAAAATCGTTCTAACTGTCTAAAAGTAGTTCAATGTCGATAATGATCAGGGTCGTGGAAACATGGTCTCGACGCTCGTTTATCAGTAGTTATTTGGAAAATTATATCCGATGCCGGAACGTACTTCAATGTTCAGCTGATTAGTAGTGTAGAAATTATATTTAGTCTCTCCATTATCGGATATTATCTTAAAATCATCTTAAATGTTTAAAAGAATTTATGTTATTCCGACGTACGACTATTACGCACACGCTATGATATTCTACTATTACACATTGAGGTCGTAGAAATCAGTTCTTGACCCTAGTTCATTCTTGGATTATTTCTTCAAAATTTTATCCCATGCCTGAACGGAGTTTAACGTCAATGACAATTAGGTCGTAGAATTGAGTTCTTGTTGCCCACTTATAGGATATAATTTTAAAATTGCTTTTTTTGAAAAAAACTAGTCGAATCTGTAAATTACATGAATCGGGGTAACGTACACGCAATAATACTTAATTATTAACGATGTAGGTCGCGGAAATGAGGTCTTGCCCATAGTTTATCGAATAATTCTCTTACAAAACATATCCGATGCCTTAACCGAGATTACTAACAATAAAGATTCAGTTCGCGAAGAACAGGTCTTTTTGCCCGACTTCGGATACAATTTTAAACCTATATTTGTTGCCTAATTGGTATTAAGTGCCAACGACCATGTAGGTCGTAGAAATAAGGTATTTTTGCCTCCCCATCTGATATAACCGCAAAATCAGATCAAATACCTAAAAGTTGTTCAAGGCCGATAACGATTAAGGTCGTGTGCATGAGGTCTTGTGACTCCTTTATCAAATTTAATCTTAAAATCGTTCTAACTGTCTAAAAGTAGTTCAATGTCGATAATGATCAGGGTCGTGGAAACATGGTCTCGACGCTCGTTTATCAGTAGTTATTTGGAAAATTATATCCGATGCCGGAACGTACTTCAATGTTCAGCTGATTAGTAGTGTAGAAATTATATTTAGTCTCTCCATTATCGGATATTATCTTAAAATCATCTTAAATGTTTAAAAGAATTTATGTTATTCCGACGTACGACTATTACGCACACGCTATGATATTCTACTATTACACATTGAGGTCGTAGAAATCAGTTCTTGACCCTAGTTCATTCTTGGATTATTGGATATATTCTTAAAAATTTTATCCCATGCCTGAACGGAGTTTAACGTCAATGACAATTAGGTCGTAGAATTGAGTTCTTGTTGCCCACTTATAGGATATAATTTTAAAATTGCTTTTTTTGAAAAAAACTAGTCGAATCTGTAAATTACATGAATCGGGGTAACGTACACGCAATAATACTTTATTATTAACGATGTAGGTTGCGGAAATAAGGTCTTGCCCATAGTTTATCGAATAATTCTCTTAAAAATCATATCCGATGCCTTAACCGAGTTTACTAACAATAACGATTCAGGTCGCGAAGAACAGGTCTTTCTTCTCGACTTCGGATACAATTTTAAACATATATTTGTTGTCTAATCGGTATTAAGTGCCAATGACAATGTAGGTCGTAGAAATAAGGAATTTTTTCCTCCTTATCTGATATAATTGCAAAATCACATCAAATACCTAAAAGTTGTTTAAGGCCGATAACGATTAAGGTCGTGTGCATGAGGTCTTGTGACTCCTTTATCAAATTTAATCTTAAAATCGTTCTAACTGTCTAAAAGTAGTTCAATGTCGATAATGATCAGGGTCGTGGAAATATGGTCTCGACGCTCGTTTCTCAGTAATGATTTTGAAAATTATATCCGATGCCTGAACGTACTTTAATGCTCAGCCGATTAGTAGTGTAGAAATTATATTTAGTCCCTCCATTATCGGATATTATGTTAAAATCATCTTTAATGTTTAGTAGAAGTTATGTTATTCCGACGTACGACTATTACGAACACGCTATGATATTCTACTATTACACATTGAGGTCGTAGGAATTAGTTCTCGACGCTAGTTCATTCTTGGATTCTTGGATATATTCTTCAAAATTTTATCCCATGCCTGAACGGAGTTTAACGTCAATGTTTTGAAAAAAACTAGTCGAATCTGTAAATTACATGAATCGGGATAACATACACGCAATAATACTCTATTATTATTGATGTAGACCGCGGAATAGAGGTCTTGCCCATAGTTTATCGAATAATTCTCTTAAAAAATATATCCGATGCCTTAAACGAGATTACTAACAATAAAGATTCAGTTCGCGAAGAACAGATCTTTTTGCCCGACTTCGGATATAATTTTAAACCAATATTTGTTGCCTAATCGGAATTAAGTGCCAACGACCATGTAGGTCGTAGAAATAAGGTATTTTTGCCTCCCCATCTGATATAACCGATAAATCAGATCAAATACCTAAAAGTTGTGTAAGGCCGATAACTATTAAGGTCGTGTTAATGAGGTCTTATGACTCCTTTGTCAAATTTAATCTTAAAATCGTTCTTACTGTCTAAAAGCAGTTCAATGGCGATAATGATCAGGGTCGTGGAAACATGGTCTCGACGCTCGTTTATCAGTAATTATTTGGAAAATTATATCCGATGCCTGAACGTACTTTAATGCTTAGTTGATTAGTAGTGTAGAAATTATATTTGCTCTCTCCATTATCGGATATTATCTTAAAATCATCTTAAATGTTTAGAAGAAGTTATGTTATTCCGACGTACGACTATTACGCACACGCTATGATATTCTACTATTACACATTGAGGTCGTGGAAATCAGTTCTTAACGCTAGTTCGATCTTGGATATATTCTTCAAAATTTCATCCCATGCCTGAACGGAGTTTAACGTCAATGACAATGAGGTCGTAGAAATGAGTTCTGGTTGCCCACTTATAGGATATAATTTTAAAATTGCTTTTTTGCAAAAAACTGGTTAAATCTGTAAATTACATGAATCGGGGTAACGTACACGCAATAATACTTTATTATTAACGATGTAGGTCGCGGAAATGAGGTCTTGCCCATAGTTTATCTAATAATTCTCTTAAAATACATATCCGATGCCTTAACTGAGATTACTGTAACGGACGGAGAGGAGACGAGTCGGAAAGCGAAAAAGAGTAGACGGTGGGTAGGATCGAACCCGGGACCCCGAGATTGCGACGCCTGGAGCTCTACCACTGAGCTACCGCCTACGATGCATGCGCATGCATGCATCGAAGTGCAGCTCGGCTAGCTCTTATCGCTGACTCGTCTCGCAGCTCGCGTTGCAGACGTGTGCGTCTGTGACATTACTAACAATAACGATTCAGTTGGCGAAGAACAGGTCTTTTTGCCCGACTTCGGATATAATTTTAAACCTATATTTGTTGCCTAATCGGAATTAAGTGCCAACGACCATGTAGGTCGCAGAAATAAGGTATTTTCTCCTCCCCATCTGATATAATCGCAAAATCACATCAAATGCCTAAAAGTTGTTTAAGGCCGATAACGATTAAGGTCGTGTTAATGAGGTCTTGTGACTCCTTTGTCAAATTTAATCTTAAAATCGTATTCCGACGTACGACTATTACGCACACGCTATGATATTCTACTATTACACATTGTGGTCGTAGAAATCAGTTCTTGACCCTAGTTCATTCTTGAATATATTCTTCAAAATTTTATCCCATGCCTGAACGGAGTTTAATGTCAATGACAATGAGGTCGTGGAAATGAGTTCTTGTTGCCCACTTATAGGATATAATTTTAAAATTGCTTTTTTTTGCAAAAAAACTAGTTAAATCTGTAAATTTCATGAATCCGGGTAACGTACACGCAATAATACTTTATTCTATCTTGTATTATTCTACCATGTTCGATGTAGGTCATAGAAATAAGGTCTTGTTTCTTGTTTATGGGATGTAATCTTAAAATTAAATTCAATGCCCAGAAGTGGTTAAATATGTTCTTTTGCTTTTGACCCTTTAATATTTTTAATTATATTTTAGGTTGCCATAAAGGCTATTATATATGTACTGTTCCTTGTGGAAANATAGAAATAAGGTCTTGTTTCTTGTTTATGGGATGTAATCTTAAAATTAAATTCAATGCCCAGAAGTGGTTAAATATGTTATTTTGCTTTTGACCCTTTAATATTTTTAATTATATTTTAGGTTGCCATAAAGGCTATTATATATGTACTGTTCCTTGTGGAAACCGGGATATTATAATATGGCCGCTATGGCGACCTGTTGTCATAAAGGACTCATCATATATATAATGGCTGTGGCAACCGGTTGCCATAACGGCCTTTCCGTATTAAAGCTTGTGGCAACCTGGTTGCCATAACGCATTTGGTTGCCTTAAAGGCCATTCGATATGTAAAAAGTTGCCGTAAAGGCCATTCCGTGTATATATATGTGTGTGTGTATATNATATATATATATATATATATATATATATGGGAAATATGAGAACTACCCATATATATATATATATATATATATATATATATAGGTGGTTCTCTAACAAATCGTGCGCGACAAAAAAAATGTTTCCCCAAACTTGGGGGATATGTTCTAGAGGTCACTACGATGTCAGCTGTAAATTTTCAATGCGCAATGTAGGTGTTTCCCACACTCGCGGAGTTTGTCGCCCGAGCGAAGCGAGGGTCACACAAGAGCGAGTGTGGGGTATATCTACTTGAAGCCCGAGTATCTTACGATTCTTTTCCTACTGATGTGCACAATGTTCGATTCTTCAGACGCATTTGCGTGCAAAGCGTCGCTATTCTAGGCGCTGAGAAGAGCATGTGTGGAAGTAGTTAAGCGTGCGGGAAAGTGACAAGTGTGCGCGCACTCTCGTCACTTTCCCGCACGCTTATGTCAGCGTTTGGAAAAGTGACGCTTTGCTAACACAAATACGTTCGCAAAATCGAACTTTGCGCACGTAAGTAGAAACATGATTTTGTATTCCTCCGACAATATTATTATTTGCATAAGCGCGGCAAAAGAAGCTGCGGAAATTTTGCTGAAATTCTGTATCTGTGCCTGTATCTATCTGCAGTGTCTGTATCGGTACTACCATTCGGACGATAACACCAAAACTGTTTAAAACTCCAAAATTTAATTTTAACAAAAATTTTTTGATATTTCGAGTTAAGTGTAGTCTTTGCACATTTTTTCCGTAAGGAATGTTACAAATTTCGCGACCTTACTTGCACAATTTCCTGCAGGATGAATGCACCTTATCGTTCACAGTGTATGCAGGCTATCTTTGTAATTTTATCTTGTCGTTTTTCGCATGCGATCCTGCAAAACTATCAACTGTTTTGCCTAAAAGCACTCATGTACATTATCTCGAACACCGTTTTCCATACTTACCTTATGTTGGCGACGAATAATTTTTGTACAAAATACAAATGGCAACGACAAGGCAAAGTTAACCGATTTAAGGGGGTGTCGGAGGGAACTTTACCGATTGTGACCTCACTTCGTGCCATAGGTCTCATTATTTGCTTCCAATATAATTCAAATTAATAAGAATCAAATTGATAATTATTCCTTATTGTGAAAGTGATCTCGGAATACAGAGTTTACAGTGATTTAATTATTAAAAAACTTTATATCATGAAATATTGTACAAGAAGTGACGGTCGGCTTACTGATTCTCACTTTCATCGTCGCCTCCACCTCGCGTCCTAGTTCTCATTGTTTGTCCAACTTACACATTGGTGTACATATTTAGGCGCTTGTAAATATACAGTTTTATAATATGCAACTCGGAACACCTCATTTACGTGCGATAAATGAGTGTATGTACTTATTATTTATGATATAAAATATTTTTGAGGTTAGAAAACTAAAACATTTCCACCAATCAGCGTGGCTCTGACATCCCTTTAAGACATACATTTTTCCTTGCTTGCGTGCATGCGTGCGTGCGTGCGTGTCTGTGTGTGTGGGTGCGTGCGTGCGTGCGTGCGCGTGTATGTGTGTTTGCGTGCGTGTGTGTGTGGGCACGTGCGTGTGTATGTGTGTGTGTGGGCACGTGCGTGCGTGTGCGTGCGTGCGTGCGTGCTTGCGTTCATGCGCGCGTGCGTACGTGTGTGCGTACGTCTGTGTGTGCGGGTGCGTGCGTGCGTGCGTGTGTATGTGTGTGTGTGTATGTGGGCACGTGCGTGCGTGCATGTGTGTGTGCGTGTGGGCACATGCGTGCGTGCGTGTGCATGGTTGTGGGTGCGTGCGTGCGTGCGTGCGTGCTTGCGGCGCATGCGTGCGTGCGTGTGTTGGGTGTGTGCGTGCTTGCGTGCATGCGTGCGCACGCGCGTGTGTGTGTGTGTGTACAAAGATACAAACACAAACACTATAAAAATTCATATGTTATTGATACGTTACAGAGTTCGGACCCGTAATTCATCAAGTGAAGATGATCACTCATTCAAGCAACCAAAGAAAAAGAATGTATATGCATTTTTTTTTTTAGTTCTATTCATACTAAATATTTTGCAAAAACTTATGCAACAATATATGCTCTTAAGTCAAAAATTGATAAAAAAGATAAAGGAAGAAATCATCACTCTGGTCAGCCAAAATTTAGTCTTAGATCTACGATTATTAGTAATTTGGACAAGAGTTCCATAGAGAGTTTTACAAATGATCTGTTGGAAAACGTATTTACCGATGTAGAGTTAGCAGCCCATTCAGTAACGGGCGTAATCTGTAATGCATCTACGAGCAAAGAGGCTGCACCAGCTTTGGACCCCGAAAGAATGAATTATATTAGAGGTACGTTCTTGAAGACAATTTGTCTTGTTTTAGTTTTAATGTTATTAATTATTATTTTAGTATGCTTCTATAGCATGACGTGGCATAAATTCACACTTATATGTCGAACATATCAGTGCCATTAAGTAGTCCATTATTGAGCTGTACTCATCGCCTTTGCTATGCTCAAGCGATAACCTTACGGTGCTCTAATGAACTGCTTCGGTATGGATAGGCCTGACATTTATGATAGTCGGTGCTATAAAATATTGTATGATACGCGTGGCTTTAATATTACTTTCTGGAATAGCATTAGCGTCTTTGCTCTAATAAGGCTCTAAACTCTAAGACGCTTGTGTCTAAATGACACGAATAATCCAGTATATCCTTATAAAAAAAAGTCTGCAGCTGAATCTGCAGCCTGGCATGCATATTTCTTCCATACTTTCTGCATTCTTTCTGCATTCTTTCTGCATTCTTTCTACATTCTTTCTGCAGCGTCTCTTGCAGCGCTTGTGTTTTCGCACATGTTGATTCAGAGTTAACTTTCAAATACTAACAGTGTAAAATAAAAAATTTTTGTGTAGAAATGTTTCAGAAATTTTGTAGATAAATTTTAAAAAAATTATGCGGAAAATTGACATACCAAACTGCAACTTTGGCTGCAGATGTAGCTGCAGACTTTTTTCGTAATATATAGACTCCTGGAGAAATGCCGATATAAACATTTAACATCCATCATTCATTCTTATAAACACTAACTTATTTTTAAAAAAGGCCTACTTTTAATCTCTATTTTCAATGTTGTTATCTAGTCAATTCATCTTGACCCCTATCGAGTTAACAAAAGCTAAACTTTTGTCTAGAGCTTCTTAAGTTTTTAAGTAATATATTCTACATTTTTTTATTCCATTTTTTGAGTTTTTACAACATTGCACTCTATGTCGATCGAAAAAGTTTCATATACTCTAAAAGAACTTATTTTCTAAATTTCATTTTTTCTCATTTTCGTGCAAGCCTTAAATCTCCTTAATAATAAACAATGACCAGATGATAGTAATGCTGCATTACTAATGGTTTATTATTTTTTAATTTACAGAAATAGTGTACAAGTTTATTGGAAAAACTTCAAAGAATAAATCTAGAATCAATAAGACTACGCAAAACAAGATTAGCAGCAAGCAAAAGGAGTTAAACAAAAAAAAATAATAATAAAGTATCAGAATAATTACAGTTAGATTATTACTATGTTTTATTGTTGTCAATTGTTCAAGTTCATAGAAATGGCTGTTCTAATACGAAATGTAATGATTGATTAAGATTCATCAATGTTTTCATTTTGTGATGGATGTTATTTATTTTGATAATAAAGAAATCGTCAAATGACTATCTTTGTAATCATTTATTTGTTTGCATAATTACGATTATATGTATTACTACCTTTATCTCTATCTCGGTATCTCACTTATCTCTATCTATAACTGGCTTTCTCTGTATTAAGAAAGCGTACTGTTTGTCAATTTATATTCTTTAAAAGTACTTAAAACTTAACAAATACTTGATTGATATTCAATTAAAAAAAAACATGAATTTTGACACACTTGAGCATAAGATACATACTTGATCGCTGCTGCGTTGGGAATAAACAGCTACATTAATTTACTTCCTTAATATCGCTATTAAAATCTTGAAATATCTGATTAATTCAAATGTATTCAATTGAGATACTTAATATTCAGATAAATGACTTTCTTAATTTACATTATTAATCGTTTTGTGTATAGTGTATATCAAGTAAATAGAAAATAATAAACAAACGTGCAGGAGTAAAGGCATGCATGTATGCATATTCAATTATTATTTTTCAATATTCTATCTGACGGACCTAATGAATTTTTTTATGCAAGTTCCGCATTGGGGATATCCAGAGCCGACAAGCATGCGCTGGACGCGAGTGGCCGCGTTTTGATATAGAACGCATGCGCGTCGGCCCCAGTTAACAAGCGGCCGGCACTGGCAAAAATTTCCGGAATTCAAAGTTTGAATTAACCGTGTGTGTAATATTAGAACTGATTACAGAATAAGTATTAACAGTGGTTTAGAGGTAATAGCTGAATGGCAATATTGGAGGGTAATTAAGGAGCAAGAATTAAGGGGCAGTAATTGAGGGGCACTAATTAAGGAGCACAATTTTTGAATCGGCAGCGGCGAAGCTTTTTTGATAATATAGAGGGACTACAGAATCTATAGTAAAGAATTCTAAAATCTACATTTAAGATGATATGCATTGAGAGGGAAAATTAAGGGGGAAAATTGAGGGGGAAAATTGAGGGGGAGAATTGAGGGGGAAAACTGAGGGGGAGAATTGAGGGGGAAAATTTCTGAAACGGCGGCGGCGGCGGCGGCGAAACTTTTTTTATAATATAGAGAGATAAGCATGTATGATTACCTGCAGCATCCACGTAAGTTTAAATCATATATTCATATGCGTTAACATATGGGCCTGATAGTTTCCATGTAATCTACAGGACTTCGTATATAAAAAGAGTTTCGTGAACGCGTTGGAACATGCAGTACAAGAGAAGCTATTAAAAAGTATGTAAATAAAACAGGAAATCCAATGTATTCTGCTTTAAATTTTAGCACGTCTGTCTGCATATTTATCAATTGGTTTCAACGTTATAAAATATTCAGAAAAGGTTTTCATGCAGGTTTTTGTACAGAGATACTTGCATATAGTTATGCAGCTTTACATGCAGAATTTCATGTAGAATTATCGCGAATTCCCAGTTCGCTATCATGCAGAAGAGCATGTACATCGTTTTGCCTGCTGCCGTGCTGGTCATGATGCTGGCCAACCAGCATAATTACATGCATATCAGAGTGCATGTGTATTTGCAGGTAAACATGTTGGATTGCATGCTTGAAGGCATGCACTTGAACATGCTGGTTCACCTGCAGATTATTTTCGTAACGGCCGTTACAAGATTCAATATGACGACTTAACTGCCCAAACTCGACTGACACTCAATAGCTTTTATAGCTGCTCCTTATTCATACTGTTTTACAAATCAGCATTACTCGCAGTTTGTTGCACTGCTTAGCTGTGCCGTTCTTCCGAGTTTATTGAACTACTCAACAGAGATGAAACAGGAGCTAAGAAAAAAGTATGCTGTGCAAGCACTATAATAGAATATTTAATCTCTTTAATTAAAATGTTTATATAATAAATGTGCTTGGTTTGTGTATAATGAATTATTAACTCCTAAAATTAAAAATGGTAATATTATAAATTGCAACGTCAACATTAGCAGATTATTTTCATTATTAATAAATCTATACGAATGCTCTACAGAAAAGAAAAGTTGCACTTTATGTGATTCGAACTATAAAACAAAATTGGAAAAAATTCTATTGCTTAATTTGAAAATAGTTATTTTCAAGACAAAACTTTTGATTGCCACTTCTGTCAAGAACAAAATTTGTTATGCCAGTATAGAGTTGGACTTTACTTGTGGATTGACACGGATGAAGCTTACACAAAATCTACCTATGCAGCTGAAATTAACATTAATACCGATAAACTAACGACTAATTTGAAATTAATCCCAACGAAAATAATTGTGAAAAATGATACCTTCATGGTTTTGTTCCGGATCCCTTGTAGGATCATATGGCTCGTCTGCTTCGCTGTTGCTGCTAATTTCTTCATCCATTGGCACGTAGCTTCCTCTAACGAAATTTATTGTTCCAATAAATAAAATATTGTTTTAAAATACAGTATGTGAATGATATTTTAAATATTTCCAAGTTTAATTATTTTGCTGTAGAAGCAATTTTCTTATCGCAAAAGATCGAGAAATCAATTAAATCATCAGGTTCCAAATCTTGTGGATATGAAACGAATCAAATGGTCGATAAGTTTTAAATTATAATTCAAAAATTAAAAATATATTGTTCTAATGTACATACAATACATGTTAATTAAATATAATTTGAATTCAATATTTTAAATATATATATCTATACTGTTACGTACAGACCGACGATGGCTCCGTGGTAAACCGCCTGCCTCCCGGTCAAGGGGTCGTGGGTTCGAGCCCCTATCAGCGCGATCAGTTTTTTCAGATCCGATGAAAATCTTACTTACGTCACCGGGTTTGAGAAAGGCGTAGGTGTGATGAGCCTACCCTGGAAACTTTCGAACGCTAAAATTCATCTAGAAACACAACACACGATACGCTGTGAGGCCATGAACTTTCGAGTTCGAAAAATCGACCCATTTATTTTTTTTATTTTTTATACTGTCACGTACACACCGTAACTTGTAACGATGTGCAGTCGCGAGGCTAATTGTTCGAGCGCGGACAGCTCGCATCTCATTTTACGGGAGGTTGTCTACGGGAAGACTGCTCCAAGAGCAGTCCTACCACCAAGTGTTGTATCAGTTATTGTCGAGGCACTACATCCCTCTCTCTCTCTCTCTCTCTCTCTCTCTCTCTCTCTCTCTCTCTCTCTCTCTCTCTCTCTCTCTCTCTCCGTTACGTCGAATAAACGAACCACTCAAGCTTACTCCTTGGCCTTTTTAGTTCGACCCTGCGCACCTCTCTCCACGTCCCTGGGTTTGACACTTAGAAGGCACCGCCGAAAACCTTCTGTCGAAAACCCGGTTCTGCGTTACACAGATTACCGACTAGTGCGTAGGTTCGCAATGAATGGATAGTCAGGTGCGACGTTGCAAACGTCGCAGCCACGCAAAACGTGTTGCTGTTTTGCGCGGCAAATTCTCCTCAACGCAAAAGGCCGAGAAAGAGACAGTCGGCGTGTGCGAAGCCCGCGTTTCTCGGACGTGAGCTACGTCCCGGGAATTCGCGGAAATTGCCAGCCGTCGTGAGCTCTGGGAAGAAGTCCGCCGGTCCGAGCTGGCGCGAGACGAGCAGCCAATCAGCCCGTCTCGCGTCTCGCTTGGCCAATCGGACTACGTTTTCGGCCGGGCCCTAACGGCCGGGAGAGTATCGCCGAGCGTGCGAACGCAGCGTGAATCGGCAGTTCTCGTCTGGATCCCGTCGACGCGACACGTCTACGAGAGAGAGAATCGCACGCGAGTGTTAAGTGTGCGAGTGTGTGGAGAGAGAGTGTGTGAGGAGAGCAGCAGCAGCATCACGACCTGGACCGCCATCCCGAGGAAGGAGTCCATCCTCGGAGACGACCATCCAGCCGCCCGCCACTGCTGCAATCCAGAGTCTTCACCGCCCGGCTGCCATCTTCCGTCGAGCAGGCACGAGAGAAAGGGAGCCAGAATGGGAGGAAGGACGTCGGTAGGAGAGCCTTCGCCGTCCCGTCGCCATCCGCCGTCGAGCAGGCACGAGAGGAAGAACGACAGAACGAGAGGAAGGCCGCCGTCGTCAAGTCTACGTGAGAGAGAGAGAGAGAGATTTTTAGATTTAAGATTTAAGTGTTTTATTGCTGTACATTATGTTGTACAAATAGTATTATAGAAAATATTTACAGATTAATTACAAGTTTGAGCGATAGATGATTTGAAGTATGTTAAGTAATGGAGGTGAGATGAGATAGCGAAAAGTTGTGAATGAGGTGTTTTTGTGATAGTTACTATTGTTTGTGAAGGTGTTTGAGAGGATGTTGCGAATTTAGTTGTTTCTACTCTGTTCTTCTTGAGCGAAAAAGTATTGTCTAGCCTGCGTTTTGAAATAAGAAGTTGAACTGTTGTTACGTAAGTGAGATGGTAGGGAATTCCAGAGATATGAGGCGCTGATGTGGAATGATTTCCTCAGCGTCTCTGTGGCGAAGGGGGGGATGTCTAGAGGACTCACTTCACCCCTCACTGGGCGGAGGGCGACGTGGAAGTTAAAATAGGCTAAGATATAGGATGGTACAGCAGTATTAAATAGTTTTCTTAGANTAATAATTTTCTTAGAAAACAAGCCATAAAGTACTTTCTACGTCCGGCTGTGGTGAGCCAGCCTAGCTCACGCCTGTAAGGAGTGATGTGCTCGTCCCTTCTTACACCATAGATGTAACGAATTCCAGTATTTACCAGTCTTTGTAGTTTGAGGTCTAGTTCATTAGTTAAGTCACAGTATACCAGTGAACAATAGTCAATGATGGGAAACAGGAGAGCCTGCACAAGATGTTTGCGCAGTCTAAGGCTAGTGCTTTTTCGAAAGAAGTTTAGACGGTACATTAAAGAGTGAGCACGTTTGCATATTTGCTTGACATGCTCTTTCCAGGTTAGCTTCGAATCTAGCAATAACCCGAGACTGCGCACGGATGATTGATACTCGACCCGGGCTCCTCCTATGTTTATGTAGGTGTTAGCTACAGTTGGTAAAGAGTTTATATAGTAAGGGGAGCCCAGGGCGATCGTCTGAGTTTTGCTGACGTTTAACTTCAAAAGATTTTGTGCTGCCCAGCCTGAAATCCTCTCGGCATTAGCTGTCATCCTAACGGAACAGGAATCCAGCTCCTCGAGGGGGCATTGACAGTAAATCTGGAGGTCATCCGCATAAATGAGGTGATAGGTATCTGAGTCAAGACAGAAGCCGATGTCATTGATGTATAACGAGAATAGCAGGGGGCCCAGGACGGACCCCTGTGGGACTCCCGTGTTGAGAGGGCGAAAGGTGGAGAGCTCGCCCTTATCACCAATGACAGCCTGCTCTCTGCCCGTAAGATATGATGCAAGCCAGCGGATGACCTGTTTCGAGAAACCGAAAGAGGTTAGTTTTGAGAGAAGTTTGACGTGACACACAGTGTCAAACGCCTTACTAAAGTCGAAGAGGAGGAGAAGTGTAACCATCTTTTTGTTTATCCCTAGCCTGATATCGTCGGTCAACTTTATCAGGCCTGACTGAGTACTATGTCCGGAGCGAAAGCCGGTTTGAAGATCATCAAGGCAGAGCCTCGATTCCAGATATTCAGATATTTGTTTGTGTACCAGCCATTCCAGTGCCTTTGACAGAAAACATAGAAGGGAGATCGGACGATAGTCAGAAAGAGATGTTGGGGAGCTGACTTTGTTTAGCGCATGCACTAGAGACTTTTTCCAGACAGAGGGGAAGCATGACTCGCTCAGGGACAGGTTAAAAATTCTACAGAGAAAGGGAGCGAGTACTGGCAATGCCTTCTGAATTATGCCCTGTGGAATGCCATCGCTGCCTCTTGCCTGGGAGTCAAAGTGCATTATCGCAGCTAAAACGTCCGATTCCGTTATCTCCCTGAAGTTAAAGTGTACGGGGGTGTTCAGACTCTCGAGCCCTTGCAGGTAGTCCGCAACGTCAGGGGCCAGCGGATCGGTGGAAATTCCGCTAAAGTGCCTGTTGAGGTCTTCAGTAGAGAAACGAGAGGGAGGTGATTCCCTGGAGGTGGTGATTCCAAGTTTCTCTAGCTCTCTCCAGATCTCACCGGCGTCAGTCAGAGACGCCAAGCGTGAATGATAATAATTCAGCCTGGCATCCTCGACCTGCCGATGAGCGTCATCCCTAGCTAGTCTATAGAATAGCAGGTCTAAGGGGAGACGCGATCTGCGAAAACGTCGATAGAGTCTGTCCCGTTCTTTCACAAGGTCACGAAGAGCCGTGGTGAACCACGGGTGACGTTTCGTTCGTGGGGTCACTGTTCGTAATGGGGCGAGATGGCTTATGGCGTTAGTCAAGTTAGCGTTTAACAGTGTGATGCAGTCGTCAAGTGATGATGTAGCGAGCAATGACCAGTCGCACGCACCCAAGAAGTCCCTTAGCTTCTCGGCGCAGATGCCTTT
>CM053170.1:19365862-19396660 GCA_012977825.3 Pteromalus puparum | reverse complement strand
TTTTTTAGATTTAATAGGTTTTATTACTGTACATTATGTTGTACAAAAATATAAGACAAGTATATATACATAAGTGGTATGTATATATTCGACATACAGACTATTCATTGATGTGTGTGTGAGTGACTAATGAAAGTGTGTTTCTATATGGTGATGATGAGTGAAATGGTGTCGATATTTGTATTGAGGGTGGTCTGTGTCTATGGAGAATTTTCTATGGTGAAAAAGTGGTCTTTGGCTATTGTTTTGAAATGAGCGATAGATCTAGTGTTGCGAAGTCGAGATGGTAATGAGTTCCACAGATATGAAGCGCTTACATGGAATGAGCCCTTCAGCGCCTCTGTCTTACAAGGTCGAATGTCAAGTATTGCCGCCTCACCCCTCACAGGCCGGAGCGCTACATGAAAGTCAAAAAATGCTAAGATGTAAGAAGGTACGGCTGTATTGAACATTTTTCGCAGAAAGCAGGCCATGAAGTACCTCCTGCGCCCGGCAGTGGTTAGCCAGTACAATTCACGTCTGTAAGGGGAGATGTGCTCATCCCTCCTCACACCACAGATGTACCGGATTCCCGTATTTATGAGTCTCTGTAATTTGGTGTCAAGTTCTTCAGTCAGATCACAGTATACCAATGAGCAGTAGTCTATGATTGGAAAAAGGAGCGCCTGGATGAGATGTTTACGCAGCCTAAGGTTGGTGCATTTACGAAAAAAGTATAGTCTGTACATTAATGAGTGAGCACGTTTACATAATTGTGCAACATGCTCTTTCCATGTTATTTTCGAGTCTAGCACCAACCCCAGATTGCGGACCGAGGATTCGTATTCAACACGGGCTCCGCCTATGTTAATGTAGGTGTTGGATACGGTTGGCAACGCATTAATGTAGTAAGAGGAGCCCAGGACGATTGCTTTAGTTTTAGCGACATTGAGCTTCAGACGGTTCTGTGTAGCCCAGTCCATGATCCTCTCGGCGTTAGTTCTCATCTTGCCAGAACAAGAGTCGAGCTCATCGAGGCGACATTGGCTGTAAATCTGCAGGTCATCCGCATAGATCAGATGGGACACATCTGGATCTAGGCAAAATCCTATGTCGTTGATGTACAGCGCAAACAATAATGGACCTAACACTGATCCTTGCGGGACTCCGGTGTTGAGGGGTCGGAAGGTGGAGAGTTCATTGCTTTCACCAACGACGGCCTGTTCTCTTCCTGTAAGGTACGACGCAAGCCAGCGGATTACCTGCTTGGAGAAGCCGAAGGATGGTAGCTTTCTCAAGAGCTCAACGTGACACACCTTATCAAACGCCTTGCTAAAGTCAAATAGAAGTAGAAGAGTGACCTTCTTTTTGTCTATGCCAAGCCTGACATCATCAGTCAACTTGATTAAGCCGGACTGTGTGCTGTGACCAGTGCGGAAGCCAGTCTGTAGATTGTCAAGAAAAAGTCTTGATTCAAGGTACTCAGAGACTTGCCTATGCACTAGCCACTCCAGCGCCTTGGATAGAAAACAGAGCAGGGAGATCGGGCGGTAGTCAGTAACAGATGTTGGTGAACTGATCTTGTTTAGTGCACGCACCAGCGACTTCTTCCAGACAGAGGGGAAGCATGACTCGCTCAAGGACAGGTTGAAGATCCTACATAGTATGGGAGCGAGTACTGATATTGCCTTATAAATTACAACCTGTGGAATGCCATCAATGCCTCTAGCCTGTGTGTCGAAGTGCTGTACGGCAGCTAATACATCCGATTCCGTAATAGCTCTGAAATTGAAGTGTTCGGGGAAACTCCGGCTCCCAAGGCATCGCAGATATTCCTCAACCGACGGAGCCAACGGATCGTAGGAGATTGAGCTGAAGTGTTGATTGAGGTCATCCGTGGAGAAGCGAGAAGGTGGAGGTGCCTTGGAGGTGGTGATTCCAAGGTTCTCAAGCTCTCTCCAAATCTCAGCAGGTTCAGTCAAGGTTGACAGGCGTGAATGATAGTAATTCAGCCTGGCTTCCTCAACCTGTCTGTGAGCGTCATCCCTTGCTATTCTATAAAAATATAGATCACAAGGTAGACGAGATCTGCGAAACCTTCTATAGAGACGATCCCGCTCGGACAAAAGGCCACGAAGAGCCGCAGTAAACCATGGGTGGCGTTTCGGTCCAGGTGTCACAGTACGCAATGGGGCGAGATGATCTATGGCATTCGTCAGGTTATCGTTGAGAATGAGGATGCTTTCGTCGAGTGATGACGCTGTGAGTGATGACCAGTCAAATGTACCAAGCAAGTCCCTTAGCTTCTCGGCACAGATCCCCTTGTAGTTTCTGTATGTGTATGGTTTAGGTATGTAGCGTGGAATCTGTACGTCGAGGGTGGCAGTAATCAGGTCATGTCCGTTTATAAAAGGAGTCTCAGTTTTGTAGTACGATAACAGGCGATCCTGCATATCTATTAAGCAAAGGTCGAGCCAGGTATTTGAGTCCTGTTTATGGTGCGTAGCACCATAGGGCACTGAGAGTAAGGAGTTTTCCTCGATGAAGGCTTTAATAAATTTAGCATCTTCGGATGAGGAGAGTTGGTCGGCGTTAAAATCACCCATAATGACCTTTGTTGAGTAGTTGTGCATATGCGTATTTAGCTGTTCTATAAAGTTATTGTCCTGGATGAAAGGGGCATGAGGTGGACGATACACAACTCCCACAAAGATGGGTGAAACACCTTTGGCTGAGATTTCACAGAGAAGGTACTCTGGTTTACCTGGCCTGCCCGACCAGACCCCGTCAGAGGATGAAATAATGTTTGCTGTCAGTGAGTGATGAACGTAGAGTGCCACACCTCCACCATTTCTATTTCTGTCGCGTCTGTGAAGAATGTAGTTTTCCAGTGAAGGGATGGAGGTTACTTTTTCGTCAAGCCAGGTCTCAGTGACAGCTATCACGTGGAAGAAGGGACGAGTTGACAGAAAAAGCCTGACCATCTCAATGTGACCCGTAAGAGAGTTCGCATTAAAATGGCAGACCCTTAGACCTTCAGACAGATTTACCTTAGGTGTTTGTGAAGATGATTCAGGTGATGATACAGATGATGATGCAGATGACTGTTGCAGGCAACGAGGAATGAGGTGAGTGTAGTTTAGCTGGTTGTGATTGTGCCTAAAAAATTCTTTAAGTCCTCATCCGTTGTAATCCTCACAGCGCGATCTTCTCTCTTCAGCTTGATGTAGATTCGGCCATCTCTCACAAAAGTGGTGCAGCCGCACCCCCTCGCGGCCTTCCTGACAGCAACACGAAGTCGATGGATATCAGCCGGCAGCCACTCGTTTATATTGATATACGAGCTGGGGAAGGGTAGCGCGACACGAGCCTTACGCAGCAGGTCACTAGACAGTTGTGTTGTGTGTAGCTTGCGAATTTTAATTTTCGCGGAGATGAGTGATCTCATGAGTGTTCTGGAGAGAGAGACCGAGAGCGGAACGCTGGCCGTCTCGGTATCCGCAGAAACCTCTGAAACCTCTGCAGCCTCTTCACGGGCCATCTTCACCCTTCCTAGAGGGCGCACAGAGATGATGTCCTTCTCTGTCAGCCCTGCATCTAGTGGTTTAAGGGCCGCATAAGCAAGCTGCCTCAAAGAAGCTGTTTCGGTGTAGGTCAGCCCTGTGATGACCAGCTCCGCCGATAATTTTGCTTGCGAAGTCATGACCCCATCCAGTTGTGCCTGAATTTTCGCGTTGGCCTCACGAAGCTGCTTGATGGTGTCGCAGTCCGGAGTCAGCGCGTCCTCACGTTGAGAGTTGCTAGTGCCGCTCGCTAGCAGATGGTCAAGCTTAGCTTTGATGTTTTCCTGCTCGGTCCTCAGCGCGGCGACGTCCTCCTCCACTACCGTCACGCGGCTAATGAGTGCAGGAATTTCCTTTAGCGGCTCCAAGGATCTCTCAATGGCCGTCATCCTCTTCTCCACCAGGTTTCTACTCTCTGCAATCTCGCTCTTCATGGACTTCTGCGACTGCTCTATACTGTCCAGCTTTTTTAATTTATCCAAGATTAAATTGAGCGCAGAATCTTCTTTCGGTGTTGGACTGGAAGAGCGAGATGCTGGCGCAGAGAGCGACTTGCCCTGCAGAGGTCGTCGCTGAGACCGGGTTAGACGCTGAGGGCTGCTGCCATCTGACGGGGGCAATGAGGCCGAGGTGGTTTTGGTTGGGTCGTTGGCAGCCACCAGGCAGTCCCTGCAGACCTGTATGGTCCGTCCACCCTCCAATACGGTAAGTATAGCCATGCATTTGGCATGATAATGCCAGCCGCATTTATCGCATTTGCGAGGGTTGCTTTTTGCAACAATTCTAGTGCATTTCTTGCACGAAGTTGGCACCAGTAATGGCGGCTGTTCCTCCTCCTCAAGATCAGACATAGCGATAATATGTGATAGTGTGATTCAAATTTAGCGGCAGAAAAACTGATGGTAACTTATCGATTGGGTTGGCTTGGCTCAGTCGATAAGTAGTTATAGGCTATAGTGTAGTAGCGGACGATTCAACATTTGGCGCGCTTGAGGAACACCGAACTGCACATGCGCACGGACCGAGTCAATGATGCCAACTGTTGCTCGTGAAATCTGAGCTGCGATGGTGTAGCACTCTTGCGGCAAATTATTGATCTTCGATCGCGGCGATGATTTCGCACTTATTGAGCGAGATCAGCTGTATATATAGATATACTGGTGTATGGAGCTAGCTTCAGATGTAGCGATGATAAAAAACTGGCACACGGAGGCAGGACGTTGCAGCACTCAATAACATACACAGTAACACTATTTGACGCAGGTTCATCAGAGCGACGGGAGCAAGCGATGCGGTTCAACACTCAGCGACCAAGGCAGTAGAAGATTGGAGGTTATGTCAGATAGTTAGCGGAAAAATTCCCTCCAGGCTCATAAAAAAAGCACCGAAGTTGCAATTTTTAGCGCTAACTTGAGAGCCGATTGGAGGGTTCCTTCCGCTGTAACAAAATTCTCCGAGGAGTGTAGAAAGTATTAGTAATCTTTGTAAAAGTGAAGAGTAAACGGCTAATGATTTCAAACTCACCAAGAGCAGACGACAGAGAGAGAGAGAGAGAGAGAGAGAGAGAGAGAGAGAGAGAGAGGTGTGGAGCGCGTGCCGAATCGTTGAATAGAAATTCCTCACGAATACCGTGGCGGCTGAAGGTCGCCAGGCAAAAACAAACTCATCGGATCGACTCGGAAGAAACCTTCACGGACTCTCACTACACTCCTTAAGGCGGCGTTGTAACAGCGCTCTTGGTCCTGTGGGAGCTGGAAGGGAGGGCTGCTCCTCCAGACACCAATAGCATGTCTCGCTGCCCAATCCGAGGTGTTGGACGTTCACGTGTCTCACAAGGCTCTGCTTGTGAACGTAGCGGGCACCGCAGTAGGCACACGAGTAGCCCTCAGCAGAGCCAGAATGCTGTCCGTGCTGGGGAAGGTGAGCTCTGCTCTCAGCCGCCGCCCTCGTGGTAAAACCGCAACCGTCATGCGTATAGATGTACACCTGCTTGGGTCGGTCGCAAACCACACCCTGAGTATGTGGATTGGTACATATACCACGCACGGCACACTCAGGACAGCCACACGAGATAAAGTGACTGCCCAGGGTGTTCCAGGCAGGACCTCCCACGTTGACGGCCTCCGCGACATTTACACCCAGGTTCACCACGTGGTATGGAACCCCGGAGCCAACATACACCAAGTCCCCAGATCTCTGCACGATTACTTGAAATTCGATGTTCTTCGACCTGAAGAACTGTACTGTCATGGCCACCCGTTTGTGGTAATGCGGCGCTGGACATCCACCATCCTTCCAGTCAGATACATCGTCCCCCTTCTCGTGCATTTCCTGGAAGGCTTGTTGAAGGGCCAGCGCTGCATCCGTAAACCAATCCGGGTGGACTAACAGCCACAACTTGACGCCCTTATGTTCTCCGTAGAGTATCAAGTTGCAGCTGTCCAGGTGGCCAACTTCTGTGTGGAACACCGTGACAGCACCACGACCAGCCGCATAGACGGTGGATTTGTTAATCCCAGGGCTGTCTACCAGCTGGTTCTTCTCGGGGTCGATATGAAGTGGCATCTTTTCGAGTTGCCGTTCGACGCCAACCGAGGCTGGAGGCAAGCTCATCCCGTAGATAGGACGCGTGCCAGGAACCACCTTTGATATGACGGATTAATGAAGCGCTTCCATACCACCAGTATCATAGGGCAGAATATGGCAGAGATGCTCTGACTATAAAGAATAAAGAAAAAGTTAACGAGAGGGATAAGGAACAGTTCATTGAAAGCAAAATAAACAAATCACTAACCATCATCATATCAACGACCGCGTTGACTGAGATCCTTGCAGGGACTACCTTATTGGTCCTAGGGGCTATAGAAACCCCTTCGACGCTAGTCGGCCGCAGCTTAACCACCTTCAGCTTAGGACGACGCTTTCCTCCCAGCATCGCTTGTAGTATCGGCCTGACACCCACCACGGCATTCGGGATCAAGCCACGGAACTAGGGGAAACAAGGAAAATTAGTTTAGAGAGAGAAGAATATAAATTAGAATATACACGTGCACACAAGTCAACCCAAAACACCGCACTACTAGATTACCTGGAAGGGATTTAGTCACAACTATAAGCAATAAGAATTACCAAAACATGCATTGGTTAAGAAATTTGACATATATCTTACCGCCTGCATACAGGAAGGACAACTGGTTCACCTTGCTGCAANGGGGGGGGGGGGGTAGATGGCCGCAGTAAAAAAGAGCGCTGAAATGACAAAACTGTACAAAAAAATAATAATTATCCATAAGTCACGTACGAAGGAATTACGGAAAACCTACCACAAGCACTCGAGATTTTTGCTGGGAAGCATTGGGATGGTGAATGATGTGGACGGCCTCATCCAGCGTCTTAACATCGTCAACATACTTGACAAAGTCCCAGTTACTAACGAAATCCGATATGATAAGGCTAGTAGGGAAAATAATCGTTAATACTATGGTATGGGAACCACAGGAAAGGATTCTTAAGAATTTTTGCTTTCTCGTTTTTTTGAAATAAAATAACTAGCGCGCCACGCGCGGTCTTACGGCCGCGGTGGCTTGCCGCCTTGCATCGCTTCGCGATGCTAAGTCGTCGCTTCGCGACGCTTCGCGATGCAAGGCACGCAGAACGCGAAGCGTTTTGCGTATAAGGCGCGACCGCTGTCGCTCGCCTTGCCGCCCGACGCTCGGCATACCAGCCGACACTCGCGCTTCGCGCTCGCCATACCCCCCGCCGCTCGCGCTCCGCGCTCACCATACCCGCCGGTGCTCGTGCTGCGCGCTCGCTATCTGAAAAAACATTGATTTTTTAGCTTTGTCGTATACAATTAAAAATGTGTTGGCCATGCATAACTTGAAAGTTTTTCAATTATTTTAGTTTTTGACTCACGATTTTCAATATTATACTATTTGGTGGAAAATATATTGGTTTTTATATGGAAGCTGTGGCGTCACGCTTAACAAACCATATTCCATCCCATTCCTAAAAAGTAATGAATTTCGTGCAAAGATAGTTTATTGCATAATTTGAACAGAAAAAGTATTAGTTTTATTATATCAGCTGAGCAAAACCGAACAGCTGTTCGTTGGCTCTGTCGAAGCAAGGCAGCGAGCTTGACCACTGCGCATACATTGTGCGCACCGATCTGACGACCAGTTAGCGTCATGCCCATGTGTGTTGACGTTTTGAAGCAGCCTCCCGGCCTCCGCTAACGCAATGTTTTTTCGGCGATATTGTAAGTGAATGCCTAGTGAAAAACAGCAGCAATGACGTGATGTAACAGTGTTATAAGTAGTTTAAAAATCAGAACAGAAATGCTGCTATGGTGCCTGTTTTCAAGCAACCTTTGCTCACCGTGATTCCGCTCGCGGATCAGCTGCTCGTGGTTCTCGCTTTGGAAGACAGTGCAAAAAGTATTCAAAAGTGATGCACCCGGAATGGCACCGAGGATGCGACGTGTGAGTGTCAGTTCATAAAGGAGTGCTGCAGTATAGTGCTGCAGTATATTAGCTCCAACAAGAAACTTGAGTTTTTGCTTGGAGGTTATCCTTTGTTTTTTGGACTACTCCTGTGGCTGCTGCTCCTGCTCTTTCTGTTGATGTGCTGATACATTCTTCTTGCAAGATGCTATATGGATGAAGATTCACTATCGCATAAGATCTACGACTGGTTTTCCTTTGCTCTTGTGTTCATTATATTTACAACAAATATCTATTGTGTTATATGCAGTATAATCAATGTGATTTTGTGATCTCTCTCTCTCTCGTTCTCTCTCTCTCTCTCTCTCTCTCTCTCTCTCTCTCTCTCTCCCTCTCTCTCTCTCTCTCTCTCTCTCTCTCTCTCTCTCTCTCTGGTGGTGCTGGTTGGCGTTTCTAGGTACTTCAACAGCCTCAATACAACCCTGGAGCTGGATTTATCTTATCTGGTTGTGCTGCTTGGCGTCTCTGGCTGATGTAATCACCCGGAGACAACCTTGGAACTATATTTGAGCTTTCGGGCAGTGCTGGTTGGCGTTTCTAGCTGGCTCAACCAACTGCGAATGATCCTGGAGCTCTATTTCCACTATCCGGCAGTCCTGGTTGGCGTTGCCAGCTGCTTGAACCACCTTGAGACGATCTTGCAACTGAATTGATGCTGTCCTGGAGTGTTGGTTGGCGTTCTTGGATAATTGAACTACTTTAATACGAATCTGGATATGGATTTATACAATCTGACAAGGTAATTTTTAAAATATTACAATAAACTTGAACTGTATATTAAATTGATATTGTATCTTCAATAAGTTTTAACTTGAAACGCTTTGTCCCCTGAATAAGTTCAGTCAACAGATTTCTTATGGCTTGCGGATATATTTTCAGTGTTCATGATGATAATCTTCTGTTTGTAAATATGAACTATGTTACTAAAACATGTTGTTTGACGGTATACATACTTAAAAGCTGCCTTGTTTTAAATTTTAAGCAGAGATCAGTAGTCTGAATCTCTCAATAATTATTTATGAGTATGATTTTCTAATATTTTTCTGTATGTCTAGGTGTTTAAACAATTCTGCATTTGTTGGATTACGGTCTAGTGCGTCTACCAGTGTCAAACTAAGGATACTGATGGTGCTGATAACTGAGCTATTAAAATCTTGGAGTTGGAACGTAACTTCATAGATATATTAATGGGTGACTATTTTTATTAGGTAAGATCAGTGATTTGAATAATTATTTGTGAGTATAAATTTCTAATGTTTTTTTTGTTTTCTAGTTTCTCAACATTGTGGCCAAGTGCTGATTGGTATTCTTTTAACAGCCATCAAAACTACTAGAAAACTGGCAACTTACTTGTATTTGTATCAATTATTTATTTTTGTTTGTAGACCTATTCTTAAAATAAACCTTATTTTAATTTTATTTTATTGTAATTTCAGATAAACAATACAACACTACTGTATCGCAGTTTTCAAAAGAATAATATTTCGTTTGTAGGATTTCAATTGGAAATTGATTGTTTAGGAATTCAGCATAGTTTAGAGGGATGTAGTAAGCTACTTAGAGCTTTTCTTCAATCTAAGCGAATTTCCTTATTGAATTTAGGTTTTTCTAGTTCAGTATAATAATACACTTAAATTTCGGAAGTGAATTTTACTGATTCAGCTTAAATTAAAAGATATAATTATCATAGCGTACGTACGTCGTTATATGATGCCAAGTAATACTCGGATCAGTTTCACTGATCCTTGTATTCGGCGATTGAGTATTTCTTAAATAACGCATTTCTTATAATTTTATTTAAAAAATGGTTTAATCATGTATGTACGTACGAGATAAAGGCCAAAATATAAATTTCAGCTTTTAACAATATAGGAAAATTCCTGAAAATATTTGGGTTAGATGTGGCATGTTGCACCGAAGTTATTATTGAATCTATATATCAAAAAATCGCTTATAGGGTTGTTGTATGTCAAAAGGTATTTTTAAAAAATGTTTGCCACGGTAAAAAGTTGTATTTTCAAAATGTCTGTAACTTTTACACTTAACATTTTTATGTAAAACTTAAAGCTTCAAAGTTTTATTCTAAATAATTGGTTTTTAAGCTGTAAAAAACCGATTTTGGGCTGTAAACTCGAGTTATAAGCATTTTCATGATTTGATGTTAATGAGAAAAAGTTGTATTTTTCAAAGATCTACAACTTTTCTTAACTTTTTTTTGCAGAATGCTTAGAATCCGAGTTAGAGCCAAAAAACCGTTTTTAGCGATTTTTGGAGGTGGCCGCATTCTGCGTACATGTGCGGGATTAAGCTGAAAATAGAACCATCAGGTTCTGGTGGTGAGGAAAGTTTGCACACAAAGTTTTAGCCTGATCGACTAAAGTCTCTCAGAGATAATCGTGTAACACCAAAATTTTTATATAAAAATACGCGTAAAAATCGAACAAATTGCGCATAGCATGTCGTTTTCGTTATCGAATCCTCGCATCAATTTTTCATCATACATGATCAGGTGACGAGCTTTCGACGAAGATGTAATAAGATGAGCAGACATTGTCGATTCTTTTTCATCTTTTTTGTTGACTAATAGACTTGTATTTTTCCCAAGATGTTCCGCAAAGTCTCTAATCGAATTATATTTATCCTTATTCCGCTACTTTGTATGATTTTTTGATCGCTGTATCGTTTTTCGAATTGGCGGGAATGAGCTGTCTTCAGCCATATCAGGGTTTCTAAAAAACAAATATAATTGGAAACCGATTTACGAAAATGAAGCATAGGTGTGGAAACAGTAAAAAATGCGTTATTTCGAGTATAAAACGAATAGTTATTTACAGTTCGCATGTGGCCTCAAAAATCTCTCGTGGCGATCCTGCAAAACCTGATTTTTTTCACATTGTTTTCTCACAGCTGTCGAATAACTCTCTTCCCAATGAGGCTCCAGTAACTGAATGCTTTCCTCGTCGTGATCAGCATTTATATATAGTTTTGCTTTGTAACCTTTTTTAATACAGCCATACCTGTTATTCGAGCATATGTATAAATGTTATAACATTTTATCCGTATATAATAGGTATATATTACGATACAAGTGGCATAAATAGTACATTACGGCACGGCGTGTATTAGCACCCGAGCGTAGCGAGGGAGCTAAACGTCGTGCCGCATCTGACTATTTATACCACGAGAATCGTACGCTACTTTATAGCACTGACTAGCATAAATCCCCTGTCACGCCTATCCGTGGCCTAAACAGTTCATTTTTGCACCGCGCAGTTAGCGCCCGAGCGTAGCGAGTCGTATTTTCTAAATATTTTTAGCTATGTAGTCGCCGTGTAAAAAAAGGCTCATTTACTCCCGCTTTATAGCCATGAAAAACGCGAAAATCGTGCATGTGTTACAAAAAAATTTTATAGCACTGTGTGGCATAAATCCGCATCTATGTCACGCCTATCCGTGGCATAAATAGTCCATTAATGCACCGTGCTGATTTCTTTTTATGGCTATTTTTTGATTTTTGAAAAATACTATTTTGCGTTTATTTCAATAATTCCATTGTTACAAACGATTCAGCTAAAATGTATTTGAAAGATAATAAAATTATCTACTTTTCCCCGTTTGGTCCTCGGATCGACCGCTCCGTTCGGCAGATAACATGAAAAAGGTTATTTTTTTTTTTAAATTCATATCTCTGAAACTAAACATCATAACCTCGTGAAAAAAATTAAGTTGTTGGGTCACGTGTCAAATTATATTCCATTAAAATTTCAAGTGATTTGACCACTTATTTTTCCAGTAATAAATCGAAAACTGAAAAAATGAGTTTTTTTGTGCCACGATTACGGGCGTAAAAATGCCTTACACTTGATATTTTAGGAAAAGGTAGATATTTTATGTGTTTTCGCTAAGTTCGTTGCGCAGCTTTGAAACCCCTATGGTTCTTAAGATATCAAGGTTTGAATTTTTTTGAACAAAAACAATGTAGTCAGATGCTTCAAAATTTTATTTGGCGATTCACCATAAAAAAGCTATCTGCTGTTAAAATTTTAAATGATTTTGCTAATCAGTTCTCAAGTAAAGAGCTTAAATGTAAAATCGATTTTTCTCAAAAATTTGGCTTCTTCTTATAGAGGTGTCTAGTGCTTCTACAGCAAAATAATTAAATTTGGAAATATTTAAAATAGCACTCACATACTGTATTTTAAAACAATATTTAATTTATTGGAACAATAAATTTCATTGGAGGAAGCTACGTGCCGATGAATTGGCAGCGGTTTTTTAGTTTAAACTCTATATATATGTTCTATGGGATGCCCCGGACTCCCAAAAAAATTTTTAGCACGATCCCTTCACTTAGCTTCGAGTTATAGCTGGTCGAAGTTGGTGTTTTAAGCAATTTTTGCATTTTTTGCCTATTTCACAATAGTTTGTAGCTCATAAGGGATGCATTTTTATCAAAAACTACCCTAATATTTTTTTTGTTAAATTTTTTGAATTTTTTAATAAAAATCTTTTTAAAGTCATATATATAAGCTTAGGCTACCTTATTTACATTTTACTGTATTTATTAAT
Organism: Pteromalus puparum; assembly: GCA_012977825.3. NCBI lineage: Eukaryota > Metazoa > Arthropoda > Insecta > Hymenoptera > Pteromalidae > Pteromalus > Pteromalus puparum. Next base: position 19,384,044 of record CM053170.1, on the reverse strand, counting down.
CATTATTTGGCTACTTTTCTGTACTCTATCATTGATTGCAGGAAGACTAAGGCCAAATCAGGATTTGACAGATACATTAGCACTATAAAAAGGTATCTACATGAATTTTTTGGTGGTCGTAGTCATGATCAAACCCTCAAATTTTCACATTTTAAGTTTTAAAATGCAAATAAGGTAGCCTAAGCTTATATATATGACTTTAAAAAGATTTCTATTAAAAGATTCAGAAAATTTAACAAAAAAAAATATCAGGGTAGTTTTTGTTAAAAATGCATCTCTTATGAGCTACAAACCATTGAAAATAGGCAAAAAATGCAAAAATTGCTTAAAACACCAACTTTGACCAGCTATAACTCGAAGCAAAGTGAAGGGATCGTGCTAAAAATTTTTTTGGGAGTCAGGGGCATCCTATAGAACATATATATAGAGTTTAAACCAAAAAAAAATTTTCATCTTTGATTTCACAGAGAATCACCCATATATATATGCGAAAGCTATTTGCAAACGCAAATGCGTTCGCAAAATAGATGTTTGCGCATGTACAATAAGTGGGAAAAGAAAATATCGTACGACGCTACAAGCCTATAGCGCGTTAGGTATATGTATATATTACTGCAGTCTTAAAGCCAAGCCGCGTGAGTGTCAGCTGTGAGTAGTGCTCTGGCACCATGAATAAAGTAAACGAAGCTGACCTTGACCCCCCACCTGAACCTGTGAGAGGTCCAGGTCAAGATTGCTTACTCTCCATGGTGCCATTTGTACTTTGGAGAGAGCCCCCACTCTCTCTGTCTATCCAAAGTGCCTCTGGAGCCTTATTCACTAAGGTATATCACGCACGATATAGCGATTTATCGTGTTAAAGAAGCTTCCTGATTGGTCAAAATAGTGTATATCGTCCTCGATAACGTTAGTGAATAAAGCCCCTGATGGTTCAAGACACTTTGGAGAGACTCCCCCACCTTACCCTCATTTTATCCAAAGTGTCTCGGAGTTTTCAAAGCACTTTGGAGAGCGACGGCGTGACTTCTTGAGGTGTTGCTTCCCCGACGGTTGACTGACGACTGGTGTACAATGTGAATGGGTAGAGGCCTCCCTCCCCTTCTCCACTCCTTAACGCACTTTTGTGTGTGTGTGTGTGTGTGTGTGTGTGTGTGTGTGTGTGTGTGTGTGTTTTAAAACTAGAATGAATGTAAAGGATTACTGGATATGTGGTGTTGGATAGAGTAACACGGTGAGTAAGTACAAGTATTATATATTTAACAATTATATTTATTCATAAAAACTTAAACTAAATACAATTATAATCATTTATCCTTATATACGGTTGTATTTAAGTACGCAACTAGATTATATAAATGTAGATTAATAAATTCATAAATAATAATATAAATATCTTCTATAGCTAAATGCATATTTTTATCTTTTAACAATTTATCTATCTTATCTACAAGCGATTGATAAAAATTTCTCATTGCAAACTCAACATTATATGCGGTGAAGTATGTGTACTGAGAATTTTCGCTATTCTCCTGATTACTCAGTCGGACAACAAGGTTAAAGTCGCCAGAGCCGACGGAGGTATTTTCCAGTCCTACGTGAATAATTTTCCCGTAGGAGTTGTTCAAGCCAAACACCATTGGTAAGATTTGATGGCAGCGATACTTGCTGACCTGAGTCTCCTGGGCCTGACTATCAGCGTGCTGTCTCTTCTGTCCTGCCATCTTCTTCTTCCTCTGAGAGCAAACTTCCTTACTAGTTTTTACGGGCGAGAGAGAACTGTGGTCTCTGTGCTTCAACGTCTCCAGCTTATATTCAAAATTGGTGGTTTTGGTGGGGTTAGTAAGACCAATTAGAACCAACCTATCTGGTGGTGGGGGACCAATAGAATCACCGATTCTGTAGTGGCGAGCCAATAGAAATCTGCTGTGGTGACATTTTTGAAAGCCAACGCTAATAAAATATTTTGCTACACCGTCGTTTCACATAACATTTTCACAATATTGCATTACAACTTGTCAGCAAATTTTTCAGCTATCTGATCATTTTTTCTCAAGTTTGATGAGCAATTTTGGAGGAATCGTTGCATACCCAAGCCATTAATCATATAATATAGAAACATGATACAATATTTACCACAAGTATCAGAAAAACCGCTTTGTAATCGAATATTATTCCACCGTATACTCATACAATTTCTCTGGATTCGACTTACGTGATCGGGAATGTATGGCGATTTGCCAAAACTATCAACATATCATCCAACGCCACTCTCGGACAGATATATTGCCACCCAATGTGAACCACGTCTCTTGTGACTCTCCGTATTAAACACAAAGCCACATGGTTTTACCCACGTTATCGGAATTCGATCTGCCGGATACATTCCAACCGCATGAAAGCTCATTTTTCGTAACTTCTGAAGAATATCGAGCGAATTCATTTTTACAGAGGTAGAAGGGTGGTGAGAAGGGGCGTTCTGCTGATGTAACAATATCACTTCCACTACCACGGGTGTTTAACCAAAGTTTTAACTTATAGGCGTTGTTGAGTGCACAGGTATACTTGAGTGAGCAGTGTTTAATAGAGTGCTGCATACAATACCTCTCACTGTAAAGTAATCTATGAAAAGTCGGACACTCGTGCTCACGCTCCAAATTGATGATTTCTCGTGTGGTGATCTTATTCAGCAGTTCTGCCTTCTCCTCTCCTCGCACGTAAATTGTATTCGCTCTCTTGCAAATATCGTGTAAACTTTTATAAAATTTTTTCAGAGATACATACCCATCATACCAATCCAGACCATGATGATGCAGAGTCAGCCAATTATTCTCTCTTAAAATATCTTTCTTTAAGAATCTCGTATTACAAGTAGGTGCGATAATCCAATGTGCTGTAATATCTTTATCTGACACTATCAAGCCCACTTCTTTCGGCACAAAACGGCCTTTGTTGTCCTTGAAAAACTGCAAATCAATAACTAGATCCATTCTCGCTTGTCTGCACAGCTCAAGAAACAAGTATCGACTGATACGAGCTTCCGTGTTGGTGAGCGGTTTTATTTGGTTTTTCAAGGAGCACCATCTAACCGCAACCGCTGTAGTCGACCAAAACTTGTCGAGACGAGTCAATTTCTAACAGATTGTCGTACTCAGCATAAATTATGCAATTCACAACGCTATCTAATGCGTCATCAAATCTCACATCAATCCTCACACTACCTCTTCTAATTAAATTCCAATGGGTGTCGTTGTTGGCTGACAAGTCAGGCGTCAAATCGAATGCAAAAAGACAGTATCCATTTGGGTATGCAGCGCGTGATATCGAATTACCGGAATTTGAGAAAAGTACGCCCGTACTCGAGAAGAGTGTGTGATACGCATCCACATACATCTTTGTTTTTTTGAAGTCAGGCTGTAGTGGTTTCGAGGGAACTTGTACACCGTCCACAAATAAACACTGTTACGTGTGGATACACGTCACGGGTGTCTAATTACTATAAGAAGACGATTAAAAGAGTGCAATGTCGTGGCGGCCGTGGCGCGACGACAGAACGTCTGCCTTGCAAGAAAGAAGTCCTCGGTTCAAGCCCGGGGTCTGTCACTTTTTCGTTGCACTCTTCACTCGTAACATTTTCTGGTGACAGCGGTGGGATGAACTACCGAAAATCAGTTGCCTGCCTTATCATATACTGGTGTAAATAAAAGTGAATAACCCACAGATCATGCTCCAAAGCATCTGAGTCCACATGGAACACGCGTAACGGCCTCTCATCTGTGCGGTAATACAGGTTTCGTAATGATCGATGGGGGCGTCGATGACTCTGGGCCCTGGACGTGTTACGTGTGGATACACGTCACGGGTGTCTAATTACTATAAGAAGACGATTAAAAGAGTGCAACGCTGTGGCGGCCGTGGCGCGACGACAGAACGTCTGCCTTGCAAGAAAGAGGTCCTCGGTTCAAGCCCGGGGTCCGTCACTTTTTCGTTGCACTCTTCACTCGAAACAACACAAAAAATTAATATTGAAATTTTTAAAATTGAACGAATTGAGTTTTGTATCGCCGTTGTAAGCCTTATTCTCAATAAATCCAATGATTATTCTTTTCGGTAATTGACCTAGTATGACATTATCTGTTTAGGGTTACATTTTTCACCTCTACACGCGTGAGCGGATATTTTGCTGTATTTTTAGAAAGCATTTTTTCAACAGCATTTTTAACCTTTACGCGACGAACAAACAGTGTCGCCTCGGTTATGTGTACTGTATATGCAGAATTGGGATCCATTAGACAAAAGCTGTCACGAGAGCGCACAAGTCGCACACGCACCTCAACACTGCCAAGTAGCAGTCTATCCATATTTAACACGTCTACGTGTATGTAACCCAATAAATCAATTTTATTGTCAGTCATAACTGCTTGTCGTCTAACGAAACCCGCATTACCGGCATCAGCGTTATCCATTTTACCGGCTGTGTCGTCATACCACAAGACACTGCTCAAGTGTGAATTTTTTGCCGCTGGTCCGTAATTTAATAACGTCTCAATGTACGATCTGTATGCGTAGGCATTATTTGGTGGTGATACAGGTTTCTGATTAAAAAATACATCCACTTGATTGAACAGTGAATGCATAAAATTATTTACAGGGCCGACGGGTGGTGCTGTCGCATCCTTCTCTAGTGGTGTCATTGGCGTTATATTTACACGTAGACTCAGCATTGTATGCGCTAAATCTAGATATTCACAGTTGCCAGGGATCGTAAATTCTATTGGCGCTTGATCAGTGAGTGACGAGATTGGTTTATACTGCACCCAATGAGAGCCCTCAATGACCGTCTGTGTTGGCGGTAATTCACAAGAGTCAGTGTGTAAAAAAGCCATGTTTTTGTCTGGTATAGAGTAAGTAGGTATATTGTTTGAAGAGAGAGACTTTTTAGCTGACAAAGATACCTTTAGCTATTGCTGACGATGCTGTTTTAGTTGTAGATTTCTTCCTCTTTTTCTTCTTTTTCTGAGTAGTTGACACGCTCCTACCAGCTCCACGACTAAAGCTTGACTGCGTTTTTTGCGTCATCTGCGCCTTCTTATATTTAGCTCTCTTTTTTCCTCCACTACCACCATCCCTCACCTCTGCCTCCTGCTCTGGTGCCATCATTTTATTCAGTACTTGTTCAGCTTTGCGCTTGAGATTACCCCCACTCTCGCGCATGCGGTTACTTAAAACCTCTTTAAAAGGTCTATTCTCTTTAACCACATCATCCATGATCTTTGCACTAGCACGAGCAGCTTCCTTACCGACAGACTTAGCGCCACGTCTTACGAGAGGTAAAGCACCGCGAAATAAGCCTTTCATATAGCTGCCAATACCCGCACCAGTCTGATAACGTCTGCGACCAATTGCAACGTAATTATCCCCACCACCACCACAACCACCACCACCATCGCCACAGCCAATTTGGTGAGTGAAAAAAATACTATAGTCAGGCATTTTCAATTTGTGCGTTCCGTAATCAAATGGGACAGAATGACCATGCTCGCCCCTTATATCTACCTCGATGGACTGAAAAGACGATGATAGCAGAGGTAAATACATTGGAGGGGCAAAGTTCTGAATTTGTGTTCGACCGTAAGTATAGTCATATAACTGAAGACAGCACGTAGCAATCGTGAGCAAATATCGCCTGTCACGTAAGGTTGGAAAATACTGCTATAAACCATCAGAACACTCGGTAAACCATGTACAAGATTTGCTGGTCTATTATCGATAATGAAGCAGTCTTTTTTACCATCACAAGTTAATAATTCACCGCTTTTAAAACCCAATATTTCACACAACTTATTGGGCAAAGAGAATGAGTGAGTATAGTTGGTGCACTCATCCTCAGTGCAAATGCATCTTACTTGAATATAGCCACCACACTGAATCTCAAATTTAAGATGATCTTTCACATTGTCGAGGCTATTAATCTCCTCCAAAAGAGTAAGAAGGTCGTCATAAACGCCACATTTTATTTGACTGAAAGTCTCCTCATAATCATCACCATCATCATCATCAACAACACTATCGCGTATTTTTTATTACACAAACAACCCCCTCTCCTTCCTCCTTCATTGATATGTGCTGAAAGGTGAGAGGTATCTGAATTTCAGTGAGACCGAAACCAATTGCCGTGTAGACAAAAATTTTGGGAGAATTGTGTGGTAAAGTGATTTGTAGCGTTCTCGGGGAAAACATAACTACTACTACTACTGGACAGAACCATGTAAAATTCATCCGTCATCATCATCATTGTTTTGTAGATTCACGAGATCTTTAGCAGACACCCAAGAATTAAATTTTTCAGGGTAACCCTTCCAACTTACAAAATACTCCTTCCTCTTTCCTATAGACCTTTGTAATCCTAAATAATTCTAGAGTCCAGCCACCCTCGTATGCTTTCGAAAGGCTGTCCGAGCACGACTAACTCGAACCATGTCTTGAACATTGTATTTGTGGGTACAGCGTGACTGTCGTTTGACACAGTAGCGCCGTGCTAAATTTTCACGAGCTTTAGATGCATTATACATATTCACACTAGATGGCGTCATTCTTATTGCACTATGCCACGAATTATTGTACGACTGTACAATACCGTCCAGCACGTCAATGTAGCGTCTTGTGTTGAGATGTGTGAAGTAGCGCCATATTCGCTCTTTAAGAGTTCTGATAAAACGCTCGGCGACTGCTGCCTTAACGTCGGGGTCTCGCACAGCACGATAAATAATGTTTCTTTTTTTCAGTAAATTCTTCAGTGAATTCCTTGCCCTTGTCCGTTTGAAAGTATATAGGCTGTCTACCATCGTTTCGCTGTAAAATCTGCTCCAGACCACTGACCACACTTTTAGTCGTTTTATCACGAAGTGGCTCAACCCATGCATACTTTGAAAGCACATCAATGACCACCAAGTAGCTGTATTGATCATTATACGTTTTTAGAGAGCGAAAGTCTGCTAAATCAGCCTCCCACAACTCATACGGGCTGAAAACCCGGTAAGAGCGACGAGGAAAACGATTCCCGCACCTCGTTCGAACGAAATTTTTTGCGCGTGGCTCGTACAAGTCTGTCTCCACCAGCGCATGCTGATGGATCTGGCAAGCCATAGTAGAAGCTTGCAGTTTTTCAAGCTTGCTCTCCATTCGTTGACTGTCTCCCACCGACTAATCTCGATCTCTTTTTCCTTGTACGTTTTATAGCCTGTCTGAATCGTCGATAAACGCTATCAAAAGTGATTTTACCGACGATACACAAAACAGTTAATAAAGCAACAACGCTCTTCGCCTCACTACCCGACGACTCAGACAGCATACGTGAAAAAGCACGTTCAGCCAGTCGGCGATCGGCTTGAGTATGTCTCCCACCACCACCACCACCACTACCATTATTGCGTGAATATGCGATATCGTGCTCGAGACAGGCTCTATCTAGAGGATTTCTGCCGGTCTCACCGCGTGCCAGTCTCTCCTCAAGATGAGTGCTCGGCCCGAGAAACTGGTATCCCGGTACATGCATCTCGAAAGACACTCGATTGATTAGTGCGTCCAGCACACTAGATGACACCGCGTTTACTCTTTGTGGTGCTGCCATTTTATATGTCAGAGCGTGGGCTCTTTTAGTACTACTTGTTTTTTAGCAGGTGGCACTACAGATCTTATTGAAGTATCTACCGTGGTGTCGACTGCTGCACGACTGCTACCACCTCGTTGTCTCTTCTTATTACCTTTGCGATAATTCAAAAATGTCAAATTATTTCGATCTAGTGTTTTCTCTCCGTCGTAGTCCGCCTCCTCCTCCTCCTCCTGCTCGTCGTCCTCGTCACTACTGCTTCCACTGGATACAAGTTTTTGTTGTTGTTGTCGTTTCGGTAGAGATAATAATGATGTGTCATAAGCAGTCAGTAGAGAGTTGTTATTACCACTACTGTTAGATTCTTCTGCTACAGCAGCCGCTACGGCAATATGAAGCTGGTTATTCCCTATAAATTCTAGAGGTACGTGTGCCTTACGGAGTACGCGAACAAACTGATCGAAGCCACGAAAAGGTGGCCTTTTTCTACGTCTCACAGCTTCGTTCACTAAGTTTACAAGATTAACGCCTCGTGCACGCACGCCATCTACCGTAATCATACCAAGTTTATCCCAGGCAATGCTACCAGATCGACGTAGACTATTCATTAGATTTTGTGCGTTTTCACGAAGACTTGGCGGCACACTATTGATAATATGCAGATCAGATATTACTTCGCCATCACCATTTGTAGTGATAGAGTGCGGTGCTGGTAATGTTTTATCGACTGTCGGCAACAACAACTCATTACCGGCTTCATCGTCCTCGCTACTTTGTTTTTTGTAGTGTAGGAACCGTTGCAACACCTGCTGGTACATGGAGTACTTTCCCAATTAACTCGAGTTCAAAATCTTGTTCATCTCGTCGTTCAGTCGTAATATCTCGGAGCCCGGTGTCTGAACTGTATTGAGGTAGTTGCCATTACTGCCACTACCAGCCCCACACTCATCTGTGATAGCCGCCTTTGGCAGTGGTGGTAGTGGTGCTACTGTTATTGGTAAACAGTGACGTTGTTGCTGCTGCCTTACACTCTCGATACACTCTTGAGGCACTAAAATCATTTTCCTAGCATGTTCCATGCTGATAAAACAGGTTTCACTATTACCGGCACAAGGTTTTGAGCTTTAATTAAAAGTCTCTTGCGAGTCTCTATCGTCTGTCCCGGAGCTATGATTTTGCGCAGTTTACGTAACGCAACGGCGCGTGTTTACGTAACTTGCTCTTATAACGCCTGCTCAGTGGTACGTTTCCACGCAGAATATTCAGCACACACTCGACCAGACTTATCACAAGTTTTGGGCAGGCTTGACGCAGTAGAGCTGTGCGTTGCACCGCGTCAAGATGACAGCATAGCACTTTCAATATATCCGGATACTTTCGTCTAATCGGATAGTGATGACGCTGCTGCTGCTGACCTGATGTTGGTTGTGGTGGTGGTGGTGGTGGTTGTGGTGGCGCTGCTGCTGCCGATGTTGCTTGCTCCATCACACGCGAACGACTGGCACATTATCGGTTACGGAGTTGCTTTTAATCTGTTTGCGCGGCACATACACATACTGATGCCGATCGAACGGAAATATACACGTGCGATACCGGCAATTTTCCGGTGTATCCTGCTTCAAGTCCAGCAGTAGATAGTGAAATGGCCGAGAGACAGCATCGCTATAGGCTTCTTGTAAAAATTTCGTATCCTCGGGATGTAGCTGTCGGGCCAGATGGTGTATCTGCGAGCGATCGCGAGGGTTCTTAAAAATAACTATGTAATTCGACGATATTTCTCGCTGACCCTGATGAAAAAGATTTTGCGAGAGAAAGAAAATACTCCGATTACAATGATGGCTACCCTTGATAAATAGATTAACGACACTCGCACTCGACGACTCACGCATCAGATCGTCAAGAATCAAGAGTTTCGGTCGTTCGGGATCTCCACTGTAGTCCTCCGGTTTTGGCAATCCCTTAATGAAATTCAATACTGCCACCAGCAAATTCCTTATAAGCAGGCTGCCATTCCGTATAGTAGAGTAATATATGCGCAAATTGTGTATCGCTCATCTGTGCGATGTATTTGAGAAAATTGCCGACAAACACGGTCTTGCCACACGAGGTGGGACCGCAAATCATGCATGTCCAGGGCAGGGCCCCTCCTCGCGCGCATGCGCGAGCGGTCGTCGAGCTTGCCAGAGGCAAGTCATCAGGCATTCCCTCCAGGGAGCTCATTTGCGTGCGCGCGGTGCAAGACTCCGAAGGTTAGCCATATGGCTCGCCCCCTCCGGGAGGCTTGTAACGCGCGCGCTCCGCGCGAGCGGTTTTGAAGGCTAGTTCAGTCAAAATTCACACACACATTAGTTATTCATAGTAGAGGGGGGAAAGATGGAGGGGTAGGGAGTGAAAAAGGATGACAAGGATTAGCATCTGTACGCGCAAGTTAGTTTTGTATGGATAGTCGTCGCGACTGGTTGCATGCAAGAGAGAGAGAGAGAGAGAGAGAGAGAGAGAGAGCTGGGTAAGTTATTATTATATATAGAAAAATTATATCAAGTTTAAACTCTTTATTGGTCATTTTAGAGTTATATATCCGTACGGGTAACTCTTATCGTTGGCAACAAAGCGACGTTTAGAGTAGACAGGTTCACAGACTTTACATTCCGAGCGTGTGACCACATCATGCAACGCTGTACGTCTAATAGCATAAAAGCAGACAAATTTCGGTGGTACTTCACCACTCACAAGTTTACGTACACATTCAAAAATAATCTTTTCGGATGCACACTTACATACACACGATTCACGGCCGTCAGGTGTTAGTTATAAGTGTTACTTATAAGCATAAAATTTTGGTCCGCCAGAGACAAATGATGTTATATATGTACCTAGCCCATAACCCGCCAACTCGTCAGTGAGTTGCCCTAAAAATGGTCCCGTTGACGGCTCATACTCGCATCCGTTCTCTCGGCTCACATACACTATGGAATCTGTGTCATAGTACAGCACGCGTTCTCCCAGTGGCTCAAGCTCGGAGAAAAGTTTGAGTCGCGCCAGAGCAGTAGTGTAAGCAGCGATAACCACGTTGCACAGTGGTGACGGTTCAATTTCGGCATCCTCGTCATTATTTGCCCAACTAACGTAGAGGACTTCATCGCTGGCCGGCAGTATAGAATTTACAACTTTATCGGGGCTAGTTAGTAGCTCCAACAATCTCTGTGGGTCTCTTGCTATCTCAGTTTTTGTCGTGTTTTTGTGTTGCCCAAACTTGCCCCACAACCAGTTGAGACATAGCTTTGTCACGGAGCGTAGACCAGCATTGAATTTTATCCGACTTTTCTCGAGTTTTATGCCCTCCTCTTGCTCAAAGTTCTGAATATAGCGATCTATTGCTTGCTCATCATCATTTCTACACTCTGGTGGGTATCCCGATGCATAGGTCTTTTCCGCAAAGAATTTATCAATGTACTCGTGAAAGAGACCACCTTTACGTGACCGTTTGTCGAATTGTGTAATTTTATACGACCATATTTCAAATACCTTAGTAATCACGTAACCAAATTCCACGGCTTTTTTAAGTTCGTCGGCCACCCAGGTACCGACAAAAACGCGCGCGTTCACGTCTTCGTGTATACAGTCTTCCTGACACATGGACTCGGTACACGATCTACACAGCGGAAATAGCAGCTTATTATGCATTTTTACGGGTAGAATAGGGTAGTAAATATTTCTCGATGGTAACACCTCACACATCACCAGACCGTCAATCTGGTTGATGTCGTTGTTGGGGCCAACTACACGCGCACACTCAACCTCACCTACATAAAGTTTCGGATGGCCGACGGCCGTATTTGCAAATATACGGGTATAAAGAGCATACATCGACATATTTAATTTTTTCGTTCTCGCGAATGTCGTATGATTTAAACGTGTTACCCGTGCGGCCACCGAAAAATGCATCGTGGATTAAGTGGTTTTATATACGTCATCATCTGCTCGTTTTCGGTGTACTCGCGATCAGAATCACACTCCCACTTTTCAATGAGACGATACCCGTGCCTCTTATTGCTTCCTCCTCAAGAGGAAGCTTTGTAATAGTAAAATTTTCAGTTTTGCTAATACTTCGTGGAAACGCATTTGGAGGTGTTTGGAGTACGAATCATACGTTTTTAGAAAATGTCCGTGCGGATGGCTGTGTGTGTGTGTGTGTGTGTGTGTGTGTGTGTGTGTGTGTGTGTGTGTGTGTGTGTGTGTGTGTGTGTATGTACGTATACCGCCATAATTTTGGAACCATGCGACGGATCGTAATAAAATTTGACATGCATATATTTTTTCTAATTCTGAATTTAGGTCATTTTTTGTTTTATGATTCTGACCATTTTATGGCCATATTATAGCCATTTTTCTATTTTTGAAAAAATATTTTTGCTTTTTTATAATGATATGATTTATACAATATATTCAACAATAGTGTATCTAAAAGAACATAAATTTGTCTACTTTTTCCCGCAAGATTTTCTAGATTGACTGATCTGTTCATTTTTTATGATATAAAAGGTAATTTTTCGATAAACATATATAACTCAAAAAATAAATAGTTAAATGTTTTGAAAAAATTCATGACAATAAAAAACAACGATATCTACTAGTTGTAAAAATTTTAAGCAATTTTGGCGACTAGTTTTTGAGATAAAAATCAAAAACTAAAAAAAATGGTTTTTTTTTGTCGTACGATTACGGGAGTAAAAAGGTTTAAATTGAGTTGAAATTTTAGGAAAAGATTGATCTTTTGATCACTTCGGCTAGGTTCTTTTTGTAGCTTATGAAACCTTTTAGTTTAAAAGATATTAAGATTCAAATTCTTCAACTCTCACCCTGTATACTCTGTGTGACTGAACATTATTATTTTTGTTAAACCATATAATTTGATAATTAAAGCTTAGTATATTTTGAGAGTTTTCATGGTTTTATAAAATGTCCGTGCAGATGGTTTTGTCTGTGTGTGTGTGTGTGCGTGAGTGCGTGCGTGCGTGCATGCGTGCGTGCATGCGTGCGTACGTATACTGTTACAATTCTGGAACTACGTGATCGATCGTAATAAGATTGGACGTGCATATATGTTTTCTGATTCTGAATTCGAGTAAATTTTCTTTTAAGATTTAGACTATTTTTCCATTTTTCGATTTTTGAAAAAATATTTTTGCTTTTTATTATGATATGATTTATACAATATATTCAACAATAGTGTACCTAAAAGACTGCTACCCACAAGGTTGGAATATTTTCCCCCTTCTCCGACGCCCGCGCTCTCTCGTCTTAAGAGAGCTCGGGGCTTCAGTCCCGAGCGGATCTCCGGTAAGACCTCTCTCCCAGGAGCTATGGAATACAGAAAACTATTACGACCCGTGTAAAAAAATTAGTCTAGGATCATTCTAGAGAACGTCTGGTGTAAGTCCGACTAGAATAGTCTAAGTATAGTCTTGCTAAGGAGACTTTCACAGACTTATTCCCAGACATATTATTTATACCCTTGCTAAGTCTGGCAAAAATCCCAGACATAAAAATCCCAGCCTCTTTTTCCCAGACTATTGTTATTTATCTTGAGAATACTGGAAATAGCGCAAGCTAGACTTGGATATTCCACCAGGTCAATTTTGTCCTCCGATTCTGAGCATTTAGGCAGCAGAGAACAGCTGTAGTAGAGGGCGGTGATGTCTTGGGTGTTGATCGGCGGCAATGCGTTTTCCGCTGTGGCTGCACTACCTTGTTGATCTGCGAGCGGTTACCTGAAAATGAAAAAAAGCAAAGAACAAAGTATCTGCACTTTTGATTTAAAGCTGATTGTAGCATACGAGAATAGAAAGATACTTTCTACCAAAATAGAATGAAAATAGTAATAGTGAATGAGTGAGGTTAATAGGTTACGTTAGGCATAAACATGACTGCTACATTGGAATTAACCCCGAAAAAATATCCGAATATACTTTTTAACATCCTTAAAAACTTATCTGACGTAATGTCCATGTCCTCCACAGTCCTTTCCAAACGGTATACCAAACCCGACAACGATTTGTAAAAGCATCCGCGGAGACAGCTTGCGAAAATTTTCAAAGTCCGAATCACACTGAAGTTGTATATTGAGCAGTTTATGTGTGTGAAAGAAAACACCAATGCAACTTCAGTGTGATTCGGACTTTGAAAATTTTCGCAAGCTGTCTCCGCGGATGCTTTTACAAATCGTCGTCGGGTTTGGTGTACCGTTTGGAAAGGACTCGGAAGGACATGGACGTTACGTCAGATAAGTTTTTAACGATGTTAAAAAGTATATTCGGATATTTTTTTGGGATTAATTTCAATGTAGCGGTGTTATTATATCCAACGTAACCTATTAACCTTACTCTTTCGCTATTTCTATTCTAATTCTTTTTTAATCGGTATCTGCATTCTCGTATGTTAGTTCAACTATAAATAAAAGGTTTAGATACTTTGTTTTCGATTTTCATCATTTCCAGATAACCGCTTGCAGATCATCAAGGCAGCGCAGCCGCAGCAGAAAACGCGTTGTCGCCGATCGACGCCTACAAAACATCACCGCTCTCAACTACAGCTGTTCTCTGCTGCCTAAATGCTCAGAATCGGAGGACAAAATTGACCTGGTGGAATATCTAAGTCTAGCTTGCGCTATTTCCAGTATTCTCAAGATAAATAACAATAGTCTGGGAAAAAGAGTCTGGGATTTTTGCCAGACTTAGCAAGGGTATAAATAATATGTCTGGGAATAAGTCTGGGAAAGTCTCCTTAGCAAGACTATACCTAGACTATTCTAGTCGGACTTGCGCCAGACGTTTTCTAGACTGATCCCAGACTAATTTTTTTACACGGGGAGGGTCTAAAAGGCGACTGTGGGAGTACTGAAATGAGCTTTTAAATTTTAATAGGCGATTATGGGAATATAGAAAACAACGTCAAGGGTCTGAAAGGCGGCTGTGGGTATGTAGAAATCTATTGCAAAGGTCAAAAAGGCGACTGTGGGAATACAGAAAACGATTACGATGGTCTAAAATGCGACTGTGGGAGTGCTGAAATGAGCTTTAAAATTTTAAAAGGCGATTATGGGAGTATAGAAAACAACGTCAAGGGTCTGAAAGGCGGCTGTGGGTATGTAGAAATCGTGAAAAATAATTTTTTTGTGAAAAAGTTATTTTTCACAAAAAAATGAAGCCACCCGCAATTTTGTAACTTGCAGTTGTTAACGTTATTAACGATTCCGCAATTACTGGTATTTTTTTTATTACGATATATGTAAGTTATTTTAGGAGTTCACGGAGCTCTATCCTTTTGATATCCACCTTAACCCCCACTCCCCTGATACCCCTCCCTTACAAGTGTCTTCCTAACCTATCCTTTTAGTATCGAATAGTAGCGAATATTTAAATCAAAGAATGAGTTGATTGTCCCATGTAATTATCTTCCACTAGCAGAATAGGAGAAAGCTAAGTGCCAATGACTTGGCAGCGGTTTTTTCCTGAAACTCTAAGCGTCCTCTCGTACCGCTCATCCATACTCTCGCCATTCACGATTGACAAATCACGACCATCAGTGTAGCAGCGAACACAACCATGCCAATAACACCCGTGGAACTGCAGTACGACTTTCTCATTATTTTCTAACACTCAAAATCCATCCACCAGAGGGCCTTTGGGTAGTCTCTTTTCACGCAAATTTATTGAATGATGTATCGACCAGTCTGTCTCATGCTCCATCCACGTGGGCCATTGTGCTGGTTTTAGCGATTGTTTATTGGCTCGACGATAGCCACCCGACGGTATAATACCAATAGTATTTTTTTTTTTTTTAATTGCTTACGGTACACACGCATACACGACGACGCAATAGTGGCACACTTTAAGAACGGATCTGTCGAGTCGCATTCGATAAAAGTCTTTCTGAAGGCAATGCTTGCAAGTCTCAATATCTTAACGTCCTGCTTGCAATAATTGATGATCTCGTTTTGAAAATCAAAAATGTAATTTTGTTCTTTTCTATCGGCGTACCACTCTACGCATGTTTTTCGCTCCTCGACACCCATCATGTCGGGCGAGTAGCTCTCTACAGATGGCATCTCGCCCACATAGTTCTGATTCTCCGGTCTGTTGAATAAGTGGGGAAACGTTCCCTTCTCAATGCCACCGCCAAGTCCGTAAGCTTTCGGTAAAGCACTCAAAGCCATATGTAAATAATTTAAACTATCGAGAAACCTTATGTGTGCAAACTTCATCATAATTATTTTTGACCCGTTTAGAATTACGGAAGACATTTTACGGAAATCTTTGCGTCCCACCAAATATTTCAGCACGAACTGCGCGTCAAATCCTTGAGCATTGTGTGCGATACAGATCACGTCTGCAATATTTTTTCTACGATTCAAGGCTGATCTACTAACTCTTTTACCGGATCGTCCTTGAACATATGCTCTCGCACCCCACAAAAATTACATGACTCAGAAATATTTTCGTTATCTAGACAGGCACTACATACCTGCTGTAGTACACACAGATTGACAACATGCATATGTTAGAAAAATGAGGTAAAGCAGAGGATTAATGTTTATAACAATGTGGATTTATTGTTCTCCTTCTATGTACAGCTATGCGTCGCACACACCTTGTGTATTCGGCGACAGCTCGTTCCCAAGAGAGCGATGTGCGAGACTCGTTTAGTCTCGACACCGCAAGTAGTCATGTGACTCACACTCATACGCGAGAGGGGATACTTGCATGTGTGCGTTCCCTCACACACTCGTTAACGCGCTCACTCATTCTAGCACGAACTATACTGTACATACAGTCAAATGTACTATATTCTCAATACGCCTCCTTACATTTGTACTGTACATTATATTTTTACATTTAACAACTTTCTGAATTTTTCAAATTTTTCTCTACAGAGAGCTTTTGTAAAAATGTCCGCAACATTTTCATTAGTATCAATTTTACAAACTTCAATCAATTTATCTTTCACGCTTTGATGTACAGTATGATAATGAATTTCAATATGCTTAGAATTTTTCGTAAAATTACCGTTATTTGCCCATGCTTTATTGACCTAATTGTCTTCATAAATTTAATCGGTTTGCAATATTTATTCGACATATCTTTTCACGCTCTGATGTATCTAGCTTCGCTTCCGATTCGCTAGGGTACATTTCTGCGATATGTTCGACGCTTTATGTTACCTTTTGTTTTCTTGACTTCCAGTTTATTTTTTTATTTCCCCCTCAAACTTCTTATATACGTGTTCGTGCTTGGTCTATCATATATCCCGCCCTTGCTCATAGCAGTCGTTATATTTACCTTTTCTTTCCTTTTATTAATTTCACCCTAAGTTTTTCGTTAAATACGATATCTTTAGTATCTATAGCATCTTCCAGTGAGTCTCGGTCTCAACATGGCTGTGACTACTTACTTAATTACGCTAAACTTTATCTGTCTCGTATTCAAACTTATTACACTTGACTTTTGGGCAGTGCGCTGCGCGCATGTTCGTAGAATACTTATTCCTTTAATCTTTAATGTATACGATGGCTGATCTGATTATGTTTTTTATATTTGTTTTCTATTACGGAAATATATCAAACTTTACAATATATGATTGATTCATTTCGCGCTCATGTAAATTTCAAAATTGCCGCGGTTTCGTCACCAACTACCTTTTAAAATTTTAAGGTTATGTCTCAACTCAGTTCGTGTCAACGTTCACATCATGTCACTTTTTGTAACAATGATAATATTTACAATAGAATATTATAAATACACAACTAATAATTATTGATATGTATTATAGTAATATATTACATTCTTTGTATTAGGATCAATTTTAGAAATCAAAAACAAATCAAAAAATTCTAACGATACTTTTGACGCATGCGCACTACACGAGCCAATCATATTGACGCATTCTTGGCTTCACTTCATCCGGTCATGACTTTTTTATATAGGGATAAAGCACCTATCAAGTTTCTATACTTAATATTTGACTCGCAATTTTCAAGTTTGTCTCCATAGGAGTGCTATATAATTTACTATTTTCTATTTGATATTTACATGCTAGTGACTCTATGTATTTAGTTTGGCTTAGTAGTTTCATTTACAACTCGTCTAATCATATTCTATTATTGTATCCCTAATATAGATCTCTTTATTTCTCGCAGGTCTTGTCATTTTAAAATTTATTCATTAGCACTTCTTCAGACTTTGAATTTTTTCGGTGGCTTTTCTTACAACAGATCATAATCATCTACATATAACAACAAGATGTAAAACATCATCTCCCTTTTCCATAGCTATAGCCAACGAATTATCAGCATTTGCCTTCTTATAAATTTTAATTTCGTTAAGTATGTCATCAAAGCGATGGTCGTACCATTTTCTTGCGATTCTCGTCAGTCCATACAGCCGCCCTTTAAACATTTAAAACTGTTTTTCCATCACTATGTACTTTTTTGTTGATTGACGTATACTTCTGAGCTACTCTTACCCATTTAAGAAATGCCTGTTACAACGTCCATCTGTTCTTTATAATTCAAGCCAGA
>CM053170.1:19336714-19350769 GCA_012977825.3 Pteromalus puparum | reverse complement strand
GAGACACAGCCCGTCGTGCTTGGCTCAGGTGGTGAAACTTTATTTTCCGCCACATCACGTTCGCGGGGGCTGGAGTCGGCCGTCGCCACACACTCTCGAACGAGACCTGGTGGTGGTGGTGGGACGACACTGCTTCGCGCACCCTTTCCACGACGAGCCTCGCGTCGAGATACGGTGCTACGAGCAGAGTTGCCTCATTTTCGATGCACTACAACAGCGGCCTGCCGGTATTCAGCATTAGTTCGTTTCGGCATTTCGTACCTGATTCCCTTTGTTGTCTCGGAATGAACGATACAGCTCGGCAGCTTTGCAACGAAGTCCTTGACCACCTCTCGGAAAATAGCACCGGCTATTCAGAGTGTCCTTCGCTGTTGATTAAGCACCTCAAAGACGTTGATAACCAATATATCCCAAATGTTCACGTTCCGTTTCACACATTTTCACTTTCCGGAATTCGGTTTCGCTACAATATGTGCCTCGCGTGAGGAACTATCGTGCTTGACGGGAAAGTGGGAGAAGTAATTAATTCAGTCAAGATTACAGTAAAAATATGTATTGATATTCGAAAAATTACAGAGCATACATGCAAAAGCGCTTCGTGCTCGTGGACTCACTGTAAGCGCTTGCAATACCACTCGCCGAGCCGCCACCGAACGTCGATCGTTGTCGTTGAACCGTTTTTAAATTTCATCTCCCAATCCGTTCTCTCACGCATACAACTTGCCTGACTAGAAAAATCGGGAAAGTTTTCGTCGCTACTGCCGAAATGTCCCCGCGCTAATCAGTCTCCCTATAAACCAAGAACGTCGAGCCAAGCATAAACCATCGCGCGCCACTCAGCCAGACCCGACCGTGGGCCTTTCCGCACATCGCTCGACTCCGTTCTGCATCAGCAAAGATGTTTGCTCTGAGCATCGATTCGAGCGATATGCTTTTCTCGAGAAAGGATAAAAATTGGCGCCGCGTTTCGCATGAGTTTCGCTCTTCGTCTTCACAAGCGAGCCCTGTTTTTTACCATAAACGTGCGCGTAGCAAGTTACAATACAAAGCGTTCGTCTTCTTGCATATGCCCAAGTTGAGGTGCTTGAGATGTGTAAAAACTTGTTTTTTTCACGAGAAAAAACCCCGCTAAGAACAGAGATTACAATTCTACGTCTATTTATATATTCGACGCGAGCGTTGGACATATTCGACGCGCGGCACACGGTACATATAACAAAAAACATGCCACATAAGCCACTATCAAGCGTACACCCCCCCCCCCCCATCTTTCGCCGGATACGACGCATCTTCGGCCTTCTAAGGCACAAGAGGCGACACTTCGCTCTCTGCCTTAGTGTCATGCCAGTGTAGCCTTCTGCCTCTTACAGTTATCCCAATTAACAAGAAAAGAGGGAAAGCGGCTATCTGAAAGATATTAGAACGAATAATCCGCGAGCCTATACTGCGGCCTTCTAAGATCCGCAGTGCCGATGGCCTATCTACAAATGTGGCGTTGTCGGAAAGCTGTCTTTCGGGAGAGAAGAGTCGGTGTGAGATGGGTGGGTGGGCAGTGGTGAGGAGGGGCGAGCGGTCTCTGCAGTGTCGAAGTTCGTGCGTGGTGGGTTTGGACAGCAGTGCGGTGTAACGAACGCATACCTCTACGATGCTTTCAGGCTTAGCTGATTATCGTGACTGGGAAGCAGCATTGATGAGATAGAATAAACTTCGGAACTTGCTTTAAACTGCGACGCAGTCAAGATGTTGACAGTGGAGACTTGATAGTGTGAGTGGTTGAGTTGAGTGCTGGTGTGAGGGTGTGATATGTTGAGGAGTGGAGATGAGCTCGAGCTCCTTTGTTGTGTGCTGTATGCTACGGTGTACGGGCGGCCGGCCCCCTATCCCTACGGCTTAGCAAATTCGTTTGAAGAGAGTGAGAGTGTGTGCGGGGCAGGTGGAGGTTGTGAGTGAGATAGGCATGGAAAGATTAACAGCGAGACTGGAGTGTGCGAACTGTACGTACTCAATGTTTCGGAGCCAATCGAAAATGCGTGCTTAATGAATTTGGAAAGCCTTAATTTGAGGGCTGAGTGAATTAAATGGTTTCCTGGTTGAGAGAATGTCAGTAAAAAAGTAAAAATCATGAATTACGAATATTCACGAAGCGGTTTTTATCAAAGTGAGGTGAAGAGTGGAGAGAGCGAGAGAAAGAGTCGAGTAAAAGTATTTTTTTTATTATAAATCTAAAGAATTGATCATGGTGCGTAGACAGGAAGTATAGTAGGTTTGTTACAGGCATACACACTACTCTAATACTGTATCTTGAGGCTATTGGACAGTCAATTGATTTTAAATTATATACTAAGGTATACTAATTTATATACCGAGTGCGCTGTACATAATTACCTACGGGCTTGCATATTTCTGAGTGTGATCGTGAGATGAGAGTGTGTGCAATCGGTATTGTTTTGCCAGTATCGCGGGGGGCGTGTTCTGGTCATTTCGAGGAGAGCGAGGAGGGTAGGGCGGAGGGGGAGGGTGGTGGTGTGCTTCCTGTCCTTTTTTGGGTTGTTTCTTCAGTTTCCTTATTGGGGGAGTCAGGAGGAGAGTTGTCGAACAACGGCTTTTACCATTGCTTTTTGCTAGTCGAGCCACCCGTAATGATCGAAGTCCTGGTTTTGGATGGAAGCTCTTTTTATCAAACAGCAACTGAGCTATTTCCGTGCAGTCTACCTCGACTGCTAAAAACACCGGAGTTTCGAGTCTGGCTGATCTCTTGCATATGGTGTTGACATGGCTCCGTGCTTCCGTAGTAGCGCGACAATCTATACGATTTGTTCTGTGGAGAGTGGGTGGGATGAAGAGGCGAGTAGGCGGTGGTCTTGGAAGCTCATTTATTAAGTTGTGGTGGAAGTTAGGTTCTCATGCAGTTCGAAGTCGTTTCGATGACGGCATTCGTCATGTAAGATACGCATCGTCTACGCTCTCCCTTCAGTGGTACTGTTGAGTGTGACTGGGAAGCAGGCATGCATTGAGATAGAACTAACTTGGAACTTGCTTAAACTGCCGACTGGAGTAGATGTGCAGTTGCGAGTAGTGATTTGAATGACTTCATTGATCTTGGCGTCTATATTATATAGTTTCAGGACTATAGATCACCCCTCCCGAAGCTCTTGTTCTTGTCTTAGTTTACCTTACCCCGCCCCCCTTCCCATACGTTAGTAAATCTTTGAAAATAAAATTTTTTGCCGGGCAGTTCTAAAAGGGCTTATGGAAATAGAGCATGGAAAGATTACAGAGACAGCATGCTCAAACTGTAAACTAGGTCGGAGAGTGTCGTGGAATGCGGAGAAAATGGGGGTGGCTAAGGTGGGAGAGGGGGAGGATAGTGGCGGAAGAGGCGCTAATGTTAAGGGGGCTGGGGTATGGTTAAAAATGGTTTCCTGGTTGAGAAATTGTCAGGCTTAAAAAAAGCTAAAAATCATGAAAACTGAATATTCACGAAGCGGTTTTTTATTCAAAAAATCATAAATGAATAACGGAAGAAAAGAAATTCAGAAAAGTATTTTTTTTTCTATTATAAAAATCTAAAGAATTAGCATTCATTTAAACCTATACAAATATATAGTACAGCATACACACTACTCTAATACTGTACGTCCTTTAGCCTAACTTGGACAGTCCAATTGATCTTAAATTATATACTAATATAATAAATTTATATACACGAGGCGCTGTACTAATTTACCTACGGGCTTGCGCATATTTTATACTGTATCTGGAATAGGCAAATTTTTTCGCAATCGGTATTTTTTTGCCATAGTTCGCGTGTTCTTCTTGAGAACAAAAATTAGCAGCGACTCGTGCTTCTTCCTGTCCCTTTTCTTGGGCTTGTCTTTCTTCAGTTCCTTATTGCCGATCTCAATTAACAATTTCAACAACGGCTTGTTACCATTGCTTTTTGCTAGATCGAGCACCGTACATGATCGAGTCCTGGCTTTTTGGATGGAAGCTTTTTTATTCAACAGCAACTTAGCTATTTCCGTGCAGTCTCCCTCGACGGCTAAAAACAGCGGAGTCTTCGATTCTGGCGATCTCTTGCATGGGTTGACCAAGGCTCCGTGCTTTAGTAGTAGCGCGACCATCCTATACGATTTGTTCTTAACTGCTACATGAAGAGGCATAAGGCTGTCTTCGGAAAGCTCATTTACATTAGCTTTCAGTTGAAGTAGCGTCTCTGCAGTGTCGAAGTCGTCGTTTTTGACAGCATCGTGCAACGATACGCATACCTCTACCGATCTTTCCAGGCTTAGCTGATTATGTGACTGGGAAGCAGGCATGATGAGATAGAAATAAACTTGGAACTTGCTTTAAACTGCGACTGGAGTCAGATGTTGACAGTTGGAGAGCTGATTGTGATGTGACTTCATTGATCTGGCGTCTATTTATATAGTTGCAGACTATAGATCCACCCCACCCGCCCAATCTACACACCCCTCCCGAGCTTCTTGTTTGTCTCAATTCTACCTTACCCCGCCCCCGTTCCCCTACGGTTCGCAAATTCTTTGAAAAATAAATTTTTTTGCCGGGCAGTTTAAATTCGCTTATGGGAAATAAGCATGGGAAAAATTAACAGAGACTAGCCATTGCTCAACTGTACGTACTGAATGTCTGGAGGCACAATCGATAAATGCGTGCTAATTCAATTGGCGAAAGCCTTAATTTGAGGGCTGGTGAGTTGAAAATGGTTTCCTGGTTGAGAAATTGTCAGGCTTAAAAAAAGCTAAAAATCATGAAAACTGAATATTCACGAAGCGGTTTTTTATTCAAAAAATCATAAATGAATAACGGAAGAAAAGAAATTCAGAAAAGTATTTTTTTTTTCTATTATAAAAATCTATAGAATTAGTATTCATTTAAACCTATACAAATATATAGTACAGCATACACACTACTCTAATACTGTACGACCTATAGCCTAACGTAGACAGTCCAATTGATCTTAAATTATATACTAATATACTAAATTTATATACACGAGGCGCTGTACTAATTTACCTACGGGCTTGCGCATATTTTATACTGTATCTGGAATAGGCAAATTTTTTCGCAATCGGTATTTTTTTGCCATAGTTCGCGTGTTCTTCTTGAGAACAAAAATTAGCAGCGACTCGTGCTTCTTCCTGTCCCTTTTCTTGGGCTTGTCTTTCTTCAGTTCCTTCTTGCCGAACTCAATTAATAATTTCAACAACGGCTTGTTACCATTGCTTTTTGCTAGATCGAGCACCGTACATGATCGAGTTCCGGCTTTTTGGATGGAAGCTTTTTTATTCAACAGCAACTGAGCTATTTCCGTGCAGTCTCCCTCGACGGCTAAAAACAGCGGAGTCTTCGATTCTGGCGATCTCTTGCATGGGTTGACCAAGGCTCCGTGCTTTAGTAGTAGCGCGACCATCCTATACGATTTGTTCTTAACTGCTACATGAAGAAGCATAAGGCTGTCTTCGGAAAGCTCATTTACATTAGCTTTCAGTTGAAGCAGCGTCTCTGCAGTGCCGAAGTCGTCGTTTTTGACAGCATCGTGTAACGATACGCATACCGCTACCGATCTTTCCAGGCTTAGCTGATTATGTGACTGGGAAGCAGGCATGATGAGATAGAAATAAACTTGGAACTTGCTTTAAACTGCGACTGGAGTCAGATGTTGACAGTTGGAGAGCTGATTGTGATGTGACTTCATTGATCTGGCGTCTATTTATATAGTTTCAGACTATAGATCACCCCTCCCGAGCTTCTTGTTTGTCTTAGTTCTACCTTACCCCGCCCCCCCTTCCCCATACGGTTAGTAAATTCTTTGAAAAATAAATTTTTTTGCCGGGCAGTTTAAATTGGCTTATAGAAATAAGCATGGGAAAGATTAACAGAGACTAGCCATTGCTCAACTGTACGTACTTAATGTCTGGAGGCACAATCGAAAAATGCGTGCTAATGCAATTGGCGAAAGCCTTAATTTAAGGGTTGGTGAGTTAAAAATGGTTTCCTGGTTGAGAAATTGTCAGGCTTAAAAAAAGCTAAAAATCATGAATACTGAATATTCACGAAGCGGTTTTTTATTTAAAAAATCATAAATGAATAACGGAAGAAAAGAAATT
Source organism: Pteromalus puparum (assembly GCA_012977825.3). Lineage (NCBI taxonomy): Eukaryota > Metazoa > Arthropoda > Insecta > Hymenoptera > Pteromalidae > Pteromalus > Pteromalus puparum. Next base: position 19,344,638 of record CM053170.1, on the reverse strand, counting down.
CAGAAAAGTATTTTTTTTTTTCTATTATAAAAATCTAAAGAATTAGTATTCATTTTAACCTATACAAATATATAGTACAGCATACACACTACTCTAATACTGTACGCCCTTTAGCCTATCGTGGACAGTCCAATTGATCTTAAATTATATACTAATATAATAAATTTATATACACGAGGCGCTGTACTAATTTACCTAAGGGCTTGCGCATATTTTATACTGTATCTGGAATAGGCAAATTTTTTCGCAATCGCTATTTTTTTGCCATAGTTCGCGTGTTCTTCTTGAGAACAAAAATTAGCAGCGACTCGTGCTTCTTCCTGTCCATTTTCTTGGGCTTGTCTTTCTTCAGTTCCTTCTTGCCGAACTCAATTAACAATTTCAACAACGGCTTGTTACCATTGCTTTTTGCTAGATCGAGCACCGTACATGATCGAGTCCTGGCTTTTTGGATGGAAGCTTTTTTATTCAACAGCAACTTAGCTATTTCCGTGCAGTCTCCCTCGACGGCTAAAAACAGCGGAGTCTTCGATTCTGGCGATCTCTTGCATGGGTTGACCAAGGCTCCGTGCTTTAGTAGTAGCGCGACCATCCTATACGATTTGTTCTTAACTGCTACATGAAGAGGCATAAGGCTGTCTTAGGAAAGCTCATTTACATTATCTTTCAGTTGAAGCAGCGTCTCTGCAGTGTCGAAGTCGTCGTTTTTGACAGCATCGTGTAACGATACGCATACCCCTACCGATCTTTCCAGGCTTAGCTGATTATGTGACTGGGAAGCAGGCATGATGAGATAGAAATAAACTTGGAACTTGCTTTAAACTGCGACTGGAGTCAGATGTTGACAGTTGGAGAGCTGATTGTGATGTGACTTCATTGATCTGGCGTCTATTTATATAGTTGCAGACTATAGATCCACCCCACCCGCCCAATCTACACACCCCTCCCGAGCTTCTTGTTTGTCTCAATTCTACCTTACCCCGCCCCCGTTCCCCTACGGTTCGCAAATTCTTTGAAAAATAAATTTTTTTGCCGGGCAGTTTAAATTCGCTTATGGGAAATAAGCATGGGAAAGATTAACAGAGACTAGCCATTGCTCAACTGTACGTACACAATGTCTGGAGGCACAATCGAAAAATGCGTGCTAATGCAATTGCGAAAGCCTCAATTTGAGGGCTAGTGAGTTAAAAATGGTTTCCTGGTTGAGAAATTGTCAGGCTTAAAAAAAGCTAAAAATCATGAAAACTGAATATTCACAAAGCGGTTTTTTATTCAAAAAATCATAAATAAATAACGGAAGAAAAGGAATTCAGAAAAGTATTTTTTTTCTATTATAAAAATCTAAAGAATTAGTATTCATTTTAACCTATACAAATATATAGTACAGCATACACACTACTCTAATACTGTACGTCCTTTAGCCTAACTTGGACAGTCCAATTGATCTTAAATTATATACTAATATACTAAATTTATATACACGAGGCGCTGTACTAATTTACCTACGGGCTTGCGCATATTTTATACTGTATCTGGACTAGGCAAATTTTTTCGCAATCGGTATTTTTTTGCCATATTTCGCGTGTTCTTCTTGAGAACAAAAATTAGCAGCGACTCGTGCTTCTACCTGTCCCTTTTCTTGGGCTTGTCTTTCTTCAGTTCCTTCTTGCCGAACTCAATTAACAATTTCAACAACGGCGTGTTACCATTGCTTTTTGCTAGATCGAGCACCGTACATGATCGAGTCCTGGCTTTTTGGATGGAAGCTTTTTTACTCACTAGCAACTGAGCTATTTCCGTGCAGTCTCCCTCGACGGCTAAAAACAGCGGAGTCTTCGAGTCTGGCGATCTCTTGCATGGGTTGACCAAGGCTCCGTGCTTTAGTAGTAGCGCGACCATCCTATACAATTTGTTCTTAACTGCTACATGAAGAGGCATAAGGCTGTCTTCCGAAAGCTCATTTACATTAGCTTTCAGTTGAAGCAGCGTCTCTGCAGTGTCGAAGTCGTCGTTTTTGACAGCATCGTGTAACGATACGCATACCTCTACCGATCTTTCCAGGCTTAGCTGATTATGTGACTGGGAAGCAGGCATGATGAGATCAAGTGGCGCGGTAGCGCCACGAAGGCGAGTTTGAGAAGCAGACGAAGCCTTGGCGCCCGTGACACTATTTACTTCTATATTGATGTTCGGATTTTTCATTTTAAAGAAAAACCTACTTTTCATCATTGTCTCTTAGTGGTTTTGACTTATGTTATCTTTTATTATGCATAACTATTATTTTCAACAAAAATTTTGTCAAAAAGCTATCTAGTTTTTATAATGTACGAGTGTAAAATTCAAAAATGCTCAAATAAGGTTTATATTCGTCAGTAAAAAGTGGTAGGACCGTGAAGTTGGCCGCAGAAAGTGTATTTTGTACATTACACACCATTTTATTATATTGCGCATGAGAATTTCGACTTATTAATATATTTATATATGCTAAACTTTATTTCCAACAAAAATATTTGCATAAACATGTTTATAATTATGATTATAAGCATATGTAGCATAGTGCGAAAAACGGTAGGACCGTGAACTTTGCCGCAGACCAGGTGTATAGGAGTGGGATAAGTATATTTCTTTCCCACACTTTTCTTCGTGCTACTGCTAGGTATATAATAATGTGCCAGTCTCCACTTGATCGTATGTCGTCCGTCGTGTGTGTGCAGTATGCCGTCGATCGAAACGTCGAATACTAAATTATATTGAATGAATATATTGAAAAATTTATAAGTAAATATAAATAAAATTACCTATTGAAAAGGAAAAAGTCATGGATTTGAGATCGTTATTTACGACGGATGAAGAGTTGGCGGATTTAGAGGATCGGGATGCTACCACGTAAGTAGTTTTTATAAAATTCTAATCTTGAGGTTACGTATTGAATATATTTTTTTATTCGATTAATTATTTAAATAATTTTTTTAGAAACATCGTTGGATTTATAGATACAATCACGGCACCTCACGAATCGGGACAAAACAATGACATACTGTTTAAATTGTGACATCGCGCAAAACCGATCACTTTGGGAGCACCATTTGTTGAAGCGGAAGTTTTACTGTTTAATTCGAACGAGCATTGAAATGCTCTCTCTAATCGCGAAAAATAAATTAGGTTGGTGATATTAATAATAACACAAGGTGATTTAAGGTTAAACAAGTTTTTAGGATAACCTCCTAAAAACTTATGTATATTGTCAAGTAAAATCCTAACATCAAAGTAGCTAAGATTCTAAAGTTAAATTGACTCTCATGCTATAAGCTAACTCTACGAACTCGCGACTCTGACTGCTGCTCTCCGGAGCTGCGATGATGCTGCTGGGCCTCTTCTGCTGACGTTGAGGGCGTGACCTTGAGTAGAGGGACACATCTTGACGAATCGGAACGACTCCGCGCGGACTAACGAAATGCTACGAACGAATCGGTATCGATCAGCTGGTCTACGCGGTGGTGGAAAATCTATACAAAGGGCCTGACTGTATGACGCACTTCGCGTACATGTGTTGGCCACCCGAGCTCTCAGTCCTTAGTTTTTATAGCACATAAAAACCACGTGTCGCTCGCTAATACAATAGTACAGTTTTTGTCTTAAGCTTTCTACGAATTTCTATTTACCTAAACATAAATCTATACTTGTGATTTTGTGAACTCGAGACTCTATGGTTTCCTATTCTAAAGATTTATATTACCATTTGCCTAGCTTTGAGTGACCAAACAGAAATGCCTTTGTACTTTCTAATAATTCTATAATAACAGTTGTATATGTATTAAATACTAAATTTAAATATCGCGCTTTAATCATATCCAAAGTCACGTGCATGCGCAGCCCATCACAAAATTTACGGTCTCTAACAATAACAAACGGATAGAAGTTCTCATGTGGGATACCATTCTTATTGACAAATACCAAAAAGACATACTTTCTAACAGAGTAAGTATTGTCCTTATTTATAGTATTCAAGTCTAAACTTATTTTAACTAACATCTTTTCCTACATTTTTCTATTTTTATATGAAAATTGAATATTGTTTTATTTACAGGTAATCAACATCAACGGTGCTTATTGTCGGGCCACAACAAAGTCGAAGGTCAAAGAAGAGAAAAACATGGTGCCATTCGAAATAATCATTAAAGAGAACACAGTAATTTATTTCCAAGGCTACCACACGCTGAAAAATACATCAAATATCAAATTGCAGAAAGTTACGTTTGATAATATTCATGCTGTAGAAGGATTAATTGGTAAATGTTATTTTCAATTAATAAATTTTTCTATCTTTATGTGTGTGTGTGTATATATATATATATATATAAATTTTTCAATGTTAATTAATATTTGTTTTAGAAATTTCTGGTTTTATACGAACACCGTTTTCTCTGATACACAACCGAAGTGGCAATATGACTTACGGCTTAGGTGCTATTACAGACAAGGCAAGGCAAATTACAGTTCAAATTAAGCAGTTTACAGCATCTGATCTGGAAATAGGTGATTTTGTTACAGTCAGTGGAATAGTGAAGGATCAAGGTCAAGTGGTTTGACTTTACCATTATTTTTATTCTACTTTCCTCAAAAAAATATGCTTGATTTTTAATAAAAAATTTTTTAAATATTATATTAAAATAAAATTGATGTTTAGAATAAACTATTTATTATTTTTTTTAATAATTTACTATTGATATTATTTTTCTTTTAGATTCTCTTGTTACAATTTATTGTGACAGTATGAATAATATCAAGTTAGATCCAGATGTTGAATCTTTGACACCAGAAATTGTCCAGCGTGGAGGTAGACCTGTGAAAAGGATACGCACCGTACAAAAATAATCATAGCTGTGTTATATTTAATGTACGTATATTTATAGCTTTTGAAAAAGAATCTACGATAACTAAGAGTTTAATTACAGTAGTGACACGAGAGTAAGAAGTAAAATGTGTGATGTTATTAGAATATTAATATCTTATGGGATTTTTATCTTTACGATAAATTAGCTCAAAAGGGCATTTAAGTATTTCACTTTTTCAAGTAGTAGGGGCAAGACTGATACTGCGCCAGGTTGCTCCCGCGCCACCAAATACCAACGGATGGTAACTCATATTAGTAGGTCCCTGTTTTACCGGCAGAGCATTGCATCGGGCTGCCAGCAGTGGCGCCCCCCAGTCGACGGTGGCGCCTCCATCCCCCTCCATAGCTCAGAGCGAGCATCGGTAATCTACTTTATCGACCTGAGATCGGCTAGCCCTTCTCAGAGTGAGCATCGGTAGAATCTACTTTATCGACATTGGTACCGGTACTGACACGCTCCCAACCTGTTTTATCAAACGTGATTGGTTAAAATTTCAACATGGCTGATTGGTTCAAGAGTCAGTACACTGACTGGATAACAAGCATCTGACCATCCCGAGTGCTTGCCAACCTTCTAATAATATTCATTGACATACACGAATTCTTCATCAGTTATTGATGCTACTAGGAATAAGTACAAAATAGAAATCCATTATTCATTATATATTTTTTGTTATATTTAAATCTTACTTCTTATATAGTTATAATATTGTATTATAACTAAAACATATAATAAAAACTTTTATTATATTCTTATAACTGAAATTCGCGCATGGATTAATATTCTTATAACTACGTATGAAAAAAACTTAAAATAATTTCTTCCATACACATACAACTCAATCTGTTAACGGGAAATGTGAAATACCGTGCGATACTTATATAGTTACTTACCTCTATACGCTATGTGGATATTACAAAGCCATTATTAAGTACGAGGCAAACAAATATAAATGTTATCATGTATTTAATCGACTACAAAAAACCTATATATCATCAACTACTTGTTGTTAAATTTCTATTAATACATGTTTTGTTATTATATCATATCAAAAATCCCTTAAGTTGATAATAGTCTTAGTAAATTATCTCTATTATATATAAAATAGCGTTATAACCGTTAGAGTTACATTATAAAATTATCGTGGAATCTAAAAGTAATTAAATTGTATTATAGATTGAATTAATACGCAATCTTAACTAAAAGCTATAAATACGTAGAGCCGAGTATAAATATGTGAATCAATAGTTTGAATTATATTTGATTAATAATGAAATACTTCTATTAAGTGATATAAAAATCCTTAATATTAAGACAAAAACTATAGCTGAGCATTAATCCCACTTTGCTCTACAGTTAAAAGAACTTTAGCATAAACCACTCTTGATAATTGAAAAAAATCCTTAAAAGTAGGAATAAATTGTGATAAACAAATTCAATAATGTTGTTACAAGGTGTTGGATTGATAGAAATCTCTTATTCTATTCCTGTTAACTTCTCCTCGTCGCACGTTCTTTGAGAAGGCGTTCACTTTAGTGTGGTAGGAAACGTCGGAAACTGCATCCAACGTCCTAGCACGTCTTCGCGCCAATTTTGTCCTGAACTTTCACAGTTGGATATTTTATACTTCTTGTGATTCAAATCCCTTAATTTTTTTCGATTAGGAGGAATGGTTGAGCTTTTGCCACAGCGTTTAGTGACTCCATCTGAAGAATAAATGAAACAATATATATATGCTTATTATATGTTTTATGTATTAGTATAAGAGCATATTATACACAAATAAATATATTCTTCCATAATTAGTTGACTTTTGTATCAGATCAGATGAAGAATAATATTCCTTCAAAGAAGCAGTTGGAGATAAATCTCGCCGTACAACGCGGAGCCACTGTTTCTATTGGCAAAGTTTGAACTGCCGCAATTTGCTGCAGTCAGGAAGGTGGATGCGTACCATCAGCGGAGTCGAATCCGTGTCTTTAAGGCATGGAAGCTTAGATCTTCTATGTTACGACCGGTCGGGAATATGACTGATCACTCAGATTTTAATGGACCTGTACCAAACATCACGTTGTTGTTCGGCCATAGTCTGAGAAGGCTGGAGCAAACTTCAGCTACTTCTCATATGGAAAGTACCATGTTTTCACTTTAACCCGTGGAAGAATCTTAAGCATATGTGCGCACACTGGAATCTATGTCGGCTCAATCGTACCAAGGTGGGTTGTGTTAATTGAAACGTTATAGTTGAGCTATGTTGCTGGCTTTGGGATCAATGTAGGCAACTCCCTATTATACATTGGCTGTTGTGTCCTGGATCCTGATATCAACAATCAAATCCATTTTATCTATGAAAAAATAATTACTGATTATTAAGAATAAATTTATATATAGATAATAAAATATTTAAATATACTTACAATGCTACAGCAAGCTTTCTCACTAATGTAGAGCATCCGTACACTGCTTTGCGTACACTCGAATGTGATTATACAAATACGAACGAGAGACTGCTTAAATGATACTCGTAAATTTACACCCTGCACTAAAAAGTCTTCTCAACCTCGATTTCATTTCACGCTTGCCAAACGTCTCTTTTCAGTTTCTTTAGACGTTCACCTACCTTTCTCTTATACCTTTAAATATGTTTACCATAGTCCCCACTCAAACGTCTGGAGACGAATTTTCATCCGAAGCGCACCGATTTTCAACTTTTTCACGCTTTCTTCGCTACCCTCTCTCCCATACGTTTAAATGCGTTTCTCATAGTCCCCACTCTAGTGTGTTGCACCGAGTCTCTACAGCCCGCGCGGTGCAGCAACTAGATTCTCGGGTTTTTCTTTGAACACGTGCAGCTACCCTCTCTCTCTCCCGTACTTTTAAATGCGTCTATAGCGCGCGCAGTGCAGCAGCTTGAGATATTGTCGACTACCCTCTCCCCCGTACGTTTCAATGCGTTTCCCATAGTCCCCACTCAGACCCCTGCAGGCTTGTTTTCCGTGCACTACAGCGAGTGAGAGCCGCAACCGCTA
>CM053170.1:19317306-19336614 GCA_012977825.3 Pteromalus puparum | reverse complement strand
TACAGTAGTATTCAAAGCACAATAAACTACATTGCGCTAGCTTTATTGAATGCAGTCATTAAATGGGATTTTCGTCAAGTGACTCGATTGATCGCTACTTGGATAGTTCTCTCAAGAGTCTTGAAACGCCTAATACTAAGTCATGGACTCTATTTACCAGTACTATCTCAAAGAGAGGCTCTACGAGGTCGAGTTCACATTTTTTTACTAAGACAGGAGATGATATAATCAACAAAAGTTCATACAATGACATGAATTTTCCCAGCAGTTCCCACTGGCTACAGATCCATCGAAGTCCTAGACAGATAATATACTTGACCGATATCTGCTGAAAGTGATCGTCATTTACAAGTACGTCTAGTAGATCAAGATGGTGAATTGATTAACTTTGAGGTGATATATTACAATTCGTTTACATCTGAAAAGCCACCTGAATGGTGCATTGTATTATGCGGACAGAGAGCTCTTATATTAACACTCATATCTGTCGTCCGACAGCTCAGCGTCCACACGAGATGATCAAACGCATAACACGTCAGAACAGTCATTTCTGAGCAAAGTCTCGGTCTCACGGTAAAGCGTGGTGGAGGAAATCTAGGACAACATGCAAAAAATACTGAAGGAATCAAGGCTTGTACTTCATGCTGCTGTTGCTGTCAATGATGGAGGCAGTTGTTAAGTACATCCCCAGTCATCTTTGATGAATCGGTCTCACCTTATGACGATTCATGCACATCACCCAACACTCACATACATTCAAATAGTGATGAAATTCGAATAGCTATTCAGCATAAGATTTGGTGTGTTTACAATCAGAAGTTCTCTACACTATTTGTTGCAAGAGTTAACTAACAGATGTGACAACAGTACAAAATCTTTTGTGCGAACAACGCTATAGTCAATCTCATTTGAAGAATTCGATATGAGATGAATCGCCCATAGTAAATTGAATCGATGCAGAAAAAATGTTTGTGCAAAACATTGATGAAGAGGCTACAACTTCTTTCTCGCCCAGCTCAACTAAAGATATTGAAAATTCTGTTTGGCACCTAATACCTGACGTGGGAAATATACTGATAATAATGGAACTTTGATGTGACAGTTCCTCTAGTCATGTATTTGGTTTCGCCTGAGATTATCGAAAAATGTTGCTAAACGTTAGCATGAACTCATTCTCACAAGATCGAGAAATGAATTTAAACGCTGTTTTACAAGAGGCCTACAATGGTAGATGGAAGACCTACATACGAAGACTTTAAAATCGAAATCACTCGTATAGGCTGGCTTATGCCCTACCTCGTACTGTCAGACCGACGAAAAATACAACTATTTAATATATTCAAAAAGATACCGATTGCTATGAGTTTCGTTCATGGGAATTGTATGAGTATCCAGTACTTCAACAACCACACACATGTATGGACAGTAAAACACGATCAATTGGAAAAGCCCCGTTTATCATTCTAGGCTTTCAAACAGCGAGGAAAGGGAGACGAAGACAAAATGCTAGTTATTTTCTGCACTGTGATATTAGTAATGTAAAACTTTTCCTCAACTCGCAGAGTTACCATACGGTAATCTAATCTTGATATACAAACAATCAGTTTGCCATACTCTATGATATGTATGCAAATTTTCCAAATGTTATTATTCTGATAGAATGTAATAGATCCTCTTTGAGTAAAGAAGAATTTACCACTATGCACCTCATAGTCATAGATTGTTCCAACAAAACGAGTCTCTTAAAACAGCAGCTGTCGATGTACGCCCCTTGATTTGATTGTAAGAAATGCTGAATACAACTGCGCTTATTGTCTAATTTACATGATCGCATTGTTCAAGTATATCTATAAGCGGTGATGTTAAGAAACTCGTATAAACCTATATAGCTTGCATGAAGCTCAATTAGACAGTACTGTTATAACCTCACGTCAGGATAGATCTCAAAATGAATCGATATGAGCGCTTCGTTACCCCTCTCAAGGAGGGACAAAGGCGCTAGAAGAGCGCAAGATGATAAACAATGTAATACATATTGGTGGGGAACCATGTTCTGGCCCTAAAGTGAACAGTGTGAAAAAAATTTTGAGAAATATTTCCACTAACACAAAGTCCATGCCAGAACATCAAGGTTATAAGAAGTTCTGAAAGATTATAATGTCTTTACAAATAATGTTTTATGTACCTATCTTTTTGAATAAACTAAAATAAAAATGAATATTTTTGTGTATTTATTTATTAATCCCAACCTTTATCCTACAAATCCAAATTATCGCATCACTGTCGATATATAGTAGTAGCCAGCAATCCCAGGTCGATAAAGTAGATTCTACCGATGCTCACTCTGAGAAGGGCTAGCCGATCTCAGGTCGATAAAGTAGATTACCGATGCTCGCTCTGAGCTATGGAGGGGGATGGAGGCGCCACCGTCGACTGGGGGGGCGCCACTGCTGGCAGCCCGATGCAATGCTCTGCGCCGTAAAACAGGGACCTACTACTAATATGAGTTACCATCCGTTGGTATTTGGTGGCGCGGGAGCAACCTGGCGCAGTATCAGTCTTGCCCCTACTACTTTTTCAAATTTTATTAAGTGTAATAAACTAAAAATAATTTTATAATCATTGTTATAACTGTATATATAATAGTGCATGCGATTAAAAGGCTAGTAAAAATAAAAAATAGTTCAATTACATGTTTAATTGAGAAGAAAGACTATTATATAATATAATTATAAAAATGAGATTAGCAATTATATTTTTATTTTTAGAAAATTAAAATAGTTCTAAATGAAGTATTTTTTGACAGTATGACGTTACATTTATAATAATATCTTTAGTTTTAAGAGTTATTGAAATGTACGCTTAAGCTTTTGATACAACAATGAGACTATGCAATGTATGATAACAAATTAATAATATCTGTAGTTTTAAGAGTTTTTGAAATGTACGCTTAAGTACTTTGGATACAACGATGAGATTACAACGTATGATAAGAAAAATGAACTATTTTTAACTAAAAACACGTTTATTTTTGTATAATGTTCACTTATAATATTTAATATTTTTTTGTGAAATTTTGTTACTCACAAATATATTCTTGTCAAAAAAATTGTTTCACTTTTTTTGTGTGCATATAACCTATATTTATTTACTATACTTAACATAATAGGTGCTATATTACTAAAAATAAAATATGCATACATAAAATATATTATTTTATTAACTACACTTTTCACAAATTCATTACAGAAGCAAACAAATTATTTCTCTGCAAAGCTGAGTTTAAATAAAGCTGGGTATATAATTGATTTTTTGTTGTAAAAGTTTTATTATATGGCATGTTAAGCACTTATAATTTTTTACACTTTGGTGTGTTTTGACATGTATATTAAATTGCTTTTTTGTGCAAAACTTTTTTAACATGTAGGGCATGTATGTGGCTTCTCTTGCAAGTGTATTAGTTCATAGATACTTAACATATTTTCTTTCTTAAACATTTTTTTGCAAGTAGCACACTTGTACATAGAATTTCGAATTTTTTCAGAATTTTTTATAATTTATAAGATCTACAAAGTAAACATTACAAGGTATTTAAGGTAATTTGAATGTATTTTTTTTATTTACTATATTAAAATTTTGAATTTTGAATAAAAAAATTTTGATTATAAATATTTATTATATAATATATAATAATTGTTATAAACATTCTCAACTGTCTGTTTAAATTTATATTACCACCATCAAAATACAAAATATACATTATATATACTAACTTNTTTATATTACCACCATCAAAATACAAAATATACATTATATATACTAACTTACTAACACACACACACACACACACACACACACACACACACACACACACACACACACACACACAACACACACACACACACACACACACACATATATATATATATTGCAGTGTACTGTATGTATGTCTGCTGTGAGTATGGTCGAAGGCTGTGAGCTGTGAGTGCTGAGTGCAGACGTCTTCCATGTTGTTCTTCTACTTCAGTGCATCTTTCAAGTTTTCGTCAAGCTCTTGTTTATTTATTTCTATTTGCACATTGTGCTTACACGTGATAACGACAAAATTATATGTTACAAATAAAAAGTTTTTACACACCAAATAATTTATCGCGCGATATAGCGCGACAAAATTATATAATTCGACTAACCTCTCGTGACAATTGCATATGAATGATTGAGATAAAAAAACTGTTAGAAAATGGTATTCAATCTGTAAAACCAGAAGTTTGAAGAGCATCAAGTTTATATTGCAAGACCACCTCTTCATCTACGTGCACTGGCATAACCTCTTCTTTTGCGTGCACTGGCATCTGCGTGCACTGGCATAAACATTGATTTATTAATTAAAAGGTAAATAGTAGTAATTTACTTAACAGATTTACTTATTTACATATTTATTACTAGTAGAAATACAATATTACTAATATTACAATGAACTGGAGGTATCTCCAAGTTAAATATTATGAACTTTCAATACATTCAAGCTAGCCAGTGATGTTTTGCAGAAGTGATTTTTAGAAATAATTTCCATGTCAGTATGAAATCTAGCTGATCAGAGACAACAGCTGAACTGTGTATTATTATACCTTTATTCCGAGTGACACTATCTGTTGCAAAGAATTACTTTTTGAGATCATAATAATGCAATCTCAGAGCTTCGAAAATAAATAGTTCTTCCAAATTTAGAGGATCGTTTTGCTCGATAAAATTATTCTTATCAACTATTCTCAGTATTCTTTTTGTAATTTCTGTAATAAATCTTGGTTATTTTGATATGTCTCCCTCCAAGCAATTATTTCATGACTATATTATGCTATGAGAAAATGTATAGTATATCATTTTTACTGTCTTTGCTGACATTGATTTGGCAATTTTTTAGAATATATATACCAAATATTTTATTTTCTTGGTATTGTATGCATGCGTCCTTTGTCAATTTTGCAACCAGATATTGTATGTGTCCATTCCACTTTAAATTGCAGTTCAAAGACTATTCCCAAATATTTAAAAATTTCAAGTTTTGTTCAAATTTTCTCTCCGATTACATGTTTGTGCTGGTACACTATCAACATAGCTGCCTAACGTCATATAAACCTGCTACTCTATAATTAAGGACAACTTATTTGCTGCTAAACCACTCGGGTATCTTTATATTATCTTGGGTGTTGTGTTGTCCTTATTATGAGCAGTTGCTACTATTACAGTGTCATCTGCCAGCAACAGAATTGCCTGCAGGGAGATCTCCCTCAAGATATCACTAATATACACAATAAAAAACAGCCTAGGATTCTATCTTGTGGAACACGTGTATTTATTAATAACTTCACTCTCATTTTAATGCTTGATATGATATCTGTTACTAAGATAAAGTTCTCGCACACTAGTGTATGTAATGTTTGTGCCCATTACTTCTGTGTTATGCCTGCTACGGAACGCGCATAACCTCTGAATTGATTATTTCAGTATGAACTTTTTTTAAAAAAAATAGCTTACAAATGTAATTATTATTATTAATTTACTTAAAAAATCTGAAAAAGTCAATAATTCAAATTCCTGACTTTTTAAACTTTTTTATTTATTGTGCAGAAATATCTTTGGGAGAGTGAAGCGGTAAGGAAGTTTGAGTGAAAAAAGGATCGAACGCACAGAGTTCGTTAAGAGTTAAATTTTATTTTGGACAGTAAGCGTATACGCGGGTGTTGTAGGTGAGATGTCAACCGTGTCGTGTCTCTAAGGGAACTGAGCCGATCCGGTCGGCCTCTCGGGCGTTCCCGTTCCTCCGCTCTCAGCTGACCGCTCGGGGGCTGAGAACAGACGCGCAGAAAGGCACAGGGACGCTTCCCTCTCCGGGCGTCGGGCCGTAAGCCTTTTTATGGCCCCAGATGCTTGGGCCGGTCGGTAAGCCTTTTTATGGCTGCCGACGTCGGTAGCCTGCGTGCGCGCCGGACCCTAGATTAAGGCCAGGGAATTCCAAAGACTATAAAAATTTTGGGAAAGCCTGAGAAGCTTTCCTTTTCGTGTTTGGGTACGTCTCGAGCGCAAAAACATAAAGTGACAGCTGCGCCTGGCAATTGAGCCTGGGCGACCGCCACATATCTAACAAATAGTCCAATTCCAAAGAGTCAATGATTTAAACTATATTGATTATCAATTTCTTAAACTGTTTTTCTGTATTCATCACTACTTCCCTGTTGAAAATATTAACATCAAATTATATGTAAAAATGATCAGCTGTTATATGTAAAATTTCACATGCATGAATGCAATTGTAAAACTTTACGTAAAATTTTATTCATGCATAATAATAATAACATTTTTGAGCCCTAAATGCACAATTCAACAAATATTTCAGAGGTTTTGTGCATTCCATAGCAGACATAACATGAACATAATGGGCAGAAGCATGGCATAAGAGGAATTAGCAGAGCATAAGCACCTTATGTCAACCTTATTCCTTATTCATTCGCGTTATTCTTTTAACGTGCGAATGCCAAGAACTAGAAAGCAAATCCAACACCTCGTTCAGTAATGTATTATGATGAGCTGTGTCAAAAGCCTTAGCAATGTTTCAATGCATGTATTAAAGATATGAGTCAGAGGTTCTGCTATATATGTTTACAAGTTAGTTTCAAGGTTCTGATATTTATTTTATTCACTCCTCCATTATTTTTTAATTTCAGAGTATTGATTATATTTATTATTTTTGTAGCACTTGTAGGTTTAATATAAATCGAATTAGGATTCCTATTAGTAGTTTGGTTTCAGCATTAGTTGGTTTGACAATATTCGCACTTAATTTATTATACGTACTTCGCAGAAAAATTCATATTTTTTTCCTATACTCGAATTCGAAGGTCTACTTTGTTAAAAAGATGCTTTTTGCAACACTTATAAGAAATGGCATGTTCTGGTTGGAGTTAACTCACCAAAATTCACAAATATGTTACAATAAATTCTCAGGCGTATTGTATCAATTTTCAAGCATGTACAATATTCAAGTATAAAGATATGCAAGTTTTAATGCAAAAAATTTTGAATTAATGGTTTATATAAAATTGATGCATCGGTTAAACTTGATATTTTACGCAACAGCCCTAAGAGTGTATTGAAACAAAATTTATAAAGTTTGGTTGCTATACTCAAACAAGGAGTTCTATACTTTTTGAAAGAGGTTCTACCCGTATTGCACTAGTCAAAATGTGTGCCCTTTTTATTTATGGTTTATTTGTGAGATATACTTTGCTGAAGAAGTTATACACATGAACTTACACAAAATAATGATTATACATTCTATTCTATTTATACAATTCTATTTATCCTAATTATCTATGCAAAGTTTCATACCGATGCTGATTTTACTTAATTTTTAAGGTTAAATGTACATAATTTGTATTCAATGAATATTTACTATTATAGTAAGAGTCCATGAACAATATTTTTGAGAGGTAAATAATATTTGCTATGTATATTCAATTTCAACTACAATAAATTTGAGTAAAATCGTAATGTTGATTGCTTTAAATTAATACAATTTCCCATAAGAGCCCATATGTTAATTGGCATAAAATTAAAACATATATATCTTTGCTTCTTTCCGATGTAGCCTTTTGAAAATCTATGTGATTGTTTCATACAAACTAATACGATAAATTTCAATGATAGCCTAATGTTACTTCTATTACTGGTAGGACCTTCTTTAAAAAAACGCTTTGTATATGCAACAGTCCTTCCTGAGAAAATGAACCTAGCTTCTGGTTGGACAATTTACTTACCAAACTTGATAAAATAGTCTGTTCAGGGACATAACTTTTAAATTTTACTTTTTATATAAATTATTGTAGGGTTTTAAGAATATTTTTGTATTATAATGTGAATATTGATAATATTCACAGATGTAAAAAGGCTCAAATGTCTACAACATAATATGATTATAATTTTAAGGATTTTAACAGAAACCTTTTTAGACGAAAATACAAAATCAAATCCTTATAATCGTAGTATGTTTTTTTTTATTTGAGTCAGCTAATAGTACTGCATTACAATACATGTGACCTAAGTAGCACTTTTTTGGAGTGAGGTTAGAGCCCGAGCGTAGCGAGTGTGATAAACACCTTGCAAACAGGACTACTTAGGTCACAAATAGGCTTAACTTAAGTGCGGGCTTAAGTCCCACTGTGCTATAAAGAATTTTTTTTAATAAGCTACATAATTTTTTCTTTTATTTTTCAGATACAATTTGGACTTAAGAATAATGATAGCTCCTTGTACTACACACTTTGTAAGTAGGTTTTTAATGGTTTTTATAAACGTTTTTTTTTTTATATTGGAAGTTTAAATAACTATTTTTTCTTTTTCAGGTTTTCTATCTTCAAATGGAGCTTTTATAACGATATTATATTAACTAAGTTTAACAATTGAAATTCTAAGTAATTGTAGGTGATTAATTAGTGAAACTTTTGATTACGCAAAATTACTACTGTAATAATTGTACTTATAATGTAACAATAAAGAAAATTAATTTATAATTTGTTATTTCCCTTGTTTTACGATATCTATAGACTGCCTTTTATCTACTGTTATTTAAAGAATAATCTCAACAATTAATCTTAAAGTAATAACCAATCTTTGAAAAGTCATACCCATCCATATTTTTCCACATTTATCATTAGTCAAATCCTGCCATACCTATAGCCAAAGCCATTAGCCAAAGCCATTAGCCAAAGCCATTAGCTAAAGCCATTAGCCAAAGCCATCAGCCAAAGCCATCAGCCATATACAGCCTCAGCCATATACAGCCTCAGCCATATACAGCCTCAGCCATGTCAGTCAAATTTTGCCACATCTAGCCAAAGCCGTCAGCCATAAATAGCCACAGCCACAGCCTTTATTAGCTGCAAATAGCCAAAGTCATAGCGACTAACTATACCATACGCAGCCATAAACAGCAACTGATATATTCAAATTAAAATAAATATTACATTATTTAAAAGTACCAAAGATGAATTAAACCAAAAATTTAATTTGTGATCATTATTTATATTCATATTTTTTATTGTAATAGTTCTATTATTTTGTTATTTAGCCTATTGTCAGTCTGCTCTAAGCGATAAAGTTATTAATTAGTCTGCTTAAGTGATCTGTATACTGCTTTGTTACACTATAATTAAAATGTATTTTAATGTTTCACAAAATTTCACAGAATGTGCACAAAATCGTGTTACATCAGGTGATTTGCTAGAAGATTCTGACATTGATTTTTTTCTACTATTATTAATAACGTTTTCAAAGTATAAGCCTTTCTCAACTTTGCTTTTGCAGCTGAACCTGGTTTCTGGAATTCCGAGAAATCAGAAGCATATACAAATAATATATTTATCATCAGCAGGTAATAATCCAAGCGATAATGGTCATTGGGTAACTTCTTACTATGATACTAATTATATTTATGTTTTTGATTCATTAAATAATAAAGTACTGCACAAAGATTTAGAAAAAGCCTTAAAAATACTACATCCTTATTATTTTGAGGAAGGTAAAGTAGTTCTTCTCCCAAATGTTCAACAACAAATGAATCAGAAAGATTGTGGGATTTTTGCCATAGCTTTCACCGTAACTTTATTGTGCGAAATAAAACCAAATTTTGTTAAGTATAATACTCATGCGATGCGTCCTCATTTATTGAAATTGCTTCTCAACAAGTACATTGAACATTTTCCTTGTAATATAACACCTATCCCTAAACATTTTCCGCCTCGAAAATTGTATAATACAAATATTATTATCAATAATGATTGTCTGAATGATGAACACATAAATTATTTTCATACAATGTTACAACAACTTTCTCTGTATAAGCCGTATTCAACGTTGTATTTACAGAATATTTCTAAAATTTCACAAATAAATGAAAATAACAAACACATACAAATTTTATTTCAAAGTGGTTCGACAATAGGTCATTTTATATGTACATTTTACGATTCTAACACATTATTTGTATATGATTCAATGAATAGTAAAGCATTACATACTGATGCTATTACAGTTTTAAAAAAATTACATCCTTATTGCTTTAATGAGCAAAAAAAGCCTATTAGATTTCGAAGAGTACAGTCTCAAATGAATGCTACGGATTGTGGTGTTTATTCTATAGCCTTTGCTATTACACTTTTATTTGGTTATAGGCCAGAAACAATTGTATATAATCAAAGTGAAATGCGTAAACATTTATTAAAGATGTTTGAAAATAGATCAGTAGAGCATTTCCCATCTTTTAATACTTTTTCTAAATATTTTTCACAATTTCATTCTAATAACATAACCGAAACGGAAACTACAATTCCACTATTAAATAATAAAGTTTTGCAGAATAGAAAACGCACGATTAATCAAATTATGGATGAAACTTCAAACGAAAATAATAAGGTAACAGATCTACATAGTTTTGAAATTAAGAAAAGAAAAACATATTATGAAAAGAATAAAGATAAAATTTTACAAGTGCGAAGAGAAAAGCGTAAAATGAACAAATGTAAAACTGGACATAATAAAGAAATTAAAACTGAAGGTAATCAGAGATATTTAGTTGAACGATTGTCACTTTCAAAAATAATCGATAATTATAAAATGGAACAATCCTGCAAAGTCGCACAAAATGAAAAACGGACTTTTTCTCTAAGTAATAACGAATCGACTTCACAGCTAAATATTAACGCGAAAAACTACAATGCAAAAGAGATTGACTGTGATAGAAAATCAGAAAATAAAAATGATTTATTTCATGAAATATCAGATAAAGTTATGCAGAATAGAAAACGCACGATTAATCAAATTATGAATGAAACTTCGAACGAAAATAATAAGGAAACGGATCTACATAGTTTTGAAATTAAGAAAAGAAAAACATATTATGAAAAGAATAAAGATAAAATTTTACAAGTGCGAAGAGAAAAGCGTAAAATGAACAAATGTAAAACTGTACATAATAATGAAAGTAAAACTGAAGGTAATAATAATAAGGAAACGGATCTACATAGTTTTGAAATTAAGAAAAGAAAAACATATTATGAAAAGAATAAAGATAAAATTTTACAAGTGCGAAGAGAAAAGCGTAAAATGAACAAATGTAAAACTGTACATAATAATGAAAGTAAAACCGAAGGTACTCAGAAATATTTTGTTGACCGATTGTCACTTTCAAAAATAATCGATAATTATAAAATGAAACAATTGTGCAAAGTCACTCAAAATGAAAAAGGGACTTTTTCTTTAAGTAAAAACGAATCGACTTCACAGATAAATGTTAATGTGCAAAACTACAACGCAAAAGTGTTTAATTATAACGCATCTGATTGTGATAAAAAATCAGAAAGCAAAAATCATGCATATAGTGAAAAGACGGAAAGTTATTTAAATTCTGTTAGTAAGAAAAGTTTGAAAGATAAACAATATTACGAAATTCACAAGACAAAGTTACGACGGAATAAAAAAATTAATTATATCGCCAACAAAACTAAAATATTAAATAAGCGTAAAAGCAATTACAAGTTAAATCGTACAAAGATATCAGAAATACAACAGAAGTATATGAATAAAAATAAAGACAAAATTGCAATGGCAAGAAAAATAAAAAACAAATACAATGCTATGAATCTGGTTAAGGATAGTACGACTAAATTGATAAGAAACACTGAAAATTTCATAACTAAAATTATGATTAAATTGGATTCTTCATTTTCTTGTTCACAACGTAGATTAGAGGCTGAAAATTTAGTATCTACATCCATTTATGTTCGAGATAACTATATGAATAAAGCAAGAAAAGTGTTAAAAAATCTACAAAATAAAATTGAATTATCATTGACTAGATTAGGTAACATATCTATTCAGATAATGTAGATTGTGCATTGACTGCTTTATGTGGTATTCCAAAACACACTTCTTCCTCAGAACCATATTTTTCAGATGCAGCGTATGATTTTCGACTTGGATTATTTAACGATTTTAATATTGATAATAAAGTTATTATAAATGAAAAAGGACAAACCACTGATATTTTACCACTTCTTATTGAAGACAAGAATAGAAAAGGTAAAGTCTGGGAATGTAACGGTTATTGTAAAACTATCGACGTTGATATATTAATTGAACTCCAAGCATTTTTCTTAGAAATTCTTAGTGTGAGTTTCGGAAACGCTTACAAGTTTCTTTTATCTATAGATTTATGTTCAGCTCAATCCCATAATATTACTAAGCTTGGTCATCCAAACATTTGTTACGACCAACCGCTATTATGTACTTCAAAATTTTTAAAGTTACAAGTTTTATCGTCTCATTATCCTTATTTGCGAACGATTCAAAGATTACTTTATGAATTAAAACATTTGTATACCAGTATTTTAAACATAGAAAATGCTTTAAATGATGCAGATGTAGTATTATTAACAGATATTATACAAAAATCCAAAAAGATTGGTATACCTATCAGAAGCAATAAAAACCTAAATCAAGTGAGTCTAAATGAATCAGAATTAAAAGAGAAGTTTCGAATTGGCATTAACGAATATACGAAAATAGTAACGGATCCACCTACAATTCCTTGTATTTCATGCGAAAGATTATTTTGTGCGAGAGACATTCAACATTATGATGAGAATAATGAACATAATATTGCTTTTGAATTACTCGGCATAGAACGTGAAAATCTTTTTCAAAAACTTAAGAAATTGCACGATATTACTGAAAATTCTATATGTAAGCCATGTTTAACAAATTTAAGAAAAAATATCATGCCATCTAATTGCATTTTGAATAACCTTTTTGTGAAAGAAGTTCCAGAAGAAATTAGAAGTCTTAATATGATAGAAAAAATTTTAATACAAAGAGCAAAAGCTTTTCAAACAATTACGAAAATGAATACAGTTATGAATAAGAATATTCCTCATTATGTAAAAATTGATAAAGTTATTGGTAGAACATTTGATTTACCCTTACCACTAGAAGAGACTTTAAAAAAGATATGCCCTGATACTGATCCAATTAACGTAGATCACGAATTATATATTTTAGTTCGGACACACCCAACAAAAGCTAAGAAAATTTGGGAAGATTACATTGATATAAATAAAGTATGGAAAGCGTTACATTGGCTAAAGCAAAATAATTCAATTTATGAAAAAATTGAACTTCCATCTAATTCCAAAATCTTAATAGATATACTACACGAACAATTAGAATATGAAGTAAATCATGAAAACGCAATAGAAGAATTTACACCTGAAAAAAATTTAGTACAACACGAACCCCTAAAACGTCCATTATTAACTCAGAAATCTCAAACTGACCCTTTTTATGATCATTACACCATTTATCCTTTGCATGACAAAAAAAAAGAATGAATCAGATACTGCGTTGTACCAAATGTTGCAAGTTTCCGCTGCTGCTTTAGATAACAGAGGAAAAGATTTAGACCTCAAATGCTTTCCTGATTTATATCCTTACGGAAAGTGGGGTCAGCATGCTGAAAGAAAGCCCAACTTAAGAGATTTTGATTATATTAAGAGTAGATTAGAATCAAAACATTCACAGTTTAGATTGAGCATGCAATATCTTTTTTTTTTCACTGTACAATAATACACTGAGGCAGATAAATGCTGGAATATTTCAAATGCTTAATATTATCAATCCAAGGTTTAAATACACGGTCAAAGATTTCCTGCAAATGTTAGATGAACATAAGCTAGACAAAAATCTGGACACAATTTTCGCTCGTTTGCCTGGCACTGAATCGTATTGGAAAAGAGTTCGCAATGAGTTAACTTGTATGGCACGAGAGTATGGACCCGCTACTTTTTTTATTACTTTTAGTCCCGGAGAGTGGATGTGGTCAGCACTAGCGGAGTACATAAAACAAGTCAATGGATGGTCTGATAATCGTTCTATTTCGCAATTAATAGCTGCAGATCCAGTATCAACAGCTAGATTTTTTCATAATAAATTCAAAGCAATATTAGCTTATATACTATCTCAGTCAAATCCTATTGGAAAAGTTGCTCACTATTACTGGGTCCGTGAATATCAAGGTAGAGGATTACCCCACTATCATTGTTTGTTTTGGATCCAAGATGCCCCGATTTATGGAACAAGTTCAAATGAAGAAGTACAAGAATTTATT
This sequence comes from Pteromalus puparum, assembly GCA_012977825.3. Classification (NCBI taxonomy): domain Eukaryota; kingdom Metazoa; phylum Arthropoda; class Insecta; order Hymenoptera; family Pteromalidae; genus Pteromalus; species Pteromalus puparum. The sequence goes on along the minus strand of CM053170.1, from coordinate 19,322,399 downwards.
TTAAAACACATAACATGTCACATTCCAGATAAGCAGATTTCGCCTGAACTTTATCGTCGTGTCTAAGCATATCAACAACACAAACACAATGATTATTGTATGCGCAAAAAAAAGGCAAAAACTGGATTTTCAAGTGCTTGTCGTTTCGGATTTCCTCGTCCCGTAACTGATAGAATAATTTTAAGAGACGTATCTGTCGCTATTGCAAATCGAAATAAATTAAAAAATAAATCTCGATTTTACGATCTCCCTCGAACACAAGATGAACAAAACATTAATGACTATATGCCTGCTCTTTTACTTATTTGGGAAGGAAATAATGATGCTCAATACATTGGAGAATCATCTTATTTATTGACAAAATATGTAAGCAAATATGGAACAAAAGGTGAAAAAAGCAATGTAGATTTTGCAGATATACAATCAAACAAACCTTTGTTTAACCGTCTTTGGGCCTTTGCTGTACGCGCCTTGTAACATAGAGAATGCGGAGCGATTGAAGCTGCTGATGCTCTGTTAGGACATACTTTACATAGTACTGACCCTGACACAATTATTAAATGGTTAAATGTTAATATTATAAGGGGCAGAAAACTGAAACCATTTAACTAAATAAAAAATCTTCCACAAGATTCAACAGATATATTTTATGATTCTTTTATAGATAATCATTATCCCAACAGACCAAAGGAATTAGACTTATTATGCTTGTATGATTTTGCTAAGTGGTTTGAGATTTCGAAGAAAAAAAACAATTTACAAAGCAGAATTCTATGAAATGTCAAATGGTTTGTACTGTAAAAAACGGAAGAAACCTTATTTAATAAATCACTATCAGTTCAATTCAGATAATCAGCCAGAAGCTTACTACCACGCTTTGTTATTATTATTCAAACCTTGGAGAGATTTAGATGAATTAAAAAATTCGGATGAAACATATTTTGAAGCTTTTAGGAAACAACAACACGAGTTAGCACACGCGATGAAATACCATGATAAATGTACAGTTATAAAGGAAGCAATGGATAATATGGATAAATTAATTCAAAAGCAATTAGAGCAAAATGAAACACCTACGCCTACAAATTCAGCTCATATACCTGATGGCTGTGTACCTATTGAAGTAGAAAATGCTATGAATGACTTTCAAGCTGTAGCAAAAAAGTTATTACAAGTGATCACGATCTACAAAACTCTATTGCAAAATTTAATACGGATCAACTCAGAGTTTTTAACAAAATAACTTCAGTTATACAATCAAATAATAAAATATTAAGAATGTTTGTAAGTGGCCCTGGAGGAACTGGTAAAAGTTTTGTCATTGAAAATTTAGTTTCGTGGAATAAAATACATCGTAGCAAAGATACAGCTGTTACAGCCCCTACTGGGATTGCTGCGTATAATGTCCAAGGACTTACAATTCACAGATTATTACAACTTCCAGTAGAACACGGCGGCACAGCTGAGTACAAAGAATTATCTGGAGCAGCTTTGAAACAAATAAGACAAACATTACAGAACGTTGACTTAATCATTATAGATGAAATATCAATGGTATCGAATATTACTTTCATGTATATTCACTTGCGTTTAAGTGAGATATTTGATACATCTGATGATGAGAATGGATGGTTTGAAAAAATCAACGTCCTTGTCTTTGGTGATCTGATGCAACTACCTCCAGTTCGTGAAGATTTTGTATTTGTCGGAATGAACAAAAAACAAATTGATAAGTATATAAAGTCGATGATTACTTTTAATTTATGGGAGTTATTTGAATACGATGAATTAACAATTAATATGCGACAGAAAAATGATAAAGTGTACTCAGAAATACTTTCACGTATTAGACTAGGTTTTATGACTGATTCTGATATAAATATACTAAAAAGTAGAAAAATCAATTTAACAAGTAACGATTATTCAAAAAATATTGAAGAATTATGTAAATATTTAAGCAAATTACCACTTGATACCGTATGTCTATTACCAAAAAGAAATATGTGCAATGCTATTAACGAAGCTATGATGCTTACGATTGATACAGAAGAAATAAATCTTGTTGCTAAAGATTCATACAAATGTGCAAAAAATCTAGAAAAAAAAATCTTAAAACTGTTGAATGATGATGAAGACAATTTTTGTGGTATTGATCGTGTAATTAAAATTAAAATTGGTTCTAAAGTAATGATAAGAAGAAACATTGATGTTTCTGTTGGACTAGTTAATGGAACGATCGGTTCAGTCGTTTCTGTTTCTAAAGATAGATCTAAAGAGGTCACAACTTACGTATCGTATTACAATCTGGAAAAGAATATGACATATCTCGATTGGAGTATAAATTCATTATTATGGATAAAATTTCTATTACCCGAGAGCAATTTCCGATTTGTAATAGTTATGGAATAACTATTCATAAAAGTCAAGGGCTAAGCCTACAAAATGCTGTTGTTGAAGCAGGAAATAATGTATTTAGTAATGGTCAAACGTACGTGGCAGCTTCAAGAGTGACTACCTTAGAAGGTTTGCATCTTATTAACTTCGATCCGTCATGCTGTACTGCAGATACATCAGCTATTCTTGAGTACAATAGATTACGAACAAAATATCGACCAGATCTTAATAGTTTCGTTATTCCACTACATCTAAAAAACAATCCAAGTTTAAAAGTCTATGATACGCGTTGGTGTATTAATAAAAATGTATTATTAACAGACACTGAAAGTAATTTAAATCGTATTTTTAGTAGTACTTTTGATATTTCTGGTTTACCAAACAATGACGGAGTCTCTTGCTACGCTAATGCCTGTGTGCAAAGTTTATTTCATTCCGCAACTATTAGAAGAATTTTATTACAACATGGTCATACAGGCACTGTCAAATCAGTATTTCAACAATATATTAATAAAACTAATGTTGATATCCAAACATTAAGAGAGTTTGCTGGAGAAGAATTTAAAACAAATTCGCAGCAAGATGTGGCAGATTTTTTATTACGTCTATGTAATGAATCACTTATATTACAAAATATTCTTCAAAACCAACTAACAGAAACAATTAGATGTCCTGGTTGCGATGAACGACAACAGAGTGATACATGTAATTATGTTGTAACTCTTTCCTTACCAGATACTCGAATTTGTACATTACAAACAATTATAGATTATAATATTGGAAATTGGCAAGAAATTGAAAGCAGTAATTGTGACAATGGATGTCGTTTGAAAAAGATTAAAAAAGTTGATCTAATAATCAGTAATACCGTCGTCATTATACAATTAATGTTATTTGATAATACGGATAAGGGTATTGTAAAAATAACTAACTTAAAAATAAATGCGGTACCAACGTCTAAAGTTGATATCAATGGTAAAAAGTATAAGGTTGTTAGTGGAATATTTCACCATGGTAATATTTGTCAAGGTCATTATACTAATATGTTAAGACAAAATAATGAGTGGTTTTATGTTAGTGATAACAATGTAACTAAACAGACATGGCCAAAAGGTGCTAAAAATGCTTATATTTTCTTTTTAGAACAAATTTAAGATATTCAAATAAATTTACTAAAAAGGACTGAAATCTCTAAAAAAATTAACTTTTAAACAAAGTACAAGGTTAGGCGAGTTTGATGTGTTCCGTACGTATTATCATGCCTGCCAATAACATAATAACGTAATTTTTTTCATTTACAACGCAATTACAGGTTAAAAAAGAAGTGAAATCAATCAACAAAGTCAAGTTTATTTTTATATTGTTTTAATTATTATAATATAGAAAACAAAAAATAGTGTTCCATTAAGAGCTGAGTCGAATAACTTATAACTTAAACTGAAGTAAGATGGTTTACAACAAAATTAAAGATAAAAAACAACTGAGATCAATAAAAAAAGGCTAGTTTATAACCATAGTTATTATTCTATTCATAATAAAGCAAACAACAAATTATTGTTTAATTACGGGCTCAGTCTAATGATTGCTAACTAAACGTAAGTAATATATTGACAAATTACTAACAACTCTCAAGATACTTACTACATAACTTGCCATGCCCGTTTCATTTTGTTCATAGGTAAACAACTAAAATTATCTTTTTATGTCAGAACGTGATCTCAAATTTATTAATATTTTTGAAGTTCTTACACTATTAGTATTTATATAGAGTTCTTAAGTATGCAAAATTTCATAAATATTATTTAAAATGTCCTACATATTTTCGACTTCTAAATGAATAAAATGTTCATGATTTATGAAAAAATATTAAATCATATTAAATAATATTTTTTTCAATTATATTTACAAGTATGTGTCGTATAATCTACATTGCAAATATATCATTATATTGAAATAACAATATTATAAATTTATGAACACACATAAAAAATGGGAATATTTACTGATAGACAACACCATGAACAAAATGAAACGGGCATGGCAAGTTATGTAGTAAGTATCTTGAGAGTTGTTAGTAATTTGTCAATATATTACTTACGTTTAGTTAGCAATCATAAGACTGAGCCCGTAATTAAAAAATAATTTGTTGTTTGCTTTATTATGAATAGAATAATAACTATGGTTATAAACTAGCCTTTTTTTATTGATCTCAGTTGTTTCTTATCTTTAATTTTGTTGTAAACCATCTTACTTCAGTTTAAGTTATAAGTTATTCGATTCAGCTCTTAATGGAACACAATTTTTTGTTTTCTATATTATAATAATTAAAACAATATAAAAATAAACTTGACTTTGTTGATTGATTTCACTTCTTTTTTAACCTGTAATTGCGTTGTAAATGAAAAAAATTACGTTATTATGTTATTGGCAGGCATGATAATACGTACGGAACACATCAAACTCGCCTAACCTTGTACTTTGTTTAAAAGTTAATTTTTTTAGAGATAGAAATAAACTTGGAACTTGCTTTAAACTGCGAGTGGAGTCAGATGTTGACAGTTGGAGAGCTGAATGTGATATGGCTTCATTGATCTGGCGTCTATTTATATAGTTGCAGACTATAGATTCACCCCACCCACCCAATCTACCCACCCCTCCCGAGCTTCTTGTTTGTCTTAGTTCTACCTTACCCCGCCCCC
>CM053170.1:19208674-19317281 GCA_012977825.3 Pteromalus puparum | reverse complement strand
CCCAAAGTATGTCCCCCTAAGAGAAGACTTAAATCTTCCCCAGACGCCAAAAACATGAATTTAACTCCAAATGTCGTAAACCCGCCACAATTGTTTAACTATAAGAGATACCCACTTGATTCTTCACAAAAGGGATCCGCCCACAAATTTATAAAATCGAAGTTACTTTAGGCTCAATGCTGTTAATGAAACGGAAAAATTTTCAGACCCGCGAATTGGACCCGGGGGTCCTCTGAGCCTAGCACAATCAGACTCAAGTGTTATAAACACTTAACTATCTTTCCGCTACATTGTGAGTTCTAAAATGTATTGTTTTAAAAAAGGCCCGTAAAAAAGGTTATTAGCATTTTTAATTCTCGTGACTGCAAATTTTGTGCATTTTTACATATTTACGCGATTCTCAAACCAGTATGGAATCGCCCGTCACCAATTGATTGTCTACCCTAAAAAAGTTTAATAGCGCCGAAAGATCCCCCACCTATCACCAAATACAAGAACTTCCTATGCCAACTTTTCTTCATTGTTACTCCAATTTTAGACAGATTCAATATACTGAGCATAAGTGTTACAAATTTTTGCTTGCAAGTTCCAATCTAACTGCGTAATTTTAATATGTACGATTTTCTTTATAGACCTAACCGCTAATTCAATCTCTCTTTCTCAAATTCAAATATATTTAAGAATATATTTTCCTTTAGAAATAACCGTAATTCGTATCTGCATTTCGCCGAGCTAATTAACTTTGTGGTTGCATTTAGCCTTAAATTACGTATAAAACATTTTTCATTACTACCTTAATTTTCTTCTCAAAGGCCTAAAGGTAACTTACTACATTACCGATTTTATTGGCTTCTAACTCACTACACTCTAAATAAATTTTAATCGTTCTTCAACTCATACAATTTTCAAAATAACTATCCATTATTTATAATGTGGTCTGAACATCCACCTATCTCTAGCAACCCAAAAATTTATTTCATTACCTATAAGTCTTTATTCGCGCCGCATGCGCTGTTACTTATCCCAGGCGGCTGACGTCGACCCACGTCGGTTGATCTCGTACTGGCACCTTGCTGCGCTTACGAAGTTGCCCGCCCCTCTGCCGTTGATTCTTCTCCTCGCCGCGCGGGCATCGACCACGTCGCAGCAACTTGTGCCGGGCGTGTCGAACCCGTCGCCATGTCCAACGCTGTGACACGCTGACTTGACCGGGCAAAAGCGTAATTTCAGCATCGTCTTGGCCCGAAAGAAGTGACCGGGTTTAAACCACAATTGATAAAGCATTACTTGCTTTCTGTGGCGAAAAGCGAGTTATGAAATTTGCTTTCGGAATGCTTCAATGTGCCGAAGGCGGTATTATCATCTCGGAAAGCTTAATTGTCTTTTTCAAGCATGTAAGTGTACAGCTCTGATCTCTTCCTTTAAATGAGTATGCAAGTTAAATCACTCTAATGACTGTACGAGTTCATGGCCAACGGTGGATAGTTCCAGCATATAGTTTAATTTTCTTTGGCGCGACATGTTATATTGGCACCTGGCCTTATCAAATCATTCAACGTGACTTCTCAAAATCACTAAAATGAACGCGTGTCCACTAATAATCCGATTTAAATCATTATTTTTTCAAAGTCCTGTCCTGCCATACAATTTGCAGTGTTGCATCTTAAGATTTTACAAACATACTGCCTAGCGTCTTCATTATGCCAAAACGCAGTAAATCTCTTAAGCAACCGACGAACTTAATTGCTTACGAATAGCACAATGAAATATGTAAATCGCTTTCAAGCATTATCATCCCATGTTACGCTGCTCCTGTTGGAGGCTTTTCCTTTGTCTATTACTTAATGACAAACTTTTAATTTTAGAAACATTCGTCTATTCCTTCCTCCACATGTTGTAATCCTCTCCCCAAATAAACCTCGTAGGTAAGAAATTCATTTCGATAAGTGATCTCACATATTCGTATCCCTTGAAACTGCGATTTCTCTCTCCTATTTCAGAGATTCGTCTTCAAGATTTTACTCGTAAGGGATTACCTCGAACGTTCATTCGTGTTCAGAATCTTACCTCCCTTTAATTTTCTTCGTTTCCCGTGGCGTCTCTCGGCTTTTCCCATGCACTCTCCGGCACGTGAGCGACTTTTCAACATTTACTTTCTTAAGCCGCGTGCATCACAACGACGATATACATTTTTCCAAAAAATCTTGTCTATACCTTAAGACTGCAACTAGGTCCCTATTTGTTTAGCTAATTTACCTCGACTTGTATTTTTTCTTCATTATATTATTGGAACACTTATGACTTTCACACTTGCAAATTTCTTGTCACCACGTGGCTTTACCTCCGACTTAATTAACTTTATAGTACTAGCGAGAGTAAACTATATAACTAAATAAACATAACAAAACCACGACCTATGCTGACCCATCGTTAGATAAATGAGGTAAAGCAGGAGGATAAATTTTTTTTTTTATTTTTTATTAGTATTCGTTTTGATCGGTGATATCGAGACTCGCAGCCGTAGTACCGACCAGCATGAGAAGACTAATTAGCAGCGATGGACTTCATGTACAGCTAATCGTCGCACACGACACAACTTGTGTATTCGGCGACGGCTGCGTCTCCCAAGAGAGGGCGATGTGGCGAGAACTCGTTTAGTCTCGACACCGCAGTAGTCATGTGACTCACACTCATACGCGAGAGGGGATACCTGCAAGTGTGCGTTCCCTATCACACACCGTTACAAACGAGCGATATTCACGCGCTCACTCTGCACGAACTATACTTGTACATTACAGTCAAAGTACTGATATTCCAAAATTAGTATCATAATTTAATCATTGGACTGTCCAAGTAGGCTAAAGGACGTACAGTATTAGGGTAGTGTGTATCCGTACCATATTTTGTATAGGGGTTTAAATGAATACAATTCTTTAGATTTTATAAAAGAAACCAAAAAAAAATACTTTCTGAATTTCTTTTCTTCGTTATCAATTTATGATTTTTGAATAAAAAACCGCTTCGTGAAGATTCAGTTTTCAATGATTTTTAGCTTTTTTTAGGCCTGAACATTTTTCAACGCAGGAAACCATTTTATACCCCAGAGCGCACTCAAATTAAGGTTTGCCGCATTGCATTAGCACGCCATATTTTCGATGTGCTTCAGACATTGATGTGTACGTACAGTGAGCACATGGCTAGTCTCTGTTAAACTTTCCATCGCTTATTTCCCGATAAGACGCAATGTAAACCTGCACCCGCAAAAAAGATTTATTTTTCAAGAGAATTTGCTAATCGAGGGAAGGAAAATAGTACTAATAGAGTATCCGTATATTATTGTAGAGTAGATACACCTTGTACATTTGAGGAGGCGATGAATAGCGATGAATGCGATAGTTGGAAAAATGCTATGGATAAAGAAATGAATAGCTTGTATGAAAATGAAACATGGAAATTAGTTGAGAAACAAAAAGGAAAAGAAGTACTAGACGTAAAATGGGTTTACACAAAAAAGGCTGATGATATATTTAAAGCTAGGTTAGTAGGAAGAGGTTTTCAACAAACGAATGGTATTGATGACATATACGCTCCAGTAGCAAAAACGCAAACATGAAACATTTTGCTTTCCTATTGTTGTCAATTCGGATTAATTATAGAACAGATGGACGTTGTAACAGCATTCTTAAATGGTAAAGTNCACGCGAACTATGGCAAAAAAATACCGATTGCGAAAAAATTTGCCTATTCCAGATACAGTATAAAATATGCGCAAGCCCGTAGGTAAATTAGTACAGCGCCTCGTGTATATAAATTTATTATATTAGTATATAATTTAAGATCAATTGGACTGTCCAAGTTAGGCTAAAGGACGTACAGTATTAGGGTAGTGTGTATGCTGTACTATATATTTGTATAGGTTTAAATGAATACTAATTCTTTAGATTTTTATAAAAAAACANTAATTCTTTAGATTTTTAAAATAGAAAAAAACAAATACTTTTCTAGTTTCTTATCTTCCGTTATTCATTTATGATTTTTTGAATAAAAAACCGCTTCGTGAATATTCAGTTTTCATGATTTTTAGCTTTTTTTAAGCCTGACAATTTTTCAACCAGGAAACCATTTTTAACTCACCAGCCCTCAAATTACGGCTTTCGCCGATTGCATTAGCACGCATGTTTCAATTGTGCCTTCAGACATTGAGTACGTACAGTTGAGCAATGGCTAGTCTCTGTTAATCTTTCCCATGCTTATTTCCCATAAGCGAATTTAAACTGCCCGGCAAAAAAATTTATTTCTCAAAGAATTTGCGAACCGTAGGGGAACGGGGCGGGGTAAGGTAGAACTAAGACAAACAAGAAGCTCGGGAGGGGTGGGTAGATTGGGTGGGTGGGGTGGATCTATAGTCTGCAACTATATAAATAGACGCCAGATCAATGAAGTCATATCACGATCAGCTCTCCAACTGTCAACATCTGACTCCACTCGCAGTTTAAAGCAAGTTCCAAGTTTATTTCTATCTCATCAGCCTGCTTCCCAGTCACATAATCAGCTAAGCCTGGAAAGATCGGTAGAGGTATGCGTATCGTTGCACGATGTTGTCAAAAACGACGACTTCGACACTGCAGAGACGCTGCTTCAACTTAAAGCTAATGTAAATGAGCTTTCCGAATACAGCCTTATGCCTCTTCATGTAGCAGTTAAGAACAAATTGTATAGGATGGTAGCGCTACTACTAAAGCACGGAGCCTTGGTCAACCCATGCAAGAGATCGCCAGACTCGAAGACTTCGCTGTTTTTAGCCGTCGATGGAGACTGCACGGAAATAGCTCCGTTGCTGTTGAATAAAAAAGCTTCCATCCACAAAGCCAGGACTCGCTCATGTACGGTGCTCGATCTAGCACAATTACAAGGTCACCGCTTAAATATTCTATGATAAATAATAATGTATAAAAAGAAAACTAAAATAAACGCTTACAGTTTCTGTAGGTGCAGATACAATTAAACTGTACGCGATTATTTTTATAAAGAAAAATCTGAAATTTAAGTAAAATAAATAAATTAGTATATCTAATAAACTAACTATGCGACTTATTACGCGCGTACCATCATCGACCGATCATTTACGGAGACATATGTCTGATAAGCTTGTCGTTATCAAATATATAGTCTACAGAGAATGAGGAAGGAAAGATTCCCGCCTGTGGCTACCTAGTCCCACATCGGCGTCTGACAAATACCGTGACCTTGTTCTAGGTAGGTTTGATGAATCTGCTCTGGAACCAGCCCTAGGAAAAAAATGCATTACAAGGTCACCTCTTAAATATTTCATTTTATAAATATGTTAATTAAAAATATGAAAAGCTTGAAACAAATAAAAACGTGTGAACGTAAATTAAAATATATACATGATTAACAAGCTAATTTACGCAACTTTTTATTACGCTTGGATGCATTTACATTTACTGATTTCTTATTTACTTTTTTCTCAATGATTTTTTTGTCTCTATTATCTTTTGACATCCATTTCACGTGATTAAAAATGTGAGTTCTTAAAAATAATTTAATCAAGAATATACGATGATTCAAACACGTCTCAGTATTAAAAAAATATTTTATTTTGACGATCTAACATTTCTATTTTAATTAAGTTATACAGAAATTCTAGTACGTTAGGACGATAAGATGCATTCTCAAATTCTTGTTCAAAAATATCATAAATTATTGAATATGCAAAAAAGAAAGTGTCTGTTGGAACTTTTAAACTCCCATAAGGTTGCCCTTGTGCAGATGGATAAGCTTTCCATAGCAAAAGCAAATCCGATGTCGAATCTAACACTTTATCATTATTAATTAAATATTGACGGCAATTATCACAGTTGAATTTATTTAAACATTTAAACGCAATATAACCGGCAACGTATTTTTTACAGCATTCTTCTAGATTTGCGCCTTGTTCTGTCTCGATATCTTCACGTGTATTTTGCATTTCATCAATTATTAATAATTCGGCATCTCTATGAATAAACCACTCATCGATTCTTGTGTTCATCGCGGAGTTCTTTAGATCGTTTAGTACTTTAATGGCTTCTTCATCGTCATCGTCGTCACATTTATTAAAATTTGATATCAGTAATCGCGCCTCATCTGGTTCGCAGTTTGTTCCGACAGGTGGTACTAATAAAGTTATCATTAAAGCGTACTGAAAATTTCTACGAAATTGCATGACAGTTAGGTTATCGTTATGTCCTGACCAAGATCTCATAGTACCGAAAAAGTTTTCAAGTTTATCTTGATTTAAACGAGAAGTTAACAAATACGATGCATTCTCTGCTTTTAATTGATCCCATAACTCTAATACACTATTAATTGTTAAGATTAAACTGTTAAAACAAGTAGGATTCCTACCACCGATCATTTTCCATTCCTTAATCCAGGGCACTGCTTCGCGTAAACATTTTTCAACTTGAGGATTTTGTTGAGATAAACCGCGCCTCAAAGGATTAGCATCACTCGAGCTTCGTGCATTGAGACAGTCATAAATGTCATTTAATCTTTTACAAAAATTAGCAGTCGCGACTGTCGTTGGATTTTTTAAATCCCCGGAAGTAGCACCTGCCATAAGACCCGCGTAGACAGAATTACTAAAAACTTGTGTCGCTAAACTAACTTTCATTTTATCAAAGCTGTTAGGTTTAATATGTTGATCCGTTAATTTAGGAACTGCTTTGCAAAATTTAGTACGCTCGATTGTTCTTAAATCCTGAAGGGCAGTCCAAGAAACTGTTTGATCTTTAATTTGAATGTCAGTATTCATTAAATTATTCCTAATGCATTTAAAAATGTGTGGGCTATCAAATCCGAACGTGACTTTACGGTTTTGAAATTCTATAAATGGTCGATCATTATGAATGCCTAACTTTGTAATTGCTCTTTGATTCGTAGCTCCTTGATCACAGACCATGTGTCGAACTTTAAAACCTACATCTTCTGTTATTTGCAACACGTCGTTTATTATTTCCTGCAATTTATCTCCCGAGACTGGACGATGGGATGGAAAATACATCAAAGGCTGCTTCCAATCATATGTTAATCCCGCTAATTGAAATACTAACATCGAATTTGCCAATTCCGGTTTGCGTTCGCCATGTTCGCCCAAATCGTGATACCCTTCAATATAATCTTCTTTAAGATTATATTCGAGTCCTGGTCGTACGCTCATTTCATCCCACATTAGTACGGCATCTTTTTCAAAATCAGATTTACCTTCTAATTTAATTTTTAATTGCTTCAAAAGATTCTCGTTTTTACCCGGTCTCAAATTCATGACGTTAACCCATTTACGAATGCAAGAAACAGATGGTAAAGATTGTCCTTGAGAGTCCCTTAAATATTTATATGCTTTTGGAGATTTATAATAGAGGCCTAAAGCATATTGCTTTTCATCCTCTTCCCATTTTCTTTGTTTATCATGATTTAACTGCATTTTAAAAAAGGAGGTTACTTTACTGTTTAAATACTTTGAAGCTTTATCAATTATTTGTTTTTTAGACAGACTAAATTTACCCTGGCGTTTACGCTTAGCTACTCTACACAATTTTTGTTTTAATGTTTTATTTTCTCGAATCAATTTGTCATTTTTAGATTTTAGTCGTTTTAAAGCAATTGATCCCGTTACAGCGCGTTTTTTACATTTACGTTTTACCGGCGCTTGCTGATTTACAGGTGGATTAATAGCTGAACTACTAGAAGGGTCTACAAAAGAAACATTATCATCGTCAATCTGTTCGGCAACTACCTCAGGATTAAATGACGTGTTTGAATTATTTTGATCTATTAAATGGTTAGATTCGACTCGGCTTTGCTCGACAGGACTATTTGTGCATGGAAAAGAGTTGCTTAAATTAGAGTGTGGGACTGTATTTGGTTTGAGCATCCTTCTTGTAGAAGTATAAACAAAATCAGACTCAAAAAAATGATTACTACATACCCGCTTCTCTTGTAATCTCTTGAGACCTACTTCATTTTCAGCTAATTTGGAAAGCTCATCGTTTTGAATCGCTTCGAGCCATTTCTTGAAACTATAATAAAAAGAAAATTGAAAGTACTATTTGTAATAACGTCTCCACTCCCCAATACATGAAAAAGCCATTTTGAATTTTATGCGCAGAAAAATGGCAAACTGCATGATTGTTTGTCAGTTAAAGTAAAAAAAAAAACCACAAGTCACTGGAGGAAAAAACTCGCATACTAACCCTCATTAATTATTATTAAATCACACGATTTATTGAAATTAGAAAAACGAATTAAAAAAATTAAATTGAAAACCTTGTAGAGCCAGTAAACGCAAAAGATAATCAAATTAATAAAATGTAATTTTTAATCATATTAAAAGCTATTTTGACCACCTACTCTTCACCCTAATTTTTTTTAACGTTGAAGAGATGCGCCCAGTATGGATAGTTAGTACTCTTGAGGTCATTCCGTGTATATTTCTTATTTATTAAACAAACATCGAGACCGGTGTTAAAAAATTATCCACAGCAACAAATTTCTATATTATAAAGGTTGTATAAGTAATTAAAACTTTGAATTTGGGCAACTCCCGCCAATGCCGGTTGCAGGTTAATTGGGGATATCCAGAGCCGACGCGCATGCACTGTACGTACATGGACGCGTTCTGATATAGAGCGCATGCGCGTCGGCCCCAGTTAACCAGCAGCTGATGCTGGCGGGAATTTTCAGAATTCAAAGTTTCAACTAACGGTGGGTGTAATTAAAATTTTTTAGTTTTGTTGAGAGAAAGTACATTTTTGGAGCCCATATAGCTTATCTATACTGGGAGCAACCTTCTGCCTCATTACATCAATAAATTTATGCAAATAGTTTTCAAATTACGGGTTTGACTTATGCACCAATTTTTTTCCTCGTATAGAGAGTGGATTATAAAACAGGTAGACATTTTTTATTCTAATTTTCATCGCGTCAATCAAAAATTACGCCCAAAGTAGCTAAGGATATCCGTACTGGGTGCATCTCCCCTAAGCAGCCTCGTAATCAGTAACACAAAATTTGTAAAAGCATTTTTTTCATCCACAAAAATTTTAATATTTATTCACACATTTCATTCATTTGCTCTGCATTTATCTATATATTTCCAAAAACATGTGCACACGTATGATAAAAGTGCCTTCGAACACTCACACTCATTAATCATTACTCGTTCAAAGAAACCCACGCATACACGTACGTGATCGATGACAAATTGCTTTGCATTTTTTATCCACCCACAATTTTTGCGCGGACCAACTGCGACCGTACATATGTACATACATACTCGCGCACATAATATGTATACGTACGTATATTAACATTTTACGAAGCATCACTGAGTTATAACAACTTACATATGAGAGAATAAAGGATTTACTTCAGGAAAACGATGAAAAGTCAAGGATGGATCTCTCGTTCTTGCACTGCTGCAGTGCGGCACAGCACACACGTTGCTGGTAGGCATTTCGATGCTTATCAATATGATAATGCACACACAAACCCACGATATGACTAATTATTACTTTACTAATTGATACAGATGCAGCTAGCTGAGAAAAGAAAGCTATTCTGTGGCACGAGTGTACTTACTACACGTTACACGAGTGTACTAGTGTCACGGACGAGCACTAGGCTCTCCGGTGGCATCTCCGATGGCTGCTGCCGACGATGCGCCAGAGCATCGTCAGCAGGAAACGCCGTTGCCTGCGAGTTCTCACGCGCAAGGATGCAGCGTGTGCATCTTTGCACGTGTGACCGCTCGCCGCCGACGAGTCGCGTCGACGGCAGAGCGGGCAGATCACCGGCGACTACGAGCGAGAGCGGAGCTTCTCTCCTGGCTTCCAATAAACTTATCACTTCGCAACTCTGCGTTCTGCCGTGCTCCCAGAGCACCCCACCTACCCAGTTCCTTTCTGTGACACTAGACAATTACTTGCTTGTACGTGTCTGCTGTCTGCTGCGTTGACAGCTCAACTGATTATTGGCGGTAATAACAATAGACGATCTTCGCGCATGTAAACATATACACGACGTCGTGCGCCTTTTTTAATATTATTCATATTTAAAGAAATCATTTCCTGTTTTTATGTCTAACGATAATGTAGATAATAATGATTGATTTAAATATGCAGTTGTTATTGCTCAGATTTTATTTATTTATTGATAATAATATAGAATCCTTGATTCAGCTAGCATAAAGTATAAAAATATACGAAGACCATGTCAGATAATCATAAGATCTATTAAATGATTGATCGAGTTAATACGATTACATTACGTATTTCCAATCGGTATTGCATACAAATTATTATTATACAATAATAATAAAATAAAAAATTAATGTTGTGGGCACGTTAATTAATAAATAAATTTGGCATGAATAATATATTTTATTTTTACACATTTTATGGATATAAAATAATAAATACAGATAATAAACAATAACTTATTATATAAAAAAAATTGCAGTCGTTTTAAACTTCAATAAAAAAGCATTGTCCCCACTTTGATTTCAGATTTCGAGTAAAATCTGCTTTGTTGCGTATTTGTGTTGTTGATTACTATTTACGCACAGTTCTTCTGCATTGAAAACAGTAATCAGCGTAATTAAAATGCATATCAGTACCATTGTAAATAGCCCGACGCAACGTTTACCGACCCGGACGGTATGTTATCGATCGCGCGGCTGCCGCGCGTTCTCGCAACTCTCATGTTACCGGCAGGACCTCGGATAGAGTGAGAATCTACACTGAAGCGCCGCGGTGGTCGGGGTGCGTACTTGCTTTCGGGTCCTCACTTTTGCATGGGGCTTTGCGCTTCTATTAAGGTCTATCTTCTTTGGTTCTACCTTACCCCGCCCCCCCCCCTTCCCCTACGGTTAGCAAATTCTTTGAAAAATAATTTTTTTTGCCGGGCAGTTTCAATTCGCTTATGGGAAATAAGCATGGGAAAGATTAACAGAGACTAGCCATTGCTCAACTGTACGTACTCAATGTCTGGAGGCACAATCGAAAAATGCGTGCTAATGCAATCGGCGAAAGCCATAATTTGAGGGCTGGTGAGTTAAAAATGGTTTCCTGGTTGAGAAATTGTCAGGCTTAAAAAAAGCGAAAAATCATGAAAACTGAATGTTCACGAAGCGGTTTTTTATTCAAAGAATCATAAATTAATAACGGAAGATAAGAAATTCAGGAAAGTATTTTTTTTTTTCGTTCCTTTATAAAAATCTAAAGAATTAGTATTCATTTAAACCTATACAAATATATAGTACAGCATACACACTACTCTAATACTGTACGTCCTTTAGCCTAACTTGGACAGTCCAATTGATCTTAAATTATATACTAATATACTAAATGTATATAAACGAGGCGCTGTACTAATTTACCTATGGGCTTGCGCATATTTTATACTGTATCTGGAATAGGCAAATTTTTTCGCAATCGGTATTTTTTTGCCATAGTTCGCGTGTTCTTCTTGAGAACAAAAATAAGCAGCGACTCGTGCTTCTTCCTGTCCCTTTTGTTGGGCTTGTCTTTCTTCAGTTCCTTCTTGCCGAACTCAATTAACAATTTCAACAACGGCTTGTTACCGAGATACGAAAATACTACCTCCTCACACCCCGGACCAAGACCCTGGGATAGAAAACGCCGTATATTTTCGACTCTCTGGCGATAGCGGGATCTGATAATATGACTGCTTCAGGTCGATCTTAGAAAGATAACTAGCACTGCACAGTCTATCAGTAATCAAGTCCATATTCGGAATAGGATGCTCATCCTTTTTGGTTACTTGATTTAAATCGATACAAAACCTCCACGTTCCATCTGGCTCACGAATCATCACGGGCGCACTTGTATAATCGTTCCCTCATTGAATAATCTCTTCACCTCCTCGACCGTGGATTGTTGCTTCGCCGGGGATTCGCGTCGATGCCCATGTTGAATTGGTGTAAAATCCACCAACTCGATATGATGCTCGGTTAAATGCGTCAACCCTATCGACGAGTCTTGATCTTTGAGGATTTTCTCCACCAGCCCATTTACGCGGTCTTGCTCCTCCTCAGTAATCGACGACAATCGTTCGTACTCCGCGTAGACGGTAGCTTCCTCTTTGTTGGTTACATCAGCAAGGGGTCGCCACTCGCCCTCGCTTGTGCGTCACAAGACTCTTCCCAGACGCAGGTCGCAATCGAACTTTTTGCAGAAATCCATGCCGAGGATTATCGGCTGTTCGAGCGACTGCTTAGCCTTGAAAGATACTACTGATTACTTGTGCTTTCCCTCCAATATTGAGCGTCAATTCCAATTCACTGAGAATTTTGTGAATATGTCCCGCGACAATGCGTAGTGCATGGTGCTTCTCTTCATTAATCGATCCCAAAATATCTTGTTCTTTCTGGACCAATCAACGAGAGCGTCATACTAGGATCAAACAATACCTGATATTCCTGGCCGCCGAGACTTATTCGCAGAAAATTCCGATTTTCTACATTCGACTACGTAATCACTTCCGCGTCACTCGTATTTTCACCTACTTTTCCGCTCGATATATCAAGCGGAGTCGGTTTACTTAGCGAGTGTAATGTCACGCTCTTCTCTTTGCTCTGCAAACAAAAACTCAATTCAGCAAACCGAGAAGCGTCCTCGTCGCTTCTTATCGCGGTTTCGCTGAACTCGTTTAAGGGATCGGCGAAGGTCACTCTTTTCTCCTGCTTCACACTCTTCACTCGGTGTTTTTAAGAAGCAGAGCTGTTTATTTCTGCGCCCCCAGCCTTAAGTTTTCCAGAGCTGCAATTATCATTCTGCAGTCGGGGCAGGAGACGACTGTAGAGCCCTCACAACATTGACATGACGTCTGCACTGCTGGTTCTTTTATATTTTGAGTGCACTGTCGCGACGAATGACGCTTTTTTCGACTTTAGAGTCTCTGTGGTCTTCTTCTCTACTTCTTCTAGCGCAGCGACTTTTGGCCTCTACGGTATTCGCGAAGTACGCTATCCGCAACAATTCTTTCGCTAATGGAGGTTTATGAAAGCGTGACACGATGTAGTCTATTTTCGTGAGAAACGTCGTGATTTTCTTCCCCTTATGTTGTGTCCACTTTCGCAGAACCTCCATCAAATCTTCGCGATTATACTCGCGATTATACTAGTCGCGTAACGATGTCTAACCGCTTTGCGAAAAGCATCCCACGACTGCATTTTCTCTTATTTAGCCCTGAACCACCGATCGGCTTCGCTCTGGAAAACGCATGGTAACCCATTGCGGGTCAGAGCCGCGGGATCTTCTCCGACAATCATACAGCCGTTTTTTTAACTCTTCAGGGTCCTCATTGCGACCCTCTACAGAGAATTGAAAGCCCTAGTCTTTCAATCTCTGCGTGACATCCTTTGTTCTATCGAAGCCCTCACGATGGCAAGTTGATGTGTTACTTCCGTGGCTGGACGCATGATTCGAGTGGTACTCGGGTTCGTTGTCGCAGCTTAGGAGACTTACGCTTTCTCTTGTACTATTGACACGCAAGACGTTTACCCGTTCTAACCTCCGGTCCGAGACTTTTGCTCTCTTTGCGTGAACTCTGTTTACGTGAGAGGTCTCTGAATGACTTTCGGAACTCTCACTCAAACGTCTCGCTCGCTCTGCTGCGGATTTTCGTCTTTTGCTTAGCGCGATTGGGTGATCTCTTACCTATCGCGCATCCTCTTTGGTAGACCTCTATGACGGTCCCGTTTCTTTCGCCGAGGTTTGCCGGAGACTCTCTCGTCTCAGCTCTTCTTCTTTGCGAAAAGCCGTTTGTCATGGCTTTCTCTGAGGCACCCGCTCTAGCCGACGTGCCTGCTCTCTCTGCACTTCCTTTTCCTTGTGTTCTACTCTCAACTCCTCGAACGTTTCTCTAAACACACGCTCACTCTCAAAGGAAACTTCTCCCTCAAAAGCTCTCTGTCTCTCTCTCTCTCTCTCTCTCTCTCTCTCTCTCTCTCTCTCTCTCTCTCTCTCTCTCTCTCTCTGTCTGTCTCTCTCTCTCTCTCTCTCTCTCTGAGGGGCCTGATAAAGTTAACCGACGATATCAGGCTAGGGATAAACAAAAAGATGGTTACACTTCTCCTCCTCTTCGACTTTAGTAAGGCGTTTGACACTGTGTGTCACGTCAAACTTCTCTCAAAACTAACCTCTTTCGGTTTCTCGAAACAGGTCATCCGCTGGCTTGCATCATATCTTACGGGCAGAGAGCAGGCTGTCATTGGTGATAAGGGCGAGCTCTCCACCTTTCGCCCTCTCAACACGGGAGTCCCACAGGGGTCCGTCCTGGGCCCCCTGCTATTCTCGTTATACATCAATGACATCGGCTTCTGCCTTGACTCAGACACCTATCACCTCATTTATGCGGATGACCTCCAGATCTACTGTCAATGCCCCCTCGAGGAGCTGGATTCCTGTTCCGTTAGGATGACAGCTAATGCCGAGAGGATTTCAGGCTGGGCAGCACAAAATCGTTTGAAGTTAAACGTCAGCAAAACTCAGGCGATCGTCCTGGGCTCCCCTTACTACATAAACTCTTTACCAACTGTAGCTAACACCTACATAAACATAGGAGGAGCCCGGGTCGAGTATCAATCATCCGTGCGCAGTCTCGGGTTATTGCTAGATTCGAAGCTAACCTGGAAAGAGCATGTCAAGCAAATATGCAAACGTGCTCACTCTTTAATGTACCGTCTAAACTTCTTTCGAAAAAGCACTAGCCTTAGACTGCGCAAACATCTTGTGCAGGCTCTCCTGTTTCCCATCATTGACTATTGTTCACTGGTATACTGTGACTTGACTAAAGAACTAGACCTCAAACTACAGAGACTGGTAAATACAGGAATTCGTTACATCTATGGTGTAAGAAGGGATGAGCACATCACTCCTTACAGGCGTGAGCTCGGCTGGCTCACCACCGCCGGACGTAGGAAGTACTTTATGGCTTGTTTTCTAAGAAAACTATTTAATACTGCTGTACCATCCTATATCTTAGCCTATTTTAACTTCCACGTCGCCCTCCGCCCAGTGAGGGGTGAAGTGAGTCCTCTAGACATCCCCCCCTTCGCCACAGAGACGCTGAGGAAATCATTCCACATCAGCGCCTCATATCTCTGGAATTCCCTACCATCTCACTTACGTAACAATAGTTCAATTTCTTATTTCAAAACGCAGGCTAGACAATACTTTTTCGCTCAAGAAGAACAGAGTAGAAACAACTAAATTCGCAACATTCTCTCAAACATCCTCACAAACAATAGTAACTATCACACAAACACCTCATTCATAACTTTCGCTATCTCATCTCACCACCATTACTTAACACACTTCAAATCATCTATCGCTCAAACCTGTAATTAATCTGTAAATATTTTCTATAATACTATTTGTACAACATAATGTACAGTAATAAAACACTTAAATCTAAATCTAATCTCTCTCTCTCTCTTTCTCTCTCTCTCGCTCACTCTCTCTCTCTCTCTCTCTCGGAGTACGAAACATCTTCTCTGCAAAGCTCCTGCTATTTTCACTGTATCTAACGGTTTTTTCGACTTCCTCGAACTGCGGCATACCACAGAAGGAGGTCTATCTGACTCGCTACAGTCCAGGATATTCATTTCTGCCTTTGGCGGTGTCCAGGAAAGCTGAATTTCTGCACCTGTGATTGCGTCCGTGACAGATTAGCTTCGTAGCTTTCAGATAGTTCGATGTCGTTAATACGATTTTTATATCAATAGTTTATACGCTGATTAGTCTAGTTTATAGTAATCCAACTTAAAATACAAATAAACTATCCTAATTCCTCTGATGATTCAGATAAAATCTTACACATAAACTACATCATAGAGACCTCCAGATAAAAAATCAACCTATAGCGTTATCGAAATGATACCACTCGCTGTAAGATATCCGCCGCTTATTTTTGCTATAGCTGTCCTCAAATAAGAAGTTCCCATGTAAAGAACTATGTCATAATGATTAGTTTGACTAGTCCATCAACGTTAATATTACCTGACTGTCTGTTTAACACCAACTTTGACATGTTTTAATCATCTAAGTAGATATTTCCTCTTCTGCACTCCCGTGACTCCGTTTTCCAATATCAGGCATACGAGATTCAAGCCATATTGTGTCTCTTTGCAATAATTCTTCAGAAAATTATATGGCTCCTTACATAATGATAACGCTTCTGATATTGTCAATAGCGGTGCACGGAAAAAAGTTTCTACGCTCTACCGTCGTTCTCGCGAGCATGCGTATTTATTGTTCCGATAACACCTTGATTTTAAGCACCAGCAGCCCGAAATGAGATGCTGTCGCGGGACTTTGCTCGCATTGCACATGGAGGTTATGATTACTGATATATAATATAAATGCTTGGATGTTTGTTTGTGTTGTTTGTTGTCCGATCTGCGTGATGACTATAAAATATTTTGATAATAGTTTTGCATTACACAATGTCAATAAAGATCTATTATATATAATGCTAGTTTTATACAAAGAAAAAAAAATTATAATTTGACTCAAGCTCTACAGAATCTCATTTTGCAGTGCTGGCACTGAAAGTCAGGGTCTTTATATGCATTTTCCTATAATATACATGCTCGCGAGTACAACGGTAGAGCGTGAAAACCTTTCTTCATATGAGTATATATTTCGTTAAAAACCAAAAATTCATATAAACCGATAATTTTTAATTTGTAAATCCTAAAACATTATTATACGATACAAATATTTTTTCTTATAGATCAAAAAGTCCATGACAGTAAAGAAAACACAAGTATTAAGAAACTTAATAAATCTTCTAAAAGCCACTTAAACGATGACGCTCACGATAACGTTGAAAACATTGATCCTGATGGAAAGACTGCAAATAAAGATTCTGCTAACATCGGGAACGTTGATCATTCTGAAAGCGCTGCAAATTTTAACGCTTCCGATACTGCTGAAGATGGTGAGTATTTTAAAATTATATTGTGGCAGGGCTGGAGCGTCCTGTTTAGGTGTTACCATCCGGATGGTAAACAGGGCACCCCAGCTCTGAATTTTGCATTTTTAAGAATTTTATTTTAGACAAATACATTTTTAGTAAATCAGGTGAGTCCTCGCGTGAGTACTCTTGTGATTATATACTCACGTGTGTACTCACGTGAGTAATTCATAGATACCCTCACGTGAGTTTTTTCATCAAGGCGGTAACGCGTACAGATTGTGTAACTCGTCATTGTGCAGTCTCTCCCATTCCCCGGTTTGCTCATTTTTTCTACCTGCATATTTTTCGCAGAATTTCGTTTTTGAATACTCTGAACTCTGAACGGTTCTCCGCCTCCTTAGTGAGCGCCCACGTTTTGCATCTGTACAGAACCACCGTCAGTATTATAGTCCTATATATCCTTATAAAAAAATCCGGCGTAAAAGCAAGCAATACTTGAATGGTCTCTTATTTATCTCGAATTTATTCTTGATTCTATCATTTATGATCGAGCCTAACTACTTGAATTCTAAAATACTATTTTGGAAGCTCTGTACATCCGAGATTCGCGTGTGTGATTGGCAGCTTTGCGGACTCGTTGCACATGATATTTTTATCACAAGTGCGAGGGCAAAGTGCTGCATAACGCGGGGTTTTGCCGAGACAAAAATAGGACTCTAACCTTACCCGATGATACAATTTGCCATTTTGCCAAGGCAAAACCGTTGCATTATGCGGCATTATCCGAGCACGAGCGATGAAAAAATATTTGAATTAATTTTACGATTTTTTCTGTACACCATGAAGAACTAGGATTTAATAAATATTCCTTCGCTTAATAGAATCCTACGCTTTTTTAAAATCTACAAATAGCTGGTGTATGGTTTCGCAAAATTCCTATTTTTGTCTAATAGCTGTCTTATAGTAAACATATGATTGGTCGTCGATCTGTTGCGCCGGAACCCACACTGATAATCTCCTATTATATCTTCCACGAATGACGTGAGTCTGGCTAGGATTACATTTGATAGAACTTTGTAGCGCATTGTTGAAAGTGAAATGCCCCTATAGTTATTACAATCTGTCTTATCCTCTTTTTAAAAGTCGATATAATGATAGATTCCTTCTACTTTTCCGTTATTACTTCAATCTACCTTTTTTCAATTACTTCAAACACTACTTTAAATTTTCAAAAATGAATGGATTTAAAATTAATACATTTATACTATCAAAATATATGATTACTGTTTCAGAAGAAAAGAAAACGAAATCAAAGAAAAAAAAACGAAATATGTATATTGTTTATATTGTGAGGATTTCAAACCCGCATTTGTAAGACATCTAAAAAAACATCACAAAACAAAAAAATATGTCAGGTTGTACCTAAAAGCCAAAGACAAGAAACATAAAACTATAATATTGAATTTCATAAGAAACAAAGGATATGGGCGTTACGAAACATTAACTAACATAGTCATACCAGTAAAAGCCACACGTAAAGGAGTTACTACAAAAGAAAAATGCGATATGTGCGATGGAAGGTTCTCTAAAGACACTCTGAAGAGACATAAACAAAATTGCTTCGGCAATGATTTGTAAAAATTTAAAAGTGCCTTAATTTTGAATAAAAATCATTTGATATTCCTCTAAATATTTTTGGTTTACAACTTATTCTCATCACTGGTAGAATCGGTAAACCACTTAATGGCCAGTTCTTGGCATAGAATCTAAGAACTAGACAGTTTTATTTGCCATTTCTTAGGCATAATGTGACGCTTTTTCTCCCACTTAATAGGCAGTTCTTGGATTCAATCTGCGTACCTTGTTTTTATGTGCAAACTGCCCATTATAGTTGGTCGAGTTACACAGCTTAGTTACACGTGGCTTATCGCGGTTCGAGGTTAGAATTGAAAAGACGTGGCTAGCAGGCTTCGATTCGAGTTTTTTGATAATAGGAAAGTATAGAATAATTATTTGCATCTGAAAAAATTCTGTCTGATCGGGGATTTGAACCCACGCCCTGCACGAGGACAAATAAGTACGGTCGTGCGCCTTAACCGACTGGGCCACGCAGACGTTCTTCCACACAAGCGCTACGAGCTTCGCCATCTGTTTTTAAATTATTAAAATTATTCAGTTTACGCCTAAATATTAATAATTTTGTATCTTGCATCCAAAAAACTAATTGATTTATTGATACTTTCATGAAATATAATTCTCACCCATGAAAAATACACAAGATATCGCTACTTTTGAGGAATTTAAAATGTCTAGTTTTTTTACATTTTACTTAGCCAGTTTCTGCCTTTACCACCATTTTAAATAGGCGCTTTTCTACCAGGGATATTAAGTTTAATTTCATTGTTTACTAGCATCCTGCGACCTGGTTTTGCCACAGCTAAAAATATGTCCCAATTTATAATCACTCATGTAATTATCATTATGTACAGTATTTCTTAAGATTATAAGTGAAATCAATGAATAATTGTTAAAAACAGCTGAAATCGTCGCTAAAAACCCTTGTGAAAATATTGACGTGATTTTATGATGTATAAAAATCATGCATTTCTTCACGTATTCGTAGTTAAAAAAGGTAGAAGACATATTGGGATATAAGTGAGTAGGAATCTTTTGGTTACCTGAAATAACATCTCATTTTGGTCAGGTACTCTGCACAGATAAAATGTTCATTATGGTTAAATTTATTTTGCTATACAATACAAATTTTTTCATAGAAAACTATGAGTTTCATTAAAATTTTATTCTCTATAACATAAAAAGGATATGATTTATTGAAAAATATGAGAGCTCAAGAGAAACCAAAATCTCATTCGTGTTCAAACCCAATAACTTATCGCCCTTGGCCCTCAAATCCTGTTATTTTCAATTAAACCATCAAGCACGATAAAAAATATACACATCTTGACTGCTGCGTCATACAAATATTATCATTTTTAAAAACTACCACACTCTTACATACGAAATTCCTCTACAATATTTTTTCGGCTTAATACCAAAATGAACCGTACAGAATTGACCATCCTTCATCAAAAACAATAAAATGTAACATATTTTATATAAGATCGTATTAAGAGCAGACACCGGCCTTAAAGCAGTTAAAATGTAAAATAAAACAAATAAATAAATGGCTTTTTCATAACATGTGCATAAAAAAGACCGTTTTCGGCGCCTATTAAGAGACCAAAAACAGAGTTTACCGAGCAACGAAAAAAAAAAACGAAAAGTTACAAAACTGTATATAATAATGTATACAAAGGTCCGTTGTCGGCTCCTATATAGTAGAGCGATAATAGAGGTTAAGGAGCATTTTAAATATTTGGTAGCGAAAATGGCCGTTTTCGCCCCTAGGGGCGAAAATGATCATTTTCGCTACCAAATATTTAAATTTACTTCATTTTCTTCAAAAAACTTTAAATTTTCAAAAACTTAGAAAAGTTTTGAAAATTTGGAAATTTTTGCAATATACATCTATATATCTACATTTAAGTGAACGACTCGAAAAACTCTATTCTCAATCCACTTTCTAGACGGCAAAAATTGCTCTTATTTATGCACTTTTTATAAAAAATACGGTGAACAACAAGGGACGAATGTGCTTTTCCAGACTCGGATGATATTTGAGCACTTGTGTCGGTCTGGGGCGCCTACGGCGCCCTCGACTTGCACTCATAATCAATTATCATCCTCGCTTAGAAAAACCCATTTTGGGCCCTAGCTGTACAATGTACTATTCCAAATTTAAAAATGCATGGCCACACAACTCATAGTGTTGTCCTTCTAGGTGGATTTTAGCATTCGAAAGTTCCCAGAATAGGCTCATCACAAGTAAGCTTTTCTCAAAACCGATGTAGTAAGTAAGAAACCAAAAAACGGATCACGCTGATGGGCTTCAAACCCACGGTCCCTCAAACATAAAGCGGGTGGTACACCACAGAGCCATCGTCGCTCATGGCCATGAATCACTTACAACTATTAAATAACACATTTCCAAATTTATCATGTCAAGCCCAAAGTAGATAGAGACTATAAGGAAATTGCACTATGATTAAAAAAAAAAAAATATAAATATTCTAGTTTTAGTCTTATTATTTTGCATATCAACCGGAAGGAATAAGGATGCATCAAAATCCGCTTCACGAGCTGTATAAACTAATCGGTGAACTTCTATGAACGATGATTATTAAATAAGAGATGATGTCGTTGTAATCCCGTTCCTTCTAGCATCCGGCCACAATAATAAGAAAAGTAAAAATTATGCTTATTCAATAGATTAATGAGGTATACTTGATAATGCTAAAGTCAAATTTATTTCTAATCCTTTTACTGGCATTGTCTTCTTAATCCCATAACTATTGCATCAACTTTTGTGAATGTTGGTTATTAAATAAGAGATGCTGTCGTTGTAATCCCGCCGCTTCTTGCATCTGGCAACGATAATGAGAGTAGTAAAAGATTGGCTTATTCAATAAGTTACTGATTAAGACTTCATTGTGCTAAAGATAAATTTATTTACTATTATTTTACTAGCAATGTCCTCTTAATCCCATAACCAATGCAAATTAATCAATCAACTTTTGCCAATGTCGCCCTCTGGCGGGGGAGAACCACGAACGCGCGGCGCGGGGCCCCCTCCTTGTGCGCATGCGCGAGCGGTTGTCGAGCTTGCCGAAGGCAAGTCATCAGGCTCCCCCTCCAGGGAGCTCATTTGTGCGCGCGGTGCGAGACTCCGAAGGTTAGCCATATGGCTCGCTCCCTCCGGGAGGCTTGTAACGCGCACGCGGGCGCTCCGCGCAAGCGGTTTTGAAGGCTAGTTCAGTCAGAACACACACACACACACACACACACACACACACACACACACACATACACATAGGTTATTCATAGTAGAAGGGGGGGGATGAAGGGGTGGGGAGTGAAAAAAGGATGACAAGGATTAGCATCTGTACGCGCAAGACAGTTTTGTATGGGTAGTCGTCGCGACAGGATGTATGCGAGAGAGAGAGAGAGAGAGAGAGAGAGAGAGAGAGAGAGAGAGTTGGGTAAGTTATTATTAAATATAGAAAGAGTGTATTAAGTTTAAACTTTTTATTAGTCATTTTAGAGTTACATAGCCGTACGGATAACTTTTATCGTTGGCAACAAAGCGACGTTTAGAGTAGACAGGTTCACAGACTTTAAATTCCGAGCGTGTGACCACGTCATGCAACGCTGTACGTCTAATAGCGTCAAAGCAAACAAATGTCGGTGGTATTTCACCACTCACAAGTTTACGCACACATTCAAAATTAATCTTTTCGGATGCTGATGCATTCAATCGGATGCCTTTGATCTTACACACCTACGATTCACAGCCGTGAGGTGTTAGATACTTATAAGCATAAAATTATGGTCTGCCGGAGACAAAGGATGTTATGTATGTGCCTAGCCCATAACCCGCCAACTCGTCAGTGAGTTGTCCTAAAAATGGCCCCGTTGACGGCTCATACTCGCATCCGTTCTCTCGGCTCACATACACTATGGAATCTGTGTCATAGTACAGCACGCGTTCTCCCAGTGGCTCAAGCTCGGAGAAAAGTTTGAGTCGCGCCAGAGCAGTAGTGTAAGCAGCGATAACCACGTTGCACAGTGGTGACGGTTCAATTTCGGCATCCTCGTCATTATTTGCCCAACTAACGTAGAGAACTTCATCGCTGGCCGGCAGTATAGAATTTACAACTTTATCGGGGCTCGTTAGTAGCTCGAACAATCTCTGTGGGTCTCTTACTATCTCGGTTTTTGTCATGTTTTCGCGTTGCCCAAACTTGCCCCACAACGAGTTGAGACATAGCTTTGCCACGGAGCGTAGACCAGCATTGAATTTTATCCGACTTTTGTCGAGCTTTATGCCCTCCTCTTGCTCAAAGTTCTGAATATACCGATCTATTGCTTGCTCATCATCATTTCTACACTCTGGTGGGTATCCCGATGCATAGGTCTTTTCCGCGAAGAATTTATCGATGTACTCGTGAAAGAGACCACCTTTACGCGACCGTTTGTCGAATTGTGTAATTTTATACGACCATATTTCAAATACCTTAGTAATCACGTAACCAAATTCCACGGCTTTTTTAAGTTCGTCGGCCACCCAGGTACCGACAAAAACACGCACGTTCACGTCTTCGTGTTTACAGTCTTCCTGACACATGGACTCGGCGCACGATCTACACAGCGGAAATAGCAGCTTATTATGCATTTTTACGGGTAGAATAGGGTGGTAAATATTTCTCGGTGGTAACACCTCGCACATCACCAGACCGTCAATCTGGCTGATGTCGTTGTTGGGGCCAACTACACGCGCACACTCAACCTCACCCACATAAAGTTTCGGATGGCCGACGGGGTAGCGGCCGTATTTGCAAATGTACGGGTATAAAGAGCATACATCGACATATTTAATTTTTTCGTTCTCGCGGATGTCGTATGATTTTACGGTGTTACCCGTGCGACCACCGAAAAATGCATCTCGCGGATTAAGCGGTGTATGCCAGTCTTTTGTGACCTCTTTTATATACGTCATCATCTGCTTGTTCTCGCTGTACTCGCGATTAAAATCACACTCCCACTTTTCAATGAGATGATACCCGTGCCTCTTAATTTTTCCCGAAACTCGAAGCGTTCTCTCGTACCGCTCGTCCATACTCTCGCCATTCACGATTGCCAAATCACGACCATTAGTGTAGCAGCGAACACAGCCATGCCATTAACACCCGTGGAACTGCAGTACGACTTTCTCATTATTTTCTAACACGCAAAATCCATCCACCAGGGGGCCTTCGGGTAGTCTTTTTTCACGCGAATTTATAGAATGCTGTATCGACCAGCCTGTCTCATGCTCCATCCACGTGAGCCATTGTGCTGCTTTTAGCGATTGTTTATTGGCTCGACGATAGCCACCCGACGGTATAATGCCAATAGTATATTTTTTTTTTAAATTTCTTACGGTACACACGCATACACGACGATGCAATTTACGAACGGATCTGTCGAGCCGCATTCGATAAACGTCTTTCTGAAGGCAAGACATGCAAGTCTCAATATCTTAACATCCTGCTTGCAATACTTGATGATCTCGTTTTGAAAATCAAAAATGTAATTTTGTTCTTTTCTACCGGCGTACCACTCTAAGAATGTTTTTCGCTCCTCGAC
The DNA here is from genome assembly GCA_012977825.3 of Pteromalus puparum. Classification (NCBI taxonomy): domain Eukaryota; kingdom Metazoa; phylum Arthropoda; class Insecta; order Hymenoptera; family Pteromalidae; genus Pteromalus; species Pteromalus puparum. Next base: position 19,293,029 of record CM053170.1, on the reverse strand, counting down.
ACCCATCGAGTCGGGTGAGTAGCTCTCTACAGGTGGCATCTCGCCCACATAGTTCTGATTCTCCGGTCTGTTGAATAAGTGGGGAAACGTTCCCTTCTCAATACCGCCGCCAAGTCCGTAAGCTTTCGGTAAAGCACTCAAAGCCATATGTAAATAATTTAAACTATCGAGAAACTTTATGTGTGCAAACTTCATCATAATTATTTTTGACCCGTTTAGAATTACGGAAGGCATTTCACGGAAATCTTTGCGTCCCACCAAATATTTCAGCACGAACTGCGCGTCAAATCCTTGAGCATTGTGTGCGATACAGATCACGTCTGCAATATTTTTTCTACGATTCAAGGCTAAGTCTACTAACTCTTTTACCGGATCGTCCTTGAACACATGCTCTCGCACCCCACAAAAATTACATGACTCAGAAATATTTTCGTTATCTAGACAGCCACTACATACCTGCTGTACTACACACAGATTGACAACATGTATATGTGTCTTATCATCACCCAATACAGCTTCCGACTGTTGTGTCTCGAAATCGTAAAATAAGTATAAAGTCTGTTTTTTCGTACTGTTACTAGTAGTCGGCTGCTGACGCGTTTCAGCTATAGGTCGCATAAAACAAAGATGACCGATTGGCTGCATCAGCTTACAAACTTTACAAAAAGCTGTATCGCAAATATGAGGGGCTGTATCATTACTGGTGGTAGCTCTAATCGTTCTACAGCACCTCGTGCAAATTTTTAAACTCGCGCATACTGTATGATTCTTATCAAATGACCCCGGTTTCAGATGATTCGAAAGACACATCTGACTGAAAAAGATTCTATTACAGTGCGGACACACTACATGCCTATCAGTTTGGTCACGTTCACAAGGCGGTTTCTGCAGACAACTACGACACTTGTTCGGGCACCTATGATTCTTTTCGTTTGTTACTTTTTTATTGCAAGGTATACAATATCCCCTACTGCCGGCCGCAGCAACCAAGTTCAAAATAGGCTGATAATGTCGGCTACTCTCGTAATACATAATACGAAGAGTATACCTAGCAGTATTACCGACATTATGAACATATTGCGATCCATCGTATATAGGCTTTTCACCTTGAGCAAAACCTTGAAATGAATAGACTACTATTGCAACGTCTAAACACGCGTAGTATTCTTGAAAAAGTTTTATCTCGGGTATCCCACAGCCGGTTTCGGGTATAACAACTCTAGCACTGTTAGCAAGTTTTATAGCCTTCTCTTTTTGCCATTTACCATTACATTGTCTGATTCTGTCCCACATTTTCTGCAGATACCCCGTGCGAACGTCACCGCGGATAGCATACATATGCGCACAAACAAGCGATCGAGGCAGACAGAGATTATCCTTATTTTGAATGGTTAAAATAGATCGTTTAAAAGTGGTCTCAGAAGTGAGCGAGACTCGACCCACCCCTCGAGGCACCGACACTGTATTAACATTGACTAACAGTGTATTATCAATTTCAAAGTCTGTTTTACTCTGTGTTACACTCTGCAGTATCTCTGACATTTCAACTGCGCTCAGTTCTCGCACTAATCTATACGAAATCCACACTACACCCTGTCTAAACTGCTCTGAGTTTATTGTTATACCGACAAAGTCGTCGGGTGTGGTAGTCTCACACACATACCTGTACAGATCATGCATAGCGAGCCCTAGCCACTCTACGACGTCTGCATTCTGAGGTGGCCGCCTGATGGTGATCAGCTATTTGTGAATGAAGAGTTTTTGTTTACCTCTACCGGAGGGTTTACAGTGGAGGTCGAAGTATTCCAGGACCTGCTCATTCTATACATAAGTCGCTTCATAGTTCATCGTCAGCCCTTGGATCGCCAATTGTTAAGGACGTCCATGCGATTTCTGTCGTGTAATTCGTCCATCTCTCCGTCTAGTTTACTTGTGATGTCGTTAGAAGTTATTGTAAAATTCGTTTTTATGCATTTTTCTCATTTATTGTATGATTAAACAAATAAATAGTTGTTGTTATTAACTTTTTTAAAATACTAATCAGTCTGCTTTTAATTTAAGTTATTCTACTTTAAAAAAAAAAATGTTTGTCCCACTACCCAATGCGTGACAGTAGTCCGGTCGGGCACGCCCGGACGTCCGAGGTGTCACACTTGTCCGCGAGGTAAGTCGCGAGGACTGTCGACTGTCCGCTCCAGAGCGCGTATCCGTCTGTATGTAAGTCACGTAGACTGTCCGCACTGTCGTGTGTGTTCTTTTACTTTGTAATTTGCAGTCATTCTTACAGCTATTTTTCGATAATGCACACATTTTACATTACTTACATTCTATGCAGTGTACAGTTGTTTTCAATTTTTACCAAAATTTAGATTCTTACAAAAATTTAACAATTAGAAAAAAAAATTTCATTCATTAATACAAAGAACTGCCTTGGATTGGCAACGGTCTTATGAAGTAATTCAAGGAGTCGACGCTGGAAATTCTCCCTCTTTCTCCTAATTGGTGGTTGGATCCTGACGCCTCCTGGGACTGGTAGACTGCCAGCTGTGTACAACTTGGTGTTCTCGTAGGTGGTATATGTACGACTGTTTCTACAGCTGGAGACTGATGTCCATTAAATTGTTTTGTTATCTCTTCAATTTTGCCAGGAGAGTTCTTGGAATCATAGGCCAAAAGAGGTCTCACTGCGGGAAGTTCGAGGATTTCGTCCTTAGTATGTTCAGCAGTCTTGGTCTTTTTCTTATGACTGGTCTTACTTTTCCGGACACAGCAGCTGCATCCTCTTATAGGGCAGAAATACTTGTATACAATTATTATTAAAGCTATTATAACTAAAGGGGCTATTGCTGCCGAGGAGATGTATGATGTATACATGATTTTCTCTCTCTTTTGGGCTGCGATCTCCGTAAACTTGTCTTCGAGTTGCTGGAGTGTGATAGCGTCCTCGCTTTCCGCCCACTTGCGGATTTGTTGTTTTTCTTCGTTCGAGATATCTGGGACATCTTGAAAAGAGTCGTAGCCTTTCATAATGCTATCAGTTGTGAATGTGAGGTTTAATCTAAGTCCTGGATTGTACAGGTAGGTTTCGTTTGTTTGTAAAATGTTTACACCGTAGAGTATGTTTTGGCTGGTGTGACCATAGCACTGTCCGCGTAACGTGAGTATACCTGTCCCACTTACGGTTACTTCCGCCTTGCGTTCATCGTTACAGATAATACGCATTTGGACTGGTTTGATGACCGAATACAACCATTCGTCGGTACTACTGAGCTTGCTCCAGTAAGGAGTGGGCTTGGCAGAAATAGCTAGCTTACATGTTCTCAGTGTTGCAGGTGTTGGTCTTGCTAATAGTGCGAACTCGCACGGGCTATTCTCATTGTCGATGTTGAACGGCAAGGATGGTGGACATATAGATACCTTTCGATACATTTTGCATGTGTCAATATATTCCTTTGTGGCTAATACATAATTTTGCATGTCGTGGGACACTATTAAGTGTGAATATTGTGGGACTAACGTGACATAGGTCGTCAGGTTAGCCATTATTTCTTGAGGAATTGGTAGTGGATGTATTTTATATTGTGAATATCTTGCTTTGTCCGAGAGTGGGAATTCCAAGGTCAACACCAGTTTTCCTCCGACTGTGCTTACACTAATTTTTGACATTGCGTGTAACATCTCTACTGTCACAGTGCTATGCTCCCACGGTAAAGTGTGTCCATTTATCGTCTTAAGTATGGATTGAAGTTGCTCGTGTGTAAATAGCAGTGGGTGTAAGTGACCTTGCGTAGCTGTTTCTATGGTGTTTACGAGTGTTTTATAGGAATTGATGCTGTGCTCCAGTGATTGGTCGAACTGGTACACCCACTTTAGCAAAGTTTGTACAGTTACTGTCCGATTAGCAAAGGAATCAAGTTGGTTTGTCCTATTGGCTAACCTTAAAAACTGTATGTGCTGCTCGTGTAGGGTTCTCTGAACGTCATCAAGTTTTTCATGCAACGACTCAAGGTTTGATCTTACTATATGAGTCTGACTGGCTACTAAGGTTGATATGTTGGCCGTCCTCTCATATAATCTGTCCACGTCCTGATTCAGCTGCTCTCTGTCCCCCGCGTCCATAGTACCGAAGAGCTGTCTGCTTGTCCAACCAATAAACTCAAACGGAGCCCAACGCTTAGTCAAAGCGTGTGTGTATGGAGTAAAGCTGTTGTCCGGGACGACTGTGGACGGTGCAAAGAATATATGCAGGTCGTCTTGCAACGACTTCAACGATTTGATAGCTAATTCGAACTTATCCACTGGGATAAATTCGTTGCATTCCTGTTTGCTCAGTTGGCTATGGCAGGTGGTAACCATTTGGAATATCTGTTTTTCCCTCCAAGTTATTGGGTCTTTCCATTTGCTGAAATCTAACGTTACCACTATTCTCCATTTTACTCTCTCGATCTTCACCTCTCCCATATATTCGTAGTATATTCCTGGATTCTGCATTAGTGGTGTTTGCTTGTAGTAGGGTAGATTGTCCTCCTCTAGTCCCGAGTAACACGGCAGCCAGAACAGTATCAGAAGCAGCATCCTCCACATCTTTTTAGGCGTACTGAAAAGATAAGTTTATTTTCTTTACCAATTGTATTATCTATATTATCTATAGAATTTTTCTAATTTATCTTTATGTTTCACTATTAATTTTCCGTTTGATGATTCTACTACTACATTATTGTTTTCTCTAATCTCTTTTACTGTAAACTGCCCGTTATAATATTTGTCCAATTTTCCATATCTTGGTTCTTTTAAAACCCTTACTTCTTCGCCTACCTCAATATTAAGAGGTCTGGACTTATCATAGTACTCTTTATTTTTATATTTAGAATTTATTAAGTTGTTTCTGGCTTTGCTTTGCATTTCTCTTAGACATTCTGTTAGTTCCTGTACGTAGTCGTTATAGGTTTCAAGTTCAAATTCGTCTGGCAATCGGTGTGGTGCTCTTGCTGGGCGCCCGTATACTAGTTCGAACGGAGTATAGCCTGTTGATGCATGGATGGAGGTGTTATACTCATGCATAGCAAATGGAATCACTATGTCCCAATCTTGTTTGCAGGAAGCTTTATTCCGTAAAAAATCCGCTAGGACAGCGTGACTCCGCTCTAACGATCCGTTTGATTGCGGATGGTACGCAGTTGTAGTATTTAGCTTGAACTGATAAATTTCCGATAACTCTATTAATAATTTATTTTGGAAACTCCTACCTCTATCGCTTAATATGATACGAGGTACTCCGTGTTGGGCAAACAAGTGCCTAGTTAAAGCATCAGCGATGGTGATAGCTTTTATATTTGGAATTGGTACGGCTATGCAGAATTTCGAAAATTGACACTGCATAGTGAGGATGTGCATATTTCCTGTAGTTGTTTTACACAGCGGTCCCACCGTATCAATGGCTACCTTATGGAAAACCTCCGAAGGCGTATCTGTGATCACCATGGGTTCTCGGGTTTTTATTCTAACTAATTTTTGTTCTTGAAATTTTTCACATTTACGGACATAGTCATGTATGTCCGTCTTCATTCCTTTCCATTGATACCGCTCACGGATACGTCTGTACGTCTTACCCATTCCTCTATGTCCTCCAAATAAACTATTATGGTAATCCTCTAGAACAGCTAGGCGGTATTCTGGAGCTAGTACTCTGCACGTACCATAGCAGAATGTTATCGCTACATTAACGTTATTAAAAACGTCTTTAAATTTCTGTATTAAAGCTCTTTTTGGCAGTGAGTCCGTAAGTTCACCTGTTCTAGCTATTCTGAAGGAACGTAGTTTCTTCTCTGATATAAGTTCTTTTAATGTGGCTAAACACTTGTTTAAATCACTAGGTTTTACTTCGTCTCCGACCCTTTCAGTTACGACCAGGCTAAAAACATACCGCTTGCGGTTGATGGTTATTATCACATCTCCTACTTCGGCTTTAGCTTTCTTTAAATCATCTGGATAGATGGCTTCTATGTCCGCAAGTAGTCTATTAGTTCCAGTGGACAGATTTAGATCTTTGGACACGAAATGGACTATGTTGTCTTTCAAATAAGTCACACATTCCCTTGTACTCAATAATCTCAATCTTGGCTGGACTGCGGTTGGTTCTACTATACAGGGTAGCGGCGCTGTAGCTGGAAATCGTTTGTCTTTATTGTGTAAAGTTGGCACTATATCCTGTTTAATCGCGGAACGATCGCTGTCTACTGCTGACTTTACTTCTTCTTCAGGGTTGGTGTGCGTAGGTCTCGGATCTTTTTCTTCTGCTGCTTTAGTTGGACTTCTCTGGAAGACTAGTTGTTCGTCCTCGGACTCTTCTTCGCTGTCCTCTTGTTCTATCGTTTATAAATTTTTCCATGAAGGGGCTTCCGTCATTTCCCCATGCCAAGCAGTAGAGCAGGCTTTAGCATTTTTCAAAGGTGATTTAGAACGGATTGGACAAGCATGCTTCTCTGCATATTCCAGCATCCATTCCCTCAAGGTACTACTTGGTAATGACCTATTCTTATCAGGTTTCTGTAGGTCTTCTGGAAATCCGTCCGCTGGGTTCGACGGTAACGGGGATAGAGACTTAGCTTTTCGCTCAGGTACGAAACTGGATGCATTCTCGATGTTCCATTCTTCATCTGTGAAATCGTCACCACCGGAGTCATCCTGTACTATGGTCTCCGGATGCTGTTCCATATAATTGTCCCAGCAAAGCGACGACTTTTGGTTGAGCGTTCTTTCCTCGGCTTGCTCGTCGACCGAACCCAACTCCTCTGCGCTTACTTCTCTGGTCCGTATAGTACTGTTTTTCTCGATACGTGACAACTCCACTAACTCGTCTACATTACATGCTTGTCCCGGTACGGACCTTCTCATGGTTGAATGCAACTGAGGGTTTAGTATTTCACCCTCAGCTGGAAGATGACGAGCCCCTCATAGGTGTCTTTAATATACTTTTCATTGGCTTTGTTTGTACCGGTACGACGCAATTTTTTCTTACAGGTTTATTCTGGGTAACCTCCTCAACTTCGCTTTCACCCAGGCTTGAACCAGAATCAACTATTTCCTCAGAATCGACGTTGCTTTCTGATTCTAAACCATCCCTGATCAAGCTTGGAAGAATAGACCTGTTACTTAGCGGTATAGGCGGTGCATCCGATGTATCGTTGCTGTTGTTTTCCGTTAGCGTCACATCTGTGGACTGCTCTTCACTGGCAGACGAGAACTCTGTCACAGTTGCCTCCGGCTCAGAAAAGGCCACAGTCTTCACGGTGTCCGCTTTACGCTGTCTTAACCTCTTTGCTATCGTACTTCCATCTAAGTCGGCCTGTCCTCCCTCCATTCCTTTGGGAATGGGTGGCGCGGCCTTCCTTGAACTCAGTTTTCTTTCCGATTTCTTCTTCTGACCATCCGGAGTGCTCGTTTCGTTGCTAAGATTTTGTCTAGCTAAGGAAGTTTTAGTTGGTTTTGGGACTATAGGTAGAACTCTAGCCTCCCCTCCCGTGACTACACTAGGGACAGGCTTATTCTGGACTTCTGGTTCCTCCGAAGTCCTCTTGTCTATCGGGTTGCGGGACAACGCGTCCGCGTTTGTATTCAATTTACCGGGTTTATACCGGAATGTATAGTAATATCCTCTCAGTCTTAGTCTCCAGCGGTTCAATCTGCTCATGGGGTCCTTCAGGGAATCGATCCACGTTAATGGTTCGTGATCTCCGTAAATGGTGAAATGTCGACCGTACAGGTAATGTCTAAAGTAATCCACTGCGTCTATCACCGCGAGACATTCCTTTTCAGTAGTTGAGTAGTTATTTTCCGCTTTGTTAAGGGACCTGGACATATACGCTACCGGGTGATCGTCTCCCGGTTCTCCTTGGCTGAGGACTGCTCCAATAGCTCCGTCGCTAGCGTCCGTAGTCAAAATAAATGGTTTATCGAGATCTACCGAAGCCAGAACCGGTGCTTCACAGAGAGCCTGTTTCAAGATTGCGAAACTTTGCTTTTGTGCTTCTGTCCATTCCCACTTCTTATTTTTCTGAAGCAGGGAATTGAGATCTTCAAAATATGTATCGTTTTGGACTAATAAGGAAAACATTGCTGAGAATTTTAAATAATTAGCCAAACATATCTTGATAATATTAGTAATTATTTAGTTATATTATCAACATATGTGTGACTAGTTATTTAAAATTAATATTTTTCAGAAATGTCTTTCGCTTAGTATAGAGAAATATATTTTGAAAGTTTTCCTGTAATAGACACCTTACTGTATTAAACGATAATGAAAATATTATATCTATATAATTAGAGTTGTATTCTGACTTATAAATTATTAAAACCTGTGCGTCCAAAGCGGGCGGGTGGGTGCCTATCACCATTACACAGCGCGTCCTCAGGTTGCGGATAGAGGGACGGCCCCTGAGAAGGAGGTTAGCTGCGAATAAATCGAATAAGTAGCCGCGGACAGCCGATAGGCCCAGGCGTGGGTGTGATGAGCGCACACTGGCGAACGCATTCCTATACCTAAGCACTAAAACTATTTTTGTATTTATTCCATACATTATCACCTTGAATATTTTCTGAAAGTAAAAACCATGCAAAAAACTGTCTTAATTGAAATGGTAACATAACAGTGCTTGCTTCTTCGAAAATATCCATAATTCGAGAATCATGTTCTAATAAACCCAGTGCAATAGCAGTGTCTTTATATGTATCGTAATTTATGTTTTCATATGTTTTTAAATCTTCAAATGAAGTTACGCCTTTCATTTTATTTAATATTAATTTCAAACAAAATCTTTCGTGATCTTTAGGTGAAACTACATTCAACCTACCAATTGTAATATTTTTCATTTTATTTTTCCTCTTTTGCCATATTTTTTTTGTCTTATTAAATATATAATGTTCCGGAATATTTACGTACTTTAAAGATTTTGCAAAATTATCAATTTTATTTAATTCAAACCAAGCTGTTAATGGTGTTTGCCAATTGTTTATTGCACTTTCAATTTTACTCATTTCAAATATCTTATAATTTTTGTGTTTTTCATGTACAGGCATATTTTCCACTTTATGACTTCTGATACAAATCGGATATTTTTGAAATCGCCAAGCTGCTTCCATTGGACTAAGATATCTACTGTAACGGGGTGGACTCGACGATGCCGTGCGGTCGCGGAAATGCCGCACGTCAACACACAGTGAACGTTGTATAGCGTCTGGCTGGTCCCTCGATGATCGGCGTGATGATAGTGCGCGGACGTTAGCCGCGTAGTGCAATCACTATCATCCGTGCATTGCCTGCCAATTTCCGTTAAATGCGTGGTACGCCCGGGGTACCACGCTTATCCGCGTAACCGTGAGTCTACCAGCGGGAGGGTACTCGGGAAAACACAAAAGAATACACTGAGGATAACGTTGAAAGAAGGATATATTGACTCTACTGATGATACAAATTGGTGTACAAAGTTCGCACCGCGCGATGGCGAGAGGATCGCGCACAATGTCACGCACGAAGCCGGGCCGAGAACTCGGTGGCAGCGAGTCCAGACCTGCGGCAGCTTCGCGCGGAAGCTAATACAAACGCAACTTACTCGCGTCGCTGGTTCGCCGATGGCTAACTCGCTCTCACGTTCCTACGGCACTCCACGGGAATCCGGGCCGCTCGTACTCAGTTCTGGAGGCGTCCTCCAGGTGATGACGCGATCGTGGTGAGCCCCGGTGTACGCCAGGTGCGGTAGAGCGATCCGCGGACTATTAGCGGTATTACGCCGATGTTGATCGGCCGAAGCGAACTCGAGTCTCTTTCTTCGCTTTTCTCGCGCGCGCGTACCTAACCCTGTCGACGTCGGCCCGCCGACGTCGTCTGCTAGCATACGCGCCGACAGCTCCGCCTCGCGCGACTAACGAACGCGCGGGAAATTCAAGCGTTCGTTACACTACCATCAACATAATTTGTGATTTCGTCAAGATTCTCTGGATTACAATCATCATTTTGAAATCTTTGAATTTTAACAAATGCTCTGTCACTACCTTTGTGAATATATTTATAGATATATTTTATGCTCTGAATAGATGCACATAATTCAACATTTATGTGGCATTTATATTTCATTAACAAGAATTTGTTATATGGTACAACCATTAATTATTAACTAAAATTTCGTCCTTATTTTTAGTTCTATAGACATGATTTTCAGAACTATTGTCTGTTCTTTTATAAGCAGGATAACCATTTTTTGTTATTGTTGTTACATTAGCAAAAGGTTTTGGAAATCGTTCTGTACATTTATGTTCTGGATTTTGAAGACACGGGCTTGTTTCATCGTGAGGTCTATGAAGCATATGTTTAATAATCAATTTTTTAAGTTTTTCATTATCTGAAATTATTTCAGCGGATATAAACTTATTAATTTGTTCTGAGGTTATTAATTTTGTGATGTTTATGTGCGTGGGTTAGTGGATGTGCACCCAGGAACCAGGAGAGGATAGCTGGTTAGGCAAATAAGTAGAGACGATCCTTTCTTGAATGCTCTTTATTGCTTCTCGTCCTTATCTCACGGCTGCGTGGCTTACACTGGCCTGGCTCAACGTAGCGGCCTCTTCACGCTCGCTCTCGTTCTTACACACACACTCTATCCCACACACGTACGCTCGCATACTTCGATCTATGTTACGCAACGTCCACATTACGCAACATTCCAATACACCACAAATTTATTATTAGGATGTAATGTTACTAAAATGTGTTTATGTGGTAAACCTCTTTTTTGAAATTCAATTGTATAAATATAAGCTAATACTTTACCAAAATTTTTTTTTCAGTTATATCATTCATAATTGATTGTAATTTTGTGTGAAATAGTCTGACAGTGATATTCGGTATATCATTTGGATGGGTTTTTTTTTTTGGAAATTTTTTCAAAATTAATTTCAATTCTTTCCATTTTGGATTGCACGTTACGGTTATGAATAAATCTGGTCTACCACATTTTCTCATTATAGCCATTGCATCCTGATAATGTTGTTGCATATATCTAGGACCTCCGATATATGTTGATGGTAGTATATAAAGATTTCAATTTTTTCTTTTTTTTCAAAATTACTAGAAATATTTGAAGCACTATTGGCGACTGCATCTAATAAACCTTGATAACATTCTATTCTTAATTGTTTTTGGTTATTTCTTATAAAGTTTAAACGATTACTTTCTATCATTGCATAACAGTGTATGAAAAATTGTTGTGTTAGTCTCCCTGCATACAACAATGGACTAAAATTATTTTCATTTGATCTATAGGCAAGTCTGTACGAGTAATATTGTAAAAGAGTAAGATTTTCCTTTTTATTTGAATGATAATTTTTAAAATAATTCGTACTCCATCCTAAATCACCTAATGGAAACATTAATGGAAAAACCATTGGATCCACAAATTGTGATAATTTATTTAAATATGTTTCTTGCGGGTGATTTTCTGGTAAATCTTTGGGATACACGCAAAGATCATAATTTTCTGGTAATCCTGAGTCTGAAATTATAATTGCACCACACTCCGCGGTCAATGGTTTGTTATATACGTGTTTTTCTTGTCCATTTTTTCGTAAAAAAATCATTTTGTAATTTGGAAGATTTTGAATGTTTGCAACTTGATTTAAATGTTTATAATTTTTAGCTATAGGATTTTTTTTTCAAAATCTTGGTCAAAATCTCAATATGTGATTTAATTAATTTGTTAGTAAATTGTGTGAAGTCAATCATTTTGTCTGGCAAAAAGATTTAGAGGCAATAGATACGCCCAGAAGAATTCAATTAATTTTAAATTATATATAAATTGAAATTATAAATTTCTGAAGCTCCAAATAAAACACTTTTTTAAATGCCATTAACAGTGGATGTTAAACAGTACTTTTACTTCCAGTAACGAATTTTCTTTTTATTTTCTTTATTTGGAAAATATTTAATCCTTTTTTATAATCTATAAATTTTATATAGAATATAATTTTAAAATAAAAATAAAACAGAAACTGAAATGGGGGGTTGGCGAGCGGAGCGAGCAGGGGGGCGAAGCCCCACTAGTATATATATATACACGTTTCTTCGAGCATATACTACTGGAGGTAGCCCCCAAGCGGCCGCGCGCGTGACCGGGCGTAGAGAGAGACAGCTGCTCCAAGGTACGTGCTATCTCTCTCTAACTGCGCTCTGATTGGTTGCTCACTATCCCCTCCAATGACAAAGACGGTAGCGAAAGTAAAGCGCCAGTTACTTAATTTTTCGACTTTATATTTTTTTTTTTTTAAGTGGCATTTTGAACTCGAAAGTTCATCGCCTCATCTACGCAAGCCCTCCACGTATCCCTATTTTGTGCTAACCCTATCCATTTCGCGCCGTCCCGTCCGATTTCAGTTAAGTCCGCTTTTACATTGTCCTCCCACCTGCGTCTAGGTCTACCTAGAGGTCGCGATGTATTTGGCTTTCCTTTCATTATACGCGCTGCCGTGCGATCATTTCCCATTCTTGCAACGTGCCCTGCCCATCTTAGTCTTCGCGATTTAATTATTCTGTTTATATTCGGTGACGCGTATAGGTTATGTAGCTCGTCGTTGTGCAGTTTCCTCCACTCCCCGGTTTCCTCATCTTTCTTTGGCCCGTATATTTTTCGCAGAACCTTATTTTCGAACACCCTAAAACGGTTTTCTTCCGCTTTAGTAAGCGCCCAAGTTTCGCACCCGTACAGGATTACCGGCATTATTATAGTCCTATATATCCTTACTTTTACATTTCTAGACAGCAGTTTTGATTTTAGTAATCTATTCACGGCGTAGTAGCAAGCATTACCCGAATGAAGTCTCTTGTTAATCTCGGCTTTAATTTCGTTTCGATCATTTATGGTTGTGCCTAAATATCTGAATTCGCTAACCTTTTCAAAAGTATAATTTCCGACTCTAAGATCACCCTCACCTTCGCAAATGCCCAATTTATCCATGATCATATATTTCGTTTTCGATTCGCTCACCTCTAAACCCGTGTCCTCAGCCGCCTTTATGAGAATTTCCGCGTTTCTCGCTACCGCTGCACCGTTATCCCCTAGTATGTCCAAGTCATCCGCATACCCTAGAATTTGTGTTTTTCCGTTAAGGGTTGCACCTAGCCCGCTAGTCTGCATTTTTCTAACAACATATTCTAGCGTTAAGTTAAAGAGTACTGTAGAGAGACCGTCACCTTGTTTCAAACCGTCGCGTATCATGAATGATTCGGATACGTTACCGCCTACTCGGACCTTTCCCGTGCTTCCGTTCAGACATATTTGAATTAATTTCACGAGTTTTTTTGGTACTCCGAGGAGCACCAGGATTTGATACATTTTGCTTCGTTTGATAGAGTCATACGCTTTTTTAAAGTCTATAAATAGTTGGTGTATTGTTTCGCAATGTTCCCATTTTTTCTCTAACAACTGTCTTATAGTAAACATTTGATCGCACGTCGACCTGTTACGCCGGAATCCACACTGATAGTCTCCTATTATATCTTCCGCGAAGGGCGTGAGTCTGGCCTGTATTACGTTTGATAGAACTTTGTAGCAGGTAGCTAAAAGTGAGATTCCCCGGTAGTTATTGCAATCTGTCTTATCTCCCTTTTTGAAAATCGGTATAATGATAGATTCTTTCCAGTTTTCCGGTATCGTTTCATTTTTCCAAATAGCACATACTAGTTCAAAAATTTTGAATGTAAGCGCGGTGCCCCCGTATTTAAGTAGTTCAGCTGGTATAGAATCGTTTCCCGCGGCCTTATTGTTTTTTAGTTTTTTGATCGCGGCTTCTACTTCTTTGTAGGTCGGTTCTTCCATATGGAGTTCCGCAGTGTGGATTTCGTCTCCCGTTTCCTCGCAGTTTTCATGTACGTTTAGTAACTTATCAAAATATCCTTTCCACAGCTTTAGCAGTTCATTTTCGCTTGTAACGAGATTCCCGCCCTCATCTTTCATTAATTGCGATCTACTCTGGAAACCCTTCCTAATAGCGTTAATTCCTTTGTACATCTCGCGCGGGTTATTTTCCTTACTATTAGTTTCTATTTTTCTAATCTGATTCTTTTGATACTCGCGCTTTTTGTTCCTGTAAATCGCCCCCACTTGCCTTCTTATTTCGTGGTACTCTTCTACGGCCCTATCGCCTCCATTGTGTACGCTGTCTAATTTGGCCTTTTTGCGCCTTTCAAACCAGAGTTCGCACTCTTCGTCAAACCATGGTTTGCTCTTTGGCTTTTTCTTTCTACCTAGCACTTTATTCGCGGCCTGTTTTATCGCTTTTTCGATATCCCCCCAAAGACTGTTCGGGTCGTCATCTACCTCCGTCGGTGCATCCGTTTCTTCGAGTACCTGAAACCGATTCCTTATTTCTACTTGATACTTAATTCGTTCTATCCCGTTCCGTAGCTTTTCAATATCGAACGTTTCTACTTTGCTCGCCCGTTTACTATTTTGCCCAGCTACTAATTTGGCTCTTAATTTGGCCACTACTAGAAAATGATCCGAGTCGCAATCCGCCCCCCTATAGGTTCTTACGTCAAGCACGTTCGTGTGGCGCCTCTTATCGATAAGAAAGTGATCGATTTGATTTTTCGTGGCTCCGTCCGGCGATGTCCACGTTACTTTGTGTATATCCTTGTGCTTGAAGCACGTACTCTTTACTATAAGATCTTTTGCCGCCGCGAAATTTATGACTCTAATACCGTTATCGTTGCTGGTTTCGTGCAGACTTTCCTTGCCTATAGTGGGCCTAAACATTTCCTCTTTCCCTATTTTAGCGTTGAAATCCCCCACTACTATTTTGGTGTCGTAAGACGCGAACTGGTCGATTAATTGCTCCAAGGCTTCGTAATAAAGATCCTTCACCTCTTCCTCTTTGTCCTCCGTAGGACAATGCACGTTAATAACCACGTAATTGTACCACGCTCCTTCGATGACGATATACGAGAGTCTGTCGTTTACGAATTTGAAACTTTTAACCGCGTGTATAATTCTTTTGCTAATCAGAAATCCGGTACCTAGGGAATGTCCGCTCGCGCCCCCGTACATAAAGGTGAAGTTTTCGTTTCCTAACATACCGCTATCTTGCCACCGAGTTTCTTGTATAGCTACTAAGTCTAGATTGTACCCGCCAGCTTCTTTTAAGATTTCCCGGTACGCGCCTGCTCTGTATAAACTGCGCACATTCCACGTTCCTACCTTTAAGTCCCTATTGATTTTGGTTTGGTTTTGGTTTTTTTGAGCCATGGTAGTAAGTGAAACCCACGCGTTTTGGATCCTGTTTCCGATCGCAGGTGAATCATCCGTTCTAGAGGTGATAACTCCCATACCTCTCTAGAACTAAGTATGAGAGCTTTCCGACTTTGATAAGGACGGAGTCAGCTCATCGTCGGACACACTACGGAATCACGCTCGTATCCTAACGCCCCCCTGCAAGGCAGCCTACGTTGGCTTCGTTACCGTGTAAGACCAGGTGGCGAATCATTCTACACATCCCCTTTCGGGGCAGTTGTCATCGCTCCCGCATTCTCCACGGCAGCAGATTTTGTAATGTGTGCTAAGAGAGATAGATTATAGACATAGTTAGTATGAAGAAAGAGTGAAATAAGAAATATTGTTGAGTGTTCGTTGTTGTGGTGCTTGCGTAGCGTTTCTAGATGAATGCGTTCGATCGCCAGTGTGGGCTCATCACACCCCGCCCGGCCTATGGCGGCTGTCCGCGGCTGCTTATTCGATTTATTCGCAGCTAACCTCTTTCTCAGGGCCGTTCCTCTATCCGCAACCTGAGGACGCGCCGTGTAGTGGTGATAGGCACCCACCCGTCCGCTCTGGACGCACAGTTTTCGATGCTTTATATAGAGAATATATATCACTGTAATCAATAATTATCTACAAACTATATAAATAAAATGATACAAACCAACAATTAAATCACAAACAATTCCCGGGGGGCTAAAACTGAAATACAAGTTGAAGTACTAAACAACAGAGGTATGATTAGCGCAATCGGTTAAAGCGCGCGTAATTTTTTATGATGCGGTAGGTGGAAGTTCAAAACCCACTACCTTTCTTTTTTAGTATAAGTTAATCGGGATTTAACAAATAAAATTGTCAACATAAAATATTGTTATAAAAATACATTCTTTATTTTCGCAATACATGCTAAATAAACTATAAACTTTAGAAAAAGTAGATTTCATAATATACTTTTCATATTTATGATATAATAGTTATCTTCTTACTGATTGTTAAATAATATTAATTTTGTGAATTTCCTTCTAATATTTTTCGTAGCTTATCTTCTTTGACGTTCATAATGATTTATCCTAATATGCAGATACTTAATGATTATATATCTAATTAACTGTGATCTATGTAATTTTGGATTATCGGTGTGATTAATAGGCAACAAATCTGTCGGTATCTTGCACGTCATATCACAGACATTTTTTTTTAAATACCTTTGGCAGATCTATAGTATAATCTAAAATTCTTTTCAAGAATTTGGCAAATCTTTATTAAGTCATTAGAAGGTTTAATTAAACCTCCTCGTGTTTTCTTATCTATTAAAGACAAAGGCCTAGTGTCATCCGTTAACAACAATGGGCAGTGAAAGCATTTCATGCGCTTTAAAATTGTCCTAGTTATAAAACCAGCTATATAAGCAACAACATTATCAATATATAATTTATTGGTCCCAGGACCATAAAAATCATCACAGCTTCTTGATGGATTTTGTACTATATTATCGTTATAATTATTCTTATTTAGCATGTCATCAATTTTCGTATTAAACGCTTTCCACGTTTCAGGTAAGATTCGTAAAATTTCCGTGTTGTCTAAAGTGGTACAATTGGCATGATCCGACTCTTTCACATCAGCATGGATTAGTAATCTTTTAAGAATATTTATAAACTGATAGCAAGTAGGATTATTATTGTGACCACCCTTGCTTCTCACGGCGCTGAAAAAAATTTAAATGTGGTCTTGCGACAATTTGTAAGTTAATAGATAATAATTATTACATTCAAAATAATTTCTATAAATGTTTACAACATTTTCAAGTGACTAAATAATTCCTTCAAACCCAGTTTTTTTACGTGAATGAATGACTAGTGATCCATTTGCATATTTTAAAGTTTTAATATAAGGAATAATAACGTTAGTTATTTTATTAGAAATATCTTCTACATTATGTGCAGATATACCTCTTTTGTACTGATCTTTATGATATAATTCTCGAGAATTTAGTATGTCAAACGCATCATTTATTAAAGCACAAAATTTAGCAGTGCCATTAGCGTTTGCAAATTCCGGGATTTTCAAATCATCTTTTAGGTAAGTAAGCGATTCACTGCCAGTTCATGTGCTCTCTTCGTAATTTGTTCGCTGCATGGAGTCCGTTTGATTCTTGAAAATCTGCTAATTGACGTATAAAATCACGAGATATTACATGTCCTTCCTTATCGTACATATCCCCGCCACTTGCTAAAGCATTGCGTATCAATTTTAGAACGTGGCATCCATCATACATTACGTATACATCTTTTTGAGTAACAGGATGTGAAAAGCAATATTTTCCGTGATTTTTTAAAGATTTATAGGCACCTAATATATTGCACATAGTCGCATTAGATTGTAAACCATCAAAAGTAAGTGATGTGATAGTGACATCTGTATCGTGCAAAGCTGTTAAGTTTTCTTTAACAATTTTTGCTTTCTCATCTCCGGTCAAAGACTTTATGAAATAATGAGAAACAGGAATTTTAAAATGTCCATTTTCACAGACAACCATAACAAGAAGAACGTTTTCTGCCTCAGGTACTTCCATTCCGTCAACATTTTCCCCCAGATCTACGTAACCGTATTCTTTCTCATTAATAAGTTCGATAGCTTTTCTCACACTCATCTCATCCATGACTAAATTGCAAAATATTGGACCATTATTATTTTTTTCTTTCATAGCTTTAACTTTGCGTTTAATTCTCTAAGCTTGCTCTATTTATTCCAGATGTAAACTCAATGTTTCGATGCCATTTAGAAATAGTGATGGGACGGGGCAAACATTTTACAAAAGTTTTCCTCACATAATTATAAGCTTTTGGGGAATAAAAATGCAGTGTTGTAGCAAAGGATCGGAGAGTTGGTGGAAATGCTCGCCTTTGGTTTGGTTGTTGTAATATGCGTTAAAACAAATCACTGGCTTGTGCAGATACTGAATCCTAAACAAATAACAATACGAATAATATACACAACTTTTTTTTTCGTTGAATTTATATTAATATGAA
Source organism: Pteromalus puparum (assembly GCA_012977825.3). NCBI lineage: Eukaryota > Metazoa > Arthropoda > Insecta > Hymenoptera > Pteromalidae > Pteromalus > Pteromalus puparum. The sequence continues at coordinate 19,274,695 of CM053170.1, read as the reverse complement.
TATATATTTTTTTAAACTTTAGATTAATTTCAAATAATATTCACACTTCACAACTTTAAATTTATAATTTTTGAAATAAAAAGAAAACAAATATCAACAAAAGTGAATCCGAAAAAACTGTGGGTTTCGTTCGCTTGATTTCTCTTTTTTGGATGAAGAAATGTAAAAAATCATTGCCATTTCTTTACTTTTTTTTATATAGGTAAATGCATAAGTATACATATTATAAAACCCAATTTTTCATAATATATTTGTTATATTACAAAATACATTTATATATGAGTACAAAAAACCGCTGCCAATTCTTTGGCACGTAGCTTCCTTCAACCTTATGTATCGCTTTAATATCTAAATTGTTTTTACTTCAAATATAATTCTATAAAGTTTTTATGCTTTTTCGTTTGATGGATAAAATTATTTCGAAATAATTATATTACATAATCAATGCGTAACTGAAAATATTGTTTTTAACGATTTAATAAAACAAAAAACAGAAAAAAACTAGCCAAGGTATGGATTAAAATCCATCAAATAGAAGCTAAGATCTAAGCGATGCAGTTTTCAGTTATATAGAGCATACAATATATAGAGTATACAATATATAGAGTATACAATATACAGGGTGAGAAAACGAAATTTTGAAGCTTAATATCTTTGAAACCATCTGGTTTCATAAACAGCCCAAAGAAAGGGATGAACGCTAGGTAACGACCGCCGACAGCGCCGCCTTCTTGGCATAATCGGGGTGTTGCAGGCAGCACACTGTATATCTATATACATTATCGATATAGATATACATAACTTTTGAAAGAGAAAAACAGTTGACGAAGGTTAAAAAGTACATAGAACGTTTCTTGATCTCCAACTTTTATTATTAGAACCACCAAATTGTCTAAACGATCGCCAAAAGCTTTAAAAAAACGAGTTGAATCTCCATCTGATTGCATGCAACTAACTGTATGCAACATATTTGCTGTATGCATACTTTTGAAAAATTTCAAAATTTTTAATTGCCGTAGACTACTTAAAATTAAAGTAGTCCATAGAATAACATTCGATAATCATGATGTTTTAAGGAAAAGTTCAAAATGTAGTTTCCGAGATATAATGATAAGGATATAGTTCGCGGAACGTATCTAAAATCACCAGTGATCGAAAAATCGCCATGAATATACGCACATGCGTAACTGAAAATTTTACTTTTAACGAATTAATAAAACAAAAACAGCAAAAAACAAGTCAAAGTATAGATTAATATCCATTAATGGAAACTGAGATCAAAGCGATACAGTTTTCAGTTATATAGAGTATACAGGGTAAGAAAACAAAATTTTGAAGCTTAATATCTTTAAAACTAACTGGTATTATAAACAACCCAAAGAAAGAGATAAAGGTGCTATATAATGCTAACTAAATCCAAAATTTTAAATTGATTATTGCCTTTTTACTCCAGTTATCGCATCACGTAGAAAAAACGACTCATAGTATACAGGGTGAAAAAACAAAAGTTTGAAGCTCAATATCTTTGAAACTAACTGGTTTTATAAAAATCCCAAAGAAAGGGATCATTGTGCTATATAATGCTAACTAAATCCAAAATTTGAACTTGATTATTGCCTTTTTACTCCAGTTATCGCGTCACGTAGAAAAACGATTTTTTTCAGTTTTTGATGTTTTTCTCAGGATCTGCCCCATGAAATGACTTAAAATTTAAGTGGTATATAGTTCTAATTACCTTCAATAATCATATATTTTTTTAGAATGATTCGCTATTTAGTTTTTGAGTTATAACGATTTTAAAAAATTGCACTGTACGGTGTATAATAAAAGAATGACGAACGATAATATAAATTTTTCACGATAAAAACATAGACAATTTTATTCTCTTTCAGGTACATATTAAGCAATTTACTTTTATTAACTTTTCCGATAACTTTGTTGGCAAAAACTGAAATCTCAAAACTAAAAAATCACTATAAAAAAAAACGCGTATATAAATTGTAAAAACGGACTTTCGTCCCACTATCTTCTAGCAAAAACAAAGAAAATGAGATTTGGTGGGTTAAAATCCACCAAGTAGAAGCTGAGAAACAGGCGTATACATACGCACTCACACACATACATCCATACGGACATTTTCTAAAAACACCATTTTTCGACTAAAAATTCATCAAAACACACTTCCCACATGTTTTTACACAAACTCCAAAAATTACTATTACAAGGCTTCCTTAGGAAGGAAGCAATATAAATAATAATCGATACATATATATATCAGACATAATGTAGAAAAAATCTATTGTAAATATGTAACATACATGATTGTTCAACACAACACATTCATACATTTTTAATATATACCTATTCATACAGCTTTCATACTTTTGCTTCCTTCCCAAGGAAGCCTTGTAATAGTAATTTTTGGAGTTTTTGTAAAAACATGTGGGAAGTGTGTTTTGATGAATTTTTAGTCGAAAAATGGTGTTTTTAGAAAATGTCCGTACGGATGTATGTGTGTGTGTGTGTGTGTGTGTGTGTGTGTGTGTGTGTGTGTGCGTGTGTATACGCCTGTCTCTCAGCTTCTACTTGGTGGATTTTAACCCACCAAGTCTCATTTTCTTTGTTTTTGCTAGAAGATAGTGGGACGAAAGTCCGTTTTTACAATTTATATACGCGTTTTTTTTTTAATGATTTTTTAGTTTTGAGATTTCAGTTTTTGCCAACAAAGTTATCGGAAAAGTTAATAAAAGTAAATTGCTTAATATGTACCTGAAAGAGAATAAAATTGCCTATGTTTTTACCGTGAAAAATTTATATTATCGTTCGTCGTTCTTTTATTATACACCATACAGTGCAATTTTTTTAAATCGTTATAACTCAAAAACTAAATAGCGAATCATTCTAAAAAAATATATGATTATTGAAGGTAATTAGAACTATATACCACTTAAATTTTAAGTCATTTCATGGGGCAGATCCTGAGAAAAACATCAAAAACTGAAAAAAATCGTTTTTCTACGTGACGCGATAACTGGAGTAAAAAGGCAATAATCAAGTTCAAATTTTGGATTTAGTTAGCATTATATAGCACCTTTATCTCTTTCTTTGGGTTGTTTATGATACCAGTTAGTTTTAAAGATATTAAGCTTCAAAATTTTGTTTTCTTACCCTTACATTATACTCTATATAACTGAAAACTGTATCGTTTTGATCTCAGTTTCCATTAATGGATTTTTAATACGTTCCGCGAACTATATCCTTATCATTATGTCTCGGAAACTAAATTTCTACTTTTCGTTAAAACATCATGATTATCAGCTAGTTTTTTTCTGTTTATTGTTTTATTAAATCGTTAAAAACAATATTTTCAGTTACGCATTGATTATGTAATATAATTATTTCGAAATAATTTTATCCATCAAACGAAAAAGCATAAAAACTTTATAGAATTATATATGAAGTAAAAACAATGTAGATATTAAAGCGATACATAAGTTTGAAGGAAGCTACGTACCAAAGAATTGGCAGCGGTTTTTTATTAGATAACTATTCGAAAAAAATATATAGCTATATTACTTTTATTTATAATAGGATTTGTAAAATATTGTATAATTAAAGTGTAAAAATATATCTGAAATGTCATGATCTAAGTATATATGAATATCTCTAAAAAGAAATCAAAACACATGATCTAATCGATAGCACACTGGTTCGTGCATTGTAATAATATAGAAACTAAAATTTTATCAATAATAATGATTTCATATATTTTACATCGTGGCATTATTCGAACATTATTACTCAATATCTGCAGTACTTACTTTTAAAATCTCTGAAACTTTATCAGTTATCAATTGACGTTGCTTTGTATGAGATATTAATGAACCACTGTGTTTTACTTTCTTCTTCGCACGATACAACCTCATGGCTTGAACTCTTCGATAGCGACGTAAATGTATAATTTCTTCTTGTGCCTTTTGCAGTATTCTTCGCATCATAGTTTTATCTGCATAGTCTATCAAGTCCAAATTGATGTTTGCTAAAGATTTATTCATCAAACTTTTATCAGGTGGAATTTTATCTGAAGAACTATAAACAAATATATAAATTAGTAGTATTATTTATCTTGATATATATCATAAATCTTTGATAAAGGTATTTGCAAAATTTGTATTACCTCTAATTTATTTCACTTATTTGTGAAACTTCCTCCGTATCTACCAAGTCATCCAATGGATCTCAATGGCTGTCATCTTGTAAATCACTACCCTGTAACCTAATGGAATTATTGTATATTACTATTACCATCTCATTAAATGATAAGATTTATTTTTCTAGACCACTCCTTTCGAGTGTTCTCATTGCTGGGTACTGTTACGTCCGGGTAAGTCCGCACAGAGCGAATACTCGCGTAGAATAGAAATAATTATTTTATGACCGGAATGAGTAGACCTTTAGTTCCGCACAGTGGTGTAGACCGACCGCCGAGGGCAAAGGTAACGAAACGCGCAGGTCAGTACGACACAAAGAGCAGATCGGTGTCCCGAGCCCTATGCCGAATGTAGTATTTACGAATGCAGATATGAGTGAGGACGAGAATGACCACAACACTTAACATGCATGCAAATATTCTGAGATGGGACTGGAGAACTGAGTGACCTACCTTTAATCGGTTGACCTAGCTGCTTAGTTGGGTGACAGCTGAATTGCTCGTCCTTTCGTCTTTGGCTGCGGCGCTGACTCGTTCGAAGAGCGGGGAATTTAAATAAGCTAACAACTCAAGCTTTGACTGTTACAAGTTCTAGTTTCGTTTATTCGAAGTTATAATCAAAATCGTGAAGATACAAATATAGTTTTACAGATCTTAGTTTCGTTTGCGGATAAAGAACTCAGTTGCTCGCGTGATTCTAAGTCAAGAAATGGAATCGAGATTTGAAATGGCTATCGGGCAGAGCTTCGCCCTGTCAGTCAGAGCTCCGAAAACTGAAGGCCCCTCCTCATATTCACACATGGCTTATATAGGATTCGAGGAGTCTAGGAAGGCTAGGGCAAAAGGGTGTGTCATCATGGCAGTATTCCCATTATAGAAGCGCTGGTCATTCGTCTATCGAGCGGTATAGGCTGTTCCCCTTTTCCAGGAGTGATAGTTGTCATTAAGGTATCGGCTTATGGCGGTGCGTCAGTTGTTCACCGACTGGTCCGCCTCGATACTCATAACTTCATACGCCCCCTTCGTAGGTGTCCATAAGAGTCGACATTTATGATGTCGTTTCGCGGAATGTGAATCTTCGAGTCGGCTGCGTGCTCTATTTTATGACCTTGCGATTAGGTCCGGTGTCGTAACACGTGTCTCTGTTCATGATGAATTTCTGCCGAGTATAGCTGTAGTCTGCCGTACCGACTGCTGCTGTGAGCGTTGTACCATTCGCTGCGCGGTAAGCTCTCTTGGTAATACCGACAGACGTGACACTCCCCCGCCCAATTTGAGTCAGTGCCGGGCACTGTTTAAGGTTAGTGGATATCCCATTGTGTGATTATGAGGAATTAGATAAAAAGGTTGAAAGAGTTGTCCGTGTTTGGTGGCTGAGTTCTTTACGTGGCATTTAACATTAATGTATAGGATAGAAACTGTACACGTTGGCGTGGTGCTAGCGTGTCGGTCTAGAGTTCCAAGGGTCGTGGGTTCGAGCCCTGGTCTCGGAGTTTGTTTTTGTTTTTTTTTTTTGTGTGCTATCGTGTAGCTTGATAATTGTGCACCGTTGTGATTGCGCTTTTGTATTTTGTTGGTTTGGTTGTGTTTTTTTTTTTGTTGGTCCCTTTTTCAGGGCTTGTGTTGTGTGGTGTACAAGGAAATATAGTGTGTGTTTCTTTCATGGTGTGTTGGATATGTATGTATACTTTTGTGTGTGTCTACAATTTTAAGTGTAAGTGTTTTTCGTGGTTTTCCTGGTTTTCCCAGCCGAACTCGGTCGCTGTTGACTTCCTCCTGCAGTCTTTTTGCGAGGGAGTCATTCCCCTGGTAGATGTAATTGTCAAACAAANCAAACAAGCTCTCCCACTCCCCCTCTTCTCTTGGGTAAGATGGGTGCTGGTTCTGACTGTTTTCCTCCCTTATCCTTTCCCGTGGAAAGCGGATTTCTCGATGCAGGTCCCCTGCCATTCCTCGTACTTCGAAGTTGTTCTCACATATTATCTCCATTATGTGATGCAGTCCGCTGGTATCTGCAGGCCCTGATCGTACTGGGCGATCGGACCCAGGTCTTCTCTACCTGCATGGTAGTGTCTCGCTGCCCAGCATCGCAGCATCTCCATCACGTCCTCCTCGTGCCGCGGTCTGATCACCCTTTTCGCCTCTCTCCTGGGCTTCTTTGTTCCGGGCTCTCCCGCCGCCCTTCTGAGCTCTGCAGTTCTGCTGTTCCTCTTCATGGTCAGTCACTATTCGTGTTCTCCTGGCCGTTGCTGAAATGCGGAATGACATCTCGTCCCGCTCGGTTTCTCTCTGCACCCTGTTGTGTAGGCGTTCCGTCCCATTTTCTTGGGCCCGCCCGTCCGTATAGTAGTCGTTTCGTCTTGAGTATGCTGAATGCAGGTGCATCCCCTCTACCGTCTCCCCGAGTTTTCCACTTCTTCTTTGGAGTCGTGCTTTCCGTGATTCCGGATTGGTTTCTTACGCGATCCTCCCTTTTCTCGTTTTTGGCGACGCAACCGCTTTTTCTCTCCCTTTGTGTACCTCCTTGCACAGGTAGTTTTTTGTGAATCCCAGTTAGTCTCGTTTGTCCTTTCGCTCCGTCACCTTCACCATGTTATTCCCCATGCTCGCGGCTCTAAGTGTCTGTTCGATTCTTTTTGTGTGTTGGTGGTGTGTTTGGTTTACCCGGCGGACCTCACTTCCTCGCACCGAGAATATTGAATTAGGTGCGATTGCTCCTCCACCAAGTCTTGCGTCAACTGCTCCCGAGGACGATTCTTCCGGCCCGTCTTCGGACTCCGATTGTTCCGAGTCGCCTTCCTCTTCGGATACGTCAAGCACGGTCGTCTTCCCTTGTCATCGTTTTGGTTCGGGAATTCGTGTTCTTTACGGCACATGTCTGATCTGTGGTCAGGACGCCTCCGATCCTTCCTGCATTGATGTCTACGAAGGTGGCCTGGATAATTCTCGTTGGGTAAGTGCTACCTGTTTTAACCTGTACTACTTAGTTATTTCTTAGAGTCAAGTATATTTATTGCTCCTATTCCTTTCGGTTTCAGTTTGGTTATTACTCTGCTCACTCGCGTCCGGAACTCAGTGCCTTAGCCCCCGAGGTTCGTAATATCACATGGCTTTACTGCCATTGTGTCTTCTGGAATTTTCCCGAGGGCGCCGACGTGATATGTTCAGTCTGCTTAGCGCTTACTGAGGCTTCACCCCTTCGTTTTCAGCTCGCCGGCACTGGAGTAAGTACTGATTTCTTGTTTTCGTTCTTCGTTTCTTAGTCCTTCTCTCCCTTAGTCCGTGGGTTCCTGTTCCGAACGGTGCCCTCTATGCGCCGGAAGATGACTCAAGATTTAATTATTTTAGTGCTCAACTGTAATGATCAAAAATTTTTTTACAATACATTTTTATATGTCTACGAAAGAATCATCGTATCTCGTGTTGATTTTCTTCGTTTTCACCTTTACTCTTTAAGTGTTTCCTAGTTTGTTTGTTCAAATGACGAGTCAGATTTCTTGTTTTATATTTTTTTTTTTGTGGCAGTTATAATAGCCGATTTATTCAATGATTTTACAACATTCAGACAATAATTATTTTGATTACAGTAGAAATTACATTTGAATTTTGTTCGTTTTTTTTTTTTTTTTTTTTGAGATTTAGAACAGTTTGCTTACTTGTACATTTTGTGCAATTCTGTGGTAAATCTTTACATTAGTTAGTTATTCCTATTAAGTACTACTTATTACTCATTGAGTTTCTCTTATTCTCCCTACTTTTTTTTTTGATTTCGACTTGTATTAAAATATTATAACCTAATCCTCTGTTTCTGACCTTATTTGCCAATAATGTAATTCACACAGATTATAGTTCCTTAACTCTAACGCTGATGCAAGGACTTACTCGTCTTTATAGTTCTAGGTAATAGGCTTAGTTGACATTTCATACCCTGCTCGCTTACATTCTAACGCTTATCGTAACTTGAGTTTTTTTTGTCCTAAGTTTTTTGTCTTAAGTTTTTTTTATAAGGTACATGATTATTTCAACTACTATACCTAACTCGTGATCAGAAGTGTCGCGCGTACCTTGTTGATTTTTTTTTTGCTCTGCTATGCCTAAATGAAGGTACTGTTAATTTCTTAAATGTCACACGTGCCATGTGTTTCTATTCCCTAATACATCGCCTCTTGGAGACAACGAGAAGTTTAATTTTTTTTTTACTAACTATATTACTACTCGCTTATTGAATGTAGTACTCTTAACTCGTTTACTTAATTGATTACTTTAAGTGCGTCTTTTGCTATGATATGCAGTGCGTACACAATGATCCAATTCTTATTCTACCTTGCTTACTTATCGATATTACCTTTCACCCCCTTTGTGTTATATTTGTTTTTATATGATTTTCTATACCAGTTAGGAATATACATGTTTTTGCTTGTACATTCATTATACTAACTTTAACCACCTACGTTACCTGCCTTTTGCTTACGTTCTACGATTATTATTATTTCCTTAATTGCTTATGAGAGTATGATGGTCGTAAATATCCCCAGATCTTTCGAATCCGGTGCGGGGTCATTCTGCATTCTTGTAGATAGTCGCTGATGATCGCTTTTACTCTTTGTCTCTCCCTCTACCTACCGAATCGGGAAATCTTTTCTTTCTCCTTCTTTCTTGGTATCTCACTTTCCTTACATTGCAGTTTCGGGTTCGTCTCCCTCCACAATTGTGTGCAATGATATGGTCCTCACCGCAGTGGGTGGGGTTCTCGGGACAGCGTACACACGTTCTACCTGTCCGGGCCCCGTGAATTCGCATCTTATAGAATGGTCTAATGGTTTCATTGGAACATATATTCCCTCAGCTTCTTGGTAGTTCCCTGGTACCGCTATCCTACGTATGGCTACGAATATTGTTGCGCATACTACTGTACCGACGACGGCAATTATCACCGTTAGTGCAGTGTATACTATAGCTACTGGTCCTGGTACGGCGGTTCGCCCTTGCATATTTGTTTGCCCTGCTGCTTTCTCTGCCCACACCGTGCTTGCCGCTGTGAGATGTACGTTTGGCAGAAAGTACTCGCGCTCTTCTTCCCCTTGATCTGCTCCTCCGTAATATATATCGTCGCCCGTTTTCATTTGGCATTTTTCCGGAATTCTTATCTCTCCTGTTCCTTCGAGTATTAAAATAGTATCTTCCTCTTTGCACTTTGCCGTGCAATTTAATCGTCCCGAGGTCGAGTATATCCATTTTGTTGGGTTTGTGGTCTTTATGAAATAATGATCTGGTCCAGTCATTAGTTTCCTTTTACATAGGCTATGCGCTTGATAGGATTCGGGGTCTGCTTTAAGACTGCTTTCGCAATCCTTTCTTGTTGTAGTTCTTTTGACGGCCTTGCAGATTCTACCGTAACTAACCTTTAAACACTCTCCCCATTCCTCGTCATTCATGAAGAAATGTTCATTGTCCTTATGGTTTATTGCCATAAATTTTCCTGCCGGCACTATCGTCATTGCCGTGTTTATTGGTAATTCCACTGGGTCGAACACGGGTATCGGTACCAATTCGTATGTACGATAAATCGTTCCTGTGACGAGGGGCAGATTGAGTTGTAAAATTAATTGACCCTGCATGATAAACATGTCCATCGGTCCGTATTCCGAGAGAGTCCCTTGGTTTACTGATTCCAGGGGCGTGGTGAAATCTCTTCCCTCGTGTCTTCTTAGTAACGCTAATGCATTTCTTATGGTTCGCGTGTCCAGAGCGTATTCTTTGGTTTGCATGATATTGATGATTTTACTTGCTAAATCTATATTTTCATTTATTATGTGGATAGTTTCATCGATTGACGGTGGTGTCAAGATCTCGGTTTCTTCTCCTTCCTCCTCGTCCAGCTTTAGCCTCTTTTTCAGTTCCTTGACCCTTTTGTTCAACCCTTTTGCGTCCAGATGTACGTCATTCTCCACTACAACCTTGTAGTATGGAAACTGATATAGTTCGTCCATATTTCCTTGGCGCAAGTCCTCGAGCAAGATTAAATTATTCACTCCTTCCTGCCCCAGGGCTTCGATGATTTGACCTCCATGCTTATGCGTACCAATATCGTACGGTTTCCTTATCATTCTAAATGTTATAGTCTGCTTGTTTAACTGCATTATCTTATCTTGGAGGGTATACATTTGTCCGATTAAAATCGTGTCCGTTGAGTTCATGTATTCCTCTGTCTGAACTAATAGTCGCGTTGCTCTTTGGAAGGTCCCTATGTTGTCGAATACGTAGTCTACGTTGATTCCCGTTACGAACGTCCATTCTCCTAATGTCAGACGGGTGTCTGCGTCCCGCCTGTACATCAGTCCCGGATTGTTGCTCCTTTCGGTGACGCGAATCCCTCCTATGGTTTTCTTCAGTCTGAGTATAATCAGGATCACAGTTGCCAGCACGCGTTTCATCTGAAATTTATTCGAGTCGGTAATTTTTAAATGCGTTTTAGTATTATTGGAATTTCACATACTCCCGCTCGTCTCAGTCCTCACTCCTGCTATTCTCTAAACTGTCAATAATTTTTTCGATTGCCTGAATTACCTGCGTTCCCCCTGTTTCCTCCGGTCTAAGGTAATCTAGCCCCCAGTCGCCTTTTATTATTCCGGAATTTTCTCCGTCGTTAGTACCGTTTATTGTGCCTTGTCCTAGTCCGGCGTACATACAGTCGTACTTTATTCCCCCTGCTGTATTTACCTGTTCATTTCCCGCGTTGCTCGCTTCGCGCGTATCCCAAGTCCAGGCCTCTCTCGAGCTACCTGTTTCTCGTCCGTCCACCGGGGCTTTCGCCCATCTCTTTGCTTCTTCTCTCTCTGCTTTATCTTTGGCCTCATGCATTTTGGTCTCAAAAATGAAATCCCGGTTCCATAAATTGAGTTGTGCATGTGATATGCCATTCCTCTTAGTTCCCAGGAACCCAGGCATTCCTACCTTAACTTTTACCTTTCCTGACAACGTTACCTTGTGTACTCCTGACTTAGTAGACTGATCGATATAGCACGCTATAAAATCAATGATTTCATGGCAGCTACTGCAAAATAAGTGTGGCACCCCCGTTCGTTGCCAGCTAGTTGCTCTAGTCACATTGAGTGCGGCTTCCGTTTTATCAAGTGGTCGCAGCCTTGCATAGCACCCTGCACAGACCGTCCTCCCGGCGTACATATACGCCACCCGTTCGTAATTTCTAATTACTTCGTTCATGTTTGCCTGAATCCACTTATTACGTAACTAACACAATCTAATTTAAAGTGTTCGTCATACTTATATCTTTCGTGACATTGCACACATTCTCTTGCCGGTGTCTCACTAAAAATGGGCTGGTTACATGTATTGCAAGCCGTCGGTAATTTAACTTTTGATAGGATGTGCACGTATTTCATTTTAAGATAAATCGCGGATTTATCACTTACTTTGGTATGGTAGCAATCAGGACAATACAATACTGAATGATTCTTGGTAAAGTAAGTCTCCGTGTCTGGTAAGATCGTATACGAGTAATAGCCCTCCAGTGCTTCACTCACTGCATATAGATCCATCGTCTTCCTCGTTTAGAACAGCGTGACCATGTTCTTTTTTATCTGTTCGATATCTTCCAATGTACGTATTATCTGTCTTACGTGTTTCCTTGCGTGTGCTAAGTCTCTGTATACGGTTACTTCGCACAGGTATCTTCTTACCTCCCCTCTGACTCCTCTTAATAACGTGTAAATCGCAAGTCTTTCTCGCTGTTCTGACGAATCTGAAATTTCGAAAAATTCCGACTTTGCTAGATTACCCTTATTTTTATAATCCTGCAAGGTATTTTCTACGCATTGCTCAAAACTCTCTGCTGTTTCTCCACGGCCTTGTGCCATCCACGTTAGTCCTCGTCTAGTCTCGATTAGCTGATTTACTAATCTCTTTTTTGCATTATCATCTAGTCTTAGCATTATGTTACAAAAATAAATGAAAGAAAATTAACAGAAAATTTTACAATTTCTAGGTTGTCTTTTTAGACTTCTGTCTCTAAATTTCTTTTAAACATTTTTCTCGGCGGAAATGTTCCATTATTATCCGTTAGTACCGGGTACAATTGATTAGCCACTACATGATAGCGCAGGGGCAGTCCCCCCCCCCTTTCGAAACGTTCGCTCCGGGAGCGAAGTCGTCGTTCGGCGTCGTGGGTGGAGCCTGCGGGGGTGGATCCTTCGGTTTCTCTTGTCCGTCTGCTTGACCCCTCTTCTCTGCGGTAGGCTGCTCCTTTGTCTCCTTTCGTGTGCCAAGATGCAGTAATAACTGCGTGACCGAGTTCCAGAAACTGCCTAAAATATAAACGGAAAAACCGTATATAGAGTGCAATGCATAGCCATGAATTATCGCATCTGCCACAAATTTAATAAGTCTCGCAATCATAAATAATCCAATCACCCCTGCCGATGCCGATCCGAACGTTAAAAATTTTCCCCAAATTCTCCCCCATGTCGATTCTGCTAGTTTAGCCATCGCATTCTCGTCAAACAGTCTTGTTACCGATAATCCATCCATTCTTGAACTTCTTCCTGCAATACTCATAGCGATGGAATTTAGCACTGCTGGCTTTTCTACCGGGAACATCAGATGATGCCTTAATGCTTGAATTTGCGCCGGCGTGTATATTCCGCTTTTTGCAAGGTTCGTTGGGTCAGTATAATTCCAGGTTAATTTTGTCTGTGGTTTAAGCGCGTTTGGTGTTATTCCTTTAGTTATTGATCCCGGTAGCACCGTATACCATTCGTTCTCTAATTGAAACATCGGTGGTATGAGTGGGTTACACGTTGTTTCCGAGCCGAACGTTTTTAGTATGTGTGTTCGCGGAGTTAAGAAATATTTTTTGTCGTCCTTCATTACCGGTAATTCTTGATAACAGGAAGTTTCTTCTCTTCTCTGTACTTCCACTTGTACGCATTTCATTAAATGTACTACTTCTCCTGCCACCAGTCCGATATACCCGCTTCGCTTCGTGACTTGATAGGCGAACAAGTCCGGCGCCGCCGCTGCGATGCTTAATGCATTTGCTATGACCCTTTTTTCTAGTTCGCATTTCTGCAATATTAAGTCATGATACAGTCTCTTAATCTGTCCTTTGATATGTTTTTCAACGTAAACGAATTTCGAATTTACATACGCAAAGATATCCAAATTATTTATTGACGGTGCTTTTACGGCGCGAAAATATTCAGTTTGGAGGCCTTCTAAAAACAATAGTTTAGGGTGTTCCGTACGCACTAAATCATATCCGCATACATTTACCGTGCCGACCGATGTAAACGCGAAAGTGATTTCTTCGGACTCCATCATGTACACCGGCCTCAGTCCTGTTCCTTCCTCGGTCACTTTATTTACCTCACCCGCATATAATTCTGCATATTTGCTAAACTCACAAGTGGTCGGTGGAATCGGATCCCAATATGCGTAGCCATCCTCAGAATCTATACATTGATCCTGGGTTAGTGTGCATCGTGTTCCCGACCTCATTATAATCTCATTAGTATTTAAATTTACTGACGCTTCATATTCTTTTAGTGTGATTGTTAGGTATCCTGCTACGACTACGTCATCGTAGACTCCGTATGGGTCCATATATCTTCCGGCCTTTTCGCAGTTACCTTTGGGGTTGAGTTTTCCCGCGAAGGTCATGGGGTGCACTGTAGTAGCGTTTATCCTTAAGTTTGTTATTAATTCCTCATGGAATCTATGCACCCTGTGATTATGCATTGTTTTACACTCTTCTTTTGTTACTTCGTCTAAAAATTTTATTTCTCCTTTAAATACATCGCTGGAGTGTGAAAACGCTCCGCATGACCTTGCAGTCCTCTTAATCTCGACTTTACAAAATCTCACGTGTGTACTCGAAAATTCGTTTAGTTGTAACAGTTACAGGAAGACCCGAGTAGTATTTACTACCGGGGCTTCTATATCGCATTCTCCTACATTGATTAATGAAAACGTTGTCAAATTTGAGACTTGTTGAGAGCAGTCGTATGCGATTATTGCCTCGCCGATGATACTTAGTTGATTTAACGCTGATAACCATACGAGTAGTTTGTTAATCATCTGTAAAATATTTGAACCTATATTAATTTTTATTGCAATAATTTCATGCTTTCTAAGCCTGGTTTGTTGACTATGCTTTACATGCATAATTGTATTAATTATGTTCGCGAGTAATTGTGTTGTTTCTCTTTTTTGTATGCTCGTTTACTTACAAGTGTCTTTGTTTACCTAATTAGAATGATGCAAAAAAAAAAAATTTCTATAAGTTGTGTACTTAAAGCTAATGGTTATGTCTATTGTTGTTTTCTTTAAGTTTAAAGCATGATTATGTTACGAGCCAGCATGCACATTTATTTAGCTTTCTCTGTACCTTCAACATGCGACATGCGCAAGCGGTTAGCATGCACAACTTTTTCCTTCGTTGCGCTTATTTGAATTTTAACATTCCCGTTTTGGCCGACATCTAATACTTGATACGGCCCGCTATATTGATCGTCGAATTTGTGTGGTTTCGGCCCTTTCAATAGCCACACGTAGTTGCCTATTTGCAATGTTTTTAGATTAACCCGTTTATCATAATATATTTTTGCCCGTTCCTTCGCTTTTATTGTGTTTTCCCTTGCCGTTTCTTGTAGCCCGTTTAGCCTCGTAACTAAGTCCTTCATATAACCGTTGAAGGTGGGTAATAAATCTTCCGCTTCGAGTTCGTCCTCGGCCGGAGTGCGCGCTATTCTCCCGAATACAAGCTCGAACGGCGTGTGCCAGGTAGCCTCGCTTACGCTTGTATTAAAATTAAATGTCGCCAAGTCTATATACTCATCCCAATCTTTCTTATTCTTTTGCATGAAAAATTTAATATATTCCATAAGACTAGAATGTGACCTTTCCAATGATCCGTTTGACTGCGGGTGAAAAGCCGTCGTTTTTATTTGTTTAATTCGGAATCGCTTCGCCACCCTTTTCATTAATTTACTTAAAAAATTAGTTCCTTGATCCGTCAATATGACCCTGGGAGCTCCATATACACAAATTACTTTTTTGATCAATACTGTTGCCACCGTGGTCGTCGTCGTGTCCATTAAGGGTTCGGCTATTGCGAATTTTGTTAGATTATCTTGAAATGTCAGTACATACTCATTTCCCTTATCCGTGACTGGTAACGGCCCGACCACATCCATCGAGAGTTTATCCATACTCACAGTAGGTGTGTCCGTGATTATCATAGGTAATCTAGTTTTTACCCTTACTAGTTTTTTTAGTTGGCAATCTAAACACTTACGAATAAAGTTCTGAATATCTACCTTCAAATTTTCCCATAGGAAACTTTGCTTAATTCTCTTGTATGTTTTGGTTACGCCTCTATGTCCTCCGACTATGGATGCATGCGCTGCCTTAATTATCTCCTCGCGATCTTCCGGTAGCGGACATTTAATTATCCCTAGACATATAATTAACTTGGTCTCGAGTTGAGCGAAAACGTCCTTTAATAATTCATTCACCTTACTCCAGTCAAGTCCCTCTATCAGCTCTGTTTTTGCGACGCTTATTGACGGAATCTCAAGTGATCGCATATACGGAGTTAAGTTAGCGCACAAAATTTTGACCGTTTCTAGTGCCTTCGTGGGCCCAATCATTGTTTCTTCTCTTAACGGGAGNTTTGACCGTTTCTAGTGCCTTCGTAGGCCCAATCATTGTTTCTTCTCTTAACGGGAGCGCAATGTGTAGTTTGTTGTTTACTTTGACCGAATTAGGAACTCCTACCTGCAATTGTGTAAAGAGCGGTAGTTTTCCCTGGATTTTTAATAGCCGAGCACCATCGTCGCATGGTTCTCCCTTTGTTGTTATAAAATACAAAAAATTGTCCCTTCGCATAAACATTTGTTCTCTACATATAATGGCGTCTCTTCTTCTGCTTGTGGCTTGTCCTTCATTCCATTGGGTTTCCTCTGGCTCCTCCCCCTCTTCATCGTTGTTCTCCACGCTCTCATCATTGTCCTGTGGTGTATTGCTTTTTACGATAACATCTTGCTCCGTTTCACGCCTATTCTCCGTTGATTTTTCTTGGATTTCGTTTTCCTCACCCCCATCGTCGTCAAGTCGTAACTCGTCTTCGCTGGTCTCGTCTCCCTCAGTCTCACACTTGCCGCCTTTTGTCGGCACCTCTCTCTCGCTTTGTTCTACCTCTTCGTCATCTTTATTACCTTCTTGACGGCTTTCCTCTGACAATCCTTCCTCTTGTTCTATACTCGGTGCCGTTTTCTCTCGCCTTTTCTTTGGCATGAGAGCTTTAATGGCTTCTTTATATTTTTCACCTTACTGCCTACCTGTTCGGGTACGCGTCGTCATCGAGTGTGCCGGCGCCGCACTCTCTCCCCGTGCGGTCTCCTCCTACACCTTCTCTTCTGCGTTCGCGCTTCCTACGCCTTCTTCTGTCGTGACGATATTTATTACCTCCTCCACGGGATTTCGTGAAAGTGCGTCCGCTATATTCGTTTTCCCCGGCTTGTACTGTATGTTAAACTCGAATTCTGCCAACAATAGTCGCCATCGGTTAACTCTCGAGTTTGGATCTTTGTGCGACTTTAGCCACTGTAACGCGATATTGTCTGTAATCAACTCGAATTTTCTTCCAAACAAGTATGGTCTAAAATGCTTTATTGCCGATACTAATGCGTTTGCTTCTTTATTATATGTGTCCCATTTTCTCTCTGCCTCAGTCAGCGTTCGCGACATGTATGCTACCGGATGCTCTTGCCCTGCTTCGCCATTCAACAGCACCGCTCCCAGCGCATATCCTGAGCTATCAGTTACGAGCGTGAATGGTTTTGAAAAATCCGGGAATGCTAGTATTGGTTCCTCACATAACTTATCCCTCAATATCTCAAACGACTTTTGAGCTTCCTCCGACCATTTAAATTCTGCTTCATTTTTCAACATCTCCGTTAGTGGTAACGCGATATCGGCAAATCTGTCAATGAATCGCCGATAATACCCCACGAAGCCTAAAAATTGTTTAATATTCTTTTTACTTTTTGGTGCCGGATACCGTTTCACTGCCTCGATTTTTCTAGGGTCCGGTTTCACCCCGGTCAATGATATCACATGCCCGAGATAAGAAACTTCCTCTTTTAAAAATTCACATTTGTCCGCTTGTAATTTTAAAACATATTTTCTTAATCTCTCAAATAAATGTCTAATTCGTTCTAAATGTTCTTCGAAAGAATTTGAATGCACTATAATATCGTCCATATATATAAACAATTCTTTGCTTGACAGTCCTGCTAACGCGATCGCAAGTGCACGTGAAAATGTCGCTGGCATTGTGCGCAGTCCGAAACTTCCACGCGTAAAGTGATATAACCCGCTTTGTGTCGCGAAGGCCGTTTTATGTCTATATTCTTCCGCGATTTCTATCTGGTGATATCCTGACTTTAAATCAAAAACTGAGAAGTATTTCGCACCTCCCAGCTGATCTAAAATGTCTAAAATATTTTGCAACGGATATTGATCGTTTAATGTTTTTGCATTTAATTTGCTGTAGTCTATGACTAGTCTGTACTTAATATTTCCTTTCGAATCCGGCTTCTTCGGTACCAAAAAACAGGGACTACAATAGGACGAGGTCGATCTTTCAATAATCCCCTCTTCTAGCATTTCTTTTATTTGACGTTCTTGCTCTTCCCGTTCCTCCGGGGATCTCCGATATGGTTTCGTTGTGACCGGTACTTCGTCCGTAGTCGGTATTGTTAATTTTAAGAGCGGTGTCTTTGACAATCTATCGCCTTCTATATGAAAAATGTCGCTAAATTCCGCTACAAGCTCACGTACTTTTCTTTGTTTGTTACCCGCGATGTGTTCAAGTCGTAGTTGTTCCGTTACCTTTTCCATTCTTTCCTTATTTATGAGTAGGACCGGGCGGCAGATTGCCGTTTCCACGTTTTCCCTCTTTGCGTCGCTCTCTACTTTCTCTAGCTTCTTCCGTGCTTCCACCAATAAAGCGAAGAAGCGTTTTCCTCGCCATTGTTTCTGCGTTATTGACTGCAATAACTCTCCCAGCGCTCTGCGTGTCCCTTCCGAGTCATATAATTTTACCTCGTGAACCGTAGTTAGTACGCTCATCGTGCGTATCTGAAGTGTAAAAATAATTCTCTCTATTTCAACTTCGCCATTTATTATCTCGTCTAATATTCTCCGTAAATCCTCTATTTCTCTCAAGGCTTCCCAGCAATCCTCCGTTTTTATTAGGCTCGTGTAATTATCCCATTTTTCTATGCTTCGTTCTCTTGGCACTGCTTGCTCTAAACTTTTATTACACGACCGCTCTCCCGGCATCGCCGTTTTTATTATCCCCGCTCGTTTGAGTATTCCTACCTCGGCTAAACTCTCGCTACGACTCTCTTCTCTCCCTGATTCCACGACTGGTTCATGTTTCAACTCAATAGACAATCTTCCGCGTCTATTTTGTTGATCCCGAAGGTTTTCGCTTAACTTCTTCGTTCCGTTTCGTCTCATTTCGAATCCGGACTCGATATCTCGCGTTTGCTCGATATTTATTCTTGATTGGTGAATCTGCGCTTGTTTCAGATCCAGACTTAGATTCTTGACTCGATTCGAGTTTAAATGTTCATTTTGCATTTTATTTTTATGCACTTCTGAACTTTCGTTATGATTTTGATTCTCTTTTGGCTGTTGGAATTCAGCCAGTTCTTGATTCTTCATTGATTTCTTATTTAAGAAACCGATTGATTTTCGGCTTTTGCCTGAGCCTTGATTTTCTAATTGACTTAGATTTTGAATTTGATTTTCGTTTTCGGTTAGATTTAGAATCTGCTCTCGATTCTTGACTTGATTTAGATTTAGAATTTGATTTTGATTTCCGATTTGATTTGGTTTTAGAATCTGATTTCGATTCTCGATTTGATTTAGATTTAGAATTTGATTTTGATTTTCGATTTGATTTCGATTTTCGATTTGATTTAGATTTAGAATTTGATTTTTATTCGAATTCAGACGCTGAGTTTGATTTACGCCATTATTCGAATCTTGATTCTGCTTCGCCTCCTCCTTTTTATTTACCGCGTGGATTATTCCCATGTCGTCGTCTTCTTGAGAGTCGCTCGCCCGAGTCTCTGCCGTAAACGGTATCGTGTGTTGTTCCACTGTAAGACAATTGTTCTTATAATCAATACTCGCCCCTGATTGCGCAAAGAAATCACTCCCCAATAATCCGTCTTCTTTTATCGGAAAGTCGTTATTTACAACATGAAACTCTATTTTGAATAACGTTAGATATAATGTAATCGTCCCGAGAGTCCGCGTCATTTCTGCCGTGATTCCTTTCAGATTAATTATGTTTTTATCATTGATTCTAACACCGATCCCACACTCCTTTTTCTTTAATAAGTTGGGTCCCGCGCCCGAATCTAGAATTAAAAGGAATCCCTTATTTGTTAGTGGATTTTCTAACTCGATTGCGGGTGATTTTATACACGAGCTTAATCTTACTTTGCGTATTTTTATTGTTGACTGGATCGGTTCGAATTCTGTTCCGAGCGCGGCATTTGTTCGGCCGCTCGTCCCGCGCCCTGATACGACGAGTGGCCCGACGCATTTCCCTGCTCTTCACGTCTTTTCTTATTCACGTATTATCTTTTTAAGCAGTTTTCTATAGTATGACCTTCCTGTTTGCAATACCTACATACGTCCGCGTTTTGCATATTAGTATTCTCAAAAGTGACCTTTTGTCTGTGCACATATTGATTTCCTTGATCTTGCGGTTTCGGAGGGGGCGGTGGCTTGCTTTGCCATGGCGCTTGCCGTGAACCCTGGTAGCCGTTGGCGGGCTCCGCCCCATTGTTCTCTCGCGGTCTGTTCCCCATCTGTCGTCCTGTATCCTGCTGTTGCGGTTGGTTTCTAAACCAACATTTGAGTGCCGTACGATTTTTCCTCCCGCAAATCTGACATTTCTCATCTCTTTGTTGCGTTACGATATTTACCCGCGCATTATTATCATTTTTTCCAATATTTGCACGTTCCGAATCTTTAGTTTCTTGATAGCATGCAAAATCGCGTTCGACTTGTATTGCTGCTATGATTGCATCATTTACATCGCTATAATTTCCTATTCGCGTACTTATTGGCTAATCCAACCCTTTTTTGAAATAATAAACTAATTTTCTACTAAGTTCTGCTTTGAATGTTGGCGTGTTTCTCTTCTCCATGTTCGCGGCGGCCTTAATATTTACGTCTAAAATTCTTATTCTGTTTGAATATGTTACTACTTTTTCGCCTTTGCCTTGTCTTATACTTGCTAGTTCTCCTAATAATTCATCCGATGATTTTCCTGAACCGAATGTTGATTCGAAATGCTTACTTATTTCCTTCACGCTTGTAAACGTTTTGTTTATTGTGGAATTATACGCGTCTCCATCTAATTTTGAGTAAATATTTTTTGCGAGTTCGGCTTCTCCTTCCGGAGTTAAAGCGTTTGCCGCTTGTTGTAGCCTCAATACAAATACGTGCACCGGCATATTTTTTCCATTGAATTTGGGTAAATCTCTCATGACTTTCTCCGCTGCTTTACTGTGTAGTATACTAACCGACGCATTATTATATAAATCGGACAAATTCTGTCCTCCGTTTTCGTCCTGATTAAAAGGTGTGCTTGTGAATCTAAAACTCCGCAGCGGTATATTAGTGAATGCCGGTTTCGGTATTATTCCACTTGACCCCGATTTCGGCGTGGTAAAATTACCTACTGAACTTTCGTCTTTCGTCATTTCTAACTTTAATTCCAGTGGTTCTATATATTCTAATTTCTCTGTGTCGTCTCCTCCTAATGCTCTAATTATTCTTGTTGGATTAATTTTTGCTTCTATTAGATCTCCTATTATATTTATTATGGCATTACTGTTTGCGACCTTCTCGATTTCTTCGCGCTCTATTTCATTTTTTAATAGTTCGATTATTGTTTCGCGAGTTTCTAACGTTCTTTGCTCCGGTTCTTCTTCCTCATTTCCTATTAAGACTTGGAAAAATTGAATATATTGTTCTATTTTCCAACCCGCGTCATTTAATTGTGGATCTGCGACCTTTGCGTTAGTTCTTAATATTTTCGCCGCGACGAGCGCTTTGTTGTCCTGCTTACCGATACTCATTGCTATTCGTTCTTACTCCGCGTTCGTTTAAAAACCCAGACCGGAAAGAGGCCCCCAATTTCTGTTACGTCCGGGTAAGTCCGCACAGAGCGAATACTCGCGTAGAATAGAAATAATTATTTTATGACCGGAATGAGTAGACCTTTAGTTCCGCACAGTGGTGTAGACCGACCGCCGAGGGCAAAGGTAACGAAACGCGCAGGTCAGTACGACACAAAGAGCAGATCGGTGTCCCGAGCCCTATGCCGAATGTAGTATTTACGAATGCAGATATGAGTGAGGACGAGAATGACCACAACACTTAACATGCATGCAAATATTCTGAGATGAGATTGGAGAACTGAGTGACCTACCTTTAATCGGTTGACCTAGCTGCTTGGTTGGGTGACAGCTGAATTGCTCGTCCTTTCGTCTTTGGCTGCGGCGCTGACTCGTTCGAAGAGCGGGGAATTTAAATAAGCTAACAACTCAAGCTTTGACTGTTACAAGTTCTAGTTTCGTTTATTCGAAGTTATAATCAAAATCGTGAAGATACAAATATAGTTTTACAGATCTTAGTTTCGTTTGCGGATAAAGAACTCAGTTGCTCGCGTGATTCTAAGTCAAGAAATGGAATCGAGATTTGAAATGGCTATCGGGCAGAGCTTCGCCCTGTCAGTCAGAGCTCCGAAAACTGAAGGCCCCTCCTCATATTCACACATGGCTTATATAGGATTCGAGGAGTCTAGGAAGGCTAGGGCAAAAGGGTGTGTCATCATGGCAGTATTCCCATTATAGAAGCGCTGGTCATTCGTCTATCGAGCGGTATAGGCTGTTCCCCTTTTCCAGGAGTGATAGTTGTCATTAAGGTATCGGCTTATGGGGGTGCGTCAGTTGTTCACCGACTGGTCCGCCTCGATACTCATAACTTCATACGCCCCCTTCGTAGGTGTCCATAAGAGTCGACATTTATGATGTCGTTTCGCGGAATGTGAATCTTCGAGTCGGCTGCGTGCTCTATTTTATGACCTTGCGATTAGGTCCGGTGTCGTAACACGTGTCTCTGTTCATGATGAATTTCTGCCGAGTATAGCTGTAGTCTGCCGTACCGACTGCTGCTGTGAGCGTTGTACCGTTCGCTGCGCGGTAAGCTCTCTTGGTAATACGGACAGACGTGACAGTACTCTGAAAACAACAATAAAAAATAATAAAATAATATAAACACAATTGAAAAATAACCTCAAAAACACATCAATCTTACTGAAAAAAATTCAACTGTAAACATCCTGGATCGTCCTTCTGCCGTCTGCAGTTGGGAATACAGCATTTCTTCGACATCCTGATGTTTGATTTTGCAATAAATTATTCATTGAATGTTTGTAAAATGTTAATCACATGGCAGACGATCTTTGTTCGTAATGCAGAAGTTTCTGTCGGAGGGGAGTAGCGCGCAACCAATCAGAGCGCAGTTAGAGAGAGATAGCACGTACCTTGGAGCAGCTGTCTCTCTCTCTACGCCTGGTCACGCGCGCGGCCGCTTGGGGGCTACCTCCAGTTAGTCCAGGCGGTATAGCAATCGAAATGGATGTTGTTTGATAACGCAAATTTTTTTTCATAGAAAGTTGCCAAATCTTGTGTATAGCAATAATCTATGTGTGCATCCTCCGAAAAACGCTTGCTTCACGCTGTATAACAACAAAAGTGCCAAAATCGCGAAAATTGGCCCATTTTTCGAGACATTTGTGTCTGTAACTTTGAAACAAAGCCTGAAATCAAAAAAATTTACTCTTTCTTTTTTGTTTATTTGACGATTTCCTATAAGGGTATAAAAATCGCGAATCGAAAAAGTTTAATTTTCTATTAGTAAAATGCGAAAATTAGTAAAAAATCATACGTAAACTTTGAGAAATGTTTTCGGTAAATAAAAATTGATAAATATTTATCAAATTTTCAGAAAAGATAGTTCAACATATGATAATTACGTATAACAATTTTTGTAACGATCGACCGCGTAGTTTTTTAGTGCCAGAATTGTTAATTAACAAAATCAAAAAAGTTGATCGCGCGTATCTTGTTTAAATAACGGTGAAATAAGAGCACGCAATTTTCACAGTTACTTAGTGTCATAACAAACAATTTGACAACAACGACGAAATTTGACCGTGTAGATTCGGAGATAGAGGCTTACAAAGTTAATAATCATTTATGGCTTACTTAATCGTTAAATCGAAAAAATTTAAAAAATATACGCTTATAACGGATTGCAAATACTTTCTATATCCGTCTTGTGCATTTTCGACAGATGAAAGCCTAATGAATGAAAAATCGATAAAAATACCGTAATCACAGGAATTCGTCGGCCGAGCGGCGTGAGAGCAGGAGTGGGGATGGCGGAGAGCAGCTGTGCTCTCGCGCGGCTCGGGTGTTTCAAAATGCGAATGCGCGGTAAAACATGAGTTATCTCGGCAACGGTAGCACTTATCGAGACGATTTTTTTTTAATTCGATGTAGCGAAATGAGAGGAATCAGAATATGCCATCAAAAAACAATATTACAAAGAAATTTCGTACGAATTTCAAGATCGAAAAAGTATGCTATTTTGATTTGCATTAAAAAAATTGTTGCATGTCTGAAAAATTATTTTGTTGCTTAATGTTCATCAAATCATGCAACTAATTAAACATTTCAATAATAAAAATTGATAAAAAGTATATTTTCTTTCGTAAATGGCCTTTGTTAATCATATCTAACCGTCCTTGTTTATAATAAATTGTATAAATATGGTAGCGCTTTTTTTCCATAAAATGACATTATTACAGTACAACAAACATTCTGCAAAATAATAATTAGTAAATTTAATTAGTTATTCTACATAAATAGTTTATTAGAGTATTAAAAAGCGTAAACAGTTTTCTTTTAAACGTTTTTTCGATTTAGTAACGATTAAGTAAGCCATAAATGATTATTAACTTTGTAAGCCTCTATCTCCGAATCTACACGGTCAAATTTCGAGAAGAAAGGTGAGGTGAGGTTTGTGTATATGTAATTGTATCACGTGTTGCGCACGGTTGTCGGTAAATGAGTAGCGTGAGGATGTGTGTGTAATGGCTGTAAGTGTCGCGGCCGGCTACACAATTTACTAAACAGCTTTTAATTACATTACTTAATTTCTCCTTGACCTACTCTAGTGAGAATGTTCCTATTTATGATGAGTGTGAACTCGCATTTATATATAATCGAGGGTTTTGATTGTTATGCCGTTTAGCATGACACATATTCTCCTTCATAGGCTCTAATGTCTTCGTCATGCGTCTAATTCAAATTGAAACATTATCACATGAAATTTCACATTCTTCTACCTACATTTTTAAAGAGATTTTAATAGAAGAATTAAAGAGATTTGTTATGGCTTCGCGCGTTTAAGAACAGCACGCTCGACTTTTTCATGGGTGGAGAGAGAGAATATGACGCTATAGTAGCGAAGGTCGTCTTTGGATTAGCAGTGAAGCTTTCAGAGAAAGGGTGATTATATTATATATATATATAAGTTACTAACGTGTCTTCGAGCATACACTAATTTAGTCCAGGCGGTTAGAGCAGTAAAAGTAGGCGGTGTAATGGATGTTGTTTGATAACCGCAAATTTTTTTTCATAGAAAGTTGCCAAATCTTGTGTATAGCAATAATCTATGTATGCATCCTCTGAAAAACGCTGCTTCACGCTGTATAACAACAAATGTGCGAAAATCGCGAAAATTGGCCCATTTTTCGATGACATTTGTGTCTGTAACTTTGAAATAAAGCCTTAAATCAAAAAAATGTACTCTTTCCTTTTGCTTCCTCTAGCAGGAAGCTTGCTATAGTTAAATTTTCCGGGTTTCGCTAAATCTTTATAAGAACATGTTGGAGATGTTTAGAAGGCTTCGAATTACTTGATTTTAGGAAATGTCCTGTATGGTATGTGTGTGTGTGTGCTGTTGTGTGTGTGTGTGTGTGTGTGTGTGTGTGGTTGTGGTGTGTGTGGATGCGTTAGACCGTTCTTATTTCTGGGAACTACTTCGTCAATTATTAATCAATTTAACATGCGCATGATGTTATTTTTGATTCTAAATTCGGACATTTTTTTTTTTATAGTTTTCTTTTTAATTATTTTTTTTTATGGCGATTTTTTGATTTAAAATTTTTTTTTGCGTTTTTTTCAATCATCCCGTTGTCTACAAACCATTCAGCTAAAATGATTTTAAGATAATAAATTAACTACTTTTCCCCGTTTGGTCCTCGGCGATCGACCCGCTCCGTTCGCAGATAAATGGAAAAAGTGATTTTTGTTTTAAAAATTCATATCTCTGAAACTAAACATCATACCTCAACGAAACAAATCATGTTGATGTCTTGTTCCCATTACGAACGTGACCCCGACGAAGAACGTCACCCGTGGTTCACACGGCTCTTCGTAGACCTTGTTGAAAGAACGGGGCGACTCTATCGACGTTTCGCAATCGCCGCTCTCCCCTTAGACCTACTATTTATCTTGGACTAGCTTTAGGGATGACGCTCATCGGCAGGTCGAGGATGCAGGCTGAATTATTGATTCCGTTGGCGTCTTGCTGACTGACGCCAGTGAGATCTTGGGAGAGCTTAGAGACTTGGAATCACCACCTCCAGGGAATCGACCCCTCTCGTTTCTCTACTGAAGACCTCAACAGGCCCTTTAGGGGGAATTTCCAACCGATCCGCTGGCCCCTGACGCTTGCGGTTCAGCATGTCAAATGTATATTTCATTAAAATTTCAAGTCGATTTGTCTACGTATTTTCAGTAATAAATCGAAACTAAAAAAAATGGTTTTTTTTTGTGCCTGACTTACGGGTGTAAAAAGCCTAATTGCTTTCGAGATTTTGGGAAAAGGTAGATTTTTATTTTCTTGGTTAGTTCATTTGCGCAGCTTTTAACCCCTTATGGTTTCCTCAGGATATCAAGGTTTGAATTTTTTTTTTTAAATTTTTTGATTTCTTATATCTTTAAACACCAATTGTAGTAAATGCGCTCAAATTTTATGTGGCGATTCTCATAAACGAAAGCAATCCCTGTTAAATTTTAAACGATTTTGTTAGCTAGTTCTCACAAATTTTAAGAGCTAAATGTAACGATTTTTTCAAAATTTGGCTTTCTTCTAAGGGGTGGCTTGCACGTTTTTAAAGTCCCTCCTATGAATTTAGTTATTTTACTGATATGACTTATGTATAATATTATATATATTATATATTATATTGCTACGCGGAGGAATTAGGTAGTGTGTGATGCGTCGTTGGAGGTTTTCAGCTGTGCCGTCTAAGGGATCAAACCAGGGCGCTGCGGCGCGTTGGAGGGAGTGCGGGGTTAACTAAATAGGCCAAGGAGTCAGCTTGGCAGTAGTTTGTTTCTTGGCCTGCCTGCTACGCACGTTATTGTGCTGTACATGACAATATATATATTATACTATATATATATATATATATTCAAAAGTATTTTCAAATTAATTTAATTAAACATACATGGTATGGGACATAAGACAATATATTTAAATTTTTTGAACCTAAAAAATTAAATAAAATTTTTTTGTTCCATTTCTAATACTTAAGTCTGTCTGTTCTTCTCTTTCGGTGTTTTAATTCTTTGTCTATATTAATTTATAATTTAAAATTCTTCGACGATTTCTCCGTATTCAGATCACAAGAATTTGTAACCTGATAAGCTGATTGATTTCGTATTCGGAGTTTCTGATTTTACAACCGTGGTATGAATATGGAAATGGTGTGAATAACGTTACAAAAAAATGGTGCGTGTACAAGGTAAATTATTTTTTTCTTTAGTTTTTTTTTTTTAAGGGGTGAGGGATGGTTGGAAATCTTCTAAAAGACACCTTTTAGATGGAGATAAAGGTAGTGTCGGATTCATCACATTAAGTGATGCCTACCGACTAAACCACCTCCTGCACGGGGGCTAACTCAGAGGTTATATGCGCAGCGTAAAAGAGGAGTGAGAATTAGATAGAAGAATTAAAGAGATTTGTTATGGCTTCGCGCGTTTAAGAACAGCACGCTCGACTTTTTCATGGGTGGAGAGAGAGAATATGACGCTATAGTAGCGAAGGTCGTCTTTGGATTAGCAGTGAAGCTTTCAGAGAAAGGGTGATGGTGAGTTATTGTGTATATGTAATTGTATCACGTGTGCGCAGGTTGTCGGCTAAATGAGTAGGTGAGGATGTGTGGGTAACTTGGCTGTAAGTGTCGCGGCGGCTACACATATTACTAAACAGCTTTTTATTTAACATTACTTAATTTCTCCTTACCTACTCTAGTGAGAATGTTCTCTATTTATGAGTAGTGAACTGCATTTATATAATCAATCGGGGTTTTTGATTGTTATGACGTATTAGCATGACACATAATTCTCTCTCATAGGCTCTAATTCTTCGTCATCGGTCTAATTCAAATTGATGCAATTATCACATGAAATTTCACATCTCTTCTCACTACATTTCTAAGAGGTATTTTAAGTCCTATTATAAGGCATTATATATATATATATATATATATATATATATTCTTAATTACCATTGCTATTTAAGAGTATTTTAAAATTACAAGAATTATCAAAATTCGACAATAGTAAATGAATTCAAAAAATGATTTTAATAGAAAAGTTTTTAACCGCAATATTTATAAAATTAAAAAGTTGATACGAATTTTTGCAATATTTTTTAAATTTATATTTATATATATATATATATATATATATACACAAACACATATGTACATATTTTAGTTAAAAATATTACACACACACACACAGACATACATATTTACGCATACATAAATTTGTATCGACTGCGGAATATGCTGTGAAATCAATAGTAAGAAAAAGTACTTTATTATTTTGCTTCCTCCTCAAGAGGAAGCTTTTTAATAGTAAAATTTCAGTTTTGGCTAATACTTCGTGGAAACGCATTTGAGGTGTTTGGAGTATGAATCATACGTTTTAGAAAATGTCGCTGCGGATGGCTGTGTGTGTGTGTGTATGCTGGTGTGTGTGTGTGTGTGTGTGTGTGTGTGTGTGTGTGTGTTGTTGTGTGTGTCGTGTGGTTCGTATACCGCCATAATTTTGGAACCATGCGACGGATCGTAATAAAATTTGACATATATTTTTTCTAATTCTGAATTTAGGTCATTTTTTGCTTTATGATTCTGACCATTTTATGACCATTTCATGGCCATTTTTCGATTTTTGAAAAAATATTTTTGCTTTTTATTATGATATGATTTATACAATATATTCAACAATAGTGTACCTAAAAGACCATGTGCTACCCACAAGGTTGGAATATATACTGATACCCATAAGGTTGGAATCCACCTTAACCCACACTCCCCTGATACCACTCCCCTACAAGTGTCTTCCTAACCTATCCTTTTAGTATCGAATAGTAGCGAATATTTAAATCAAAGAATGAGTTGATTGTCTCATGTAATTATCTTCCACTAGCAGAATAGGAGGAAGCTAAGTGCCAATGACTTGGCAGCGGTTTTTTAAATTTAATAACTAAGATGTTGATACTTAAAAATTTTCAAAGTAAGACAACAGGATGTTAATAATTGTTATCAACTCATAAAATTATGTTCATGTGTCAGTGCTAAAAATATTTAAAGTAATATGCTTTTATTTTTTTATTTATTATAAAAAATAGAAAAAATATTGCTCATAAAGTATGCAATATTTATTTAAATACATATTAAACAGGATGATAAGATAATATGAATTGCTATTCAAGAGTATATTGAATTATTAAAATTCGACAAAAGTAAATAAATTAAAAGAAATGTAATGAATAGAAAAAATTTTAAGTACGAAAAAATTTATAAAATGTGAAAATCGCTACGAGTCATTGCAAAATTTATTTAATTCATCTTAATATGTTTAGATTGTTTGCTTTTTTAGAGTATTTACAACTTTCAATTCGATTAAATTCCGTTCGATCAAATTTCCGTTGGATCAAGTTTCCGTTCGATCAAATGTCTTCGATCAAAATTCCGTTCGATAAAATTTCCGTTCGACCAATATTCCTTTCGATCAAAATTCCGTTCGATCGAAATTCCGTTCGAACAAAATTCCGTTCGATCAAAATTCCATTCGATTAAAATTCCGTTCGATCAAAATTCCGTTCGATCAAATTTCTATTCGATCAAATTTCCGTTCGATCAAATTTCCGTTCGATCAATTTTCCGTTCGATCAAATGTTTTCGATCAAAATTCCGTTCGATCAAATTTCCGTTCGATCAAATGTTTTCGATCAAAATTCCGTCGATCAAATGTTTTCGATCAAAATTCCGTTCGATCAAAATTCCTTTCGATCAAAATTCCGTTCGATCAAATGTGTTTCGATCAAATGTGTTTCGATCAAATTTGTATTCGATCAAATTTCCGTTCGATCAAATTTCCGTTCGATCAAATTTCCGTTTGATTAAATTTCCGTTCGATCAAATATCCGATCGATCAAGTTTCCGTTCGATCAAATGTTTTCGATCAACTTTCCTAGACTCTAGACGATCGATTGATTAATCGATTTTCAATAATCATCGTATCGACTCGCAAGCTACGGCATTGTGAAGCTCTTGGGGTGTGCGACGCTGTGCCTCCCAACACAGGTGCGCAACACCTAGCGCCTCCGCGTGCACTAGGATTTCTTTATTTCGCGGGATTTTACACGCGATCGCCGACGTATGGGAGTACGCTGGGGAGAGGTGGGAAAACAGGAAAGAAGTCAAACACAAACAACACTTTATTCACTTTTCTGCACATGTATTTTGCCCAGCCCTTCCCTACAACGTGGTGGCCTTAGCCGCCCACGCAAGGTAGCCACGTAGGGCCCGCAGATACTCGCAAACTCCGCACATACACACTCTGCCACGCTATAGTCCTGAGGCTCTCACCTCTGAACACAGCTGACCCTCTCTCTCTCTCTCTCTCTCTCTCTCTCTCTCTCTCACGTACACGCGCTAGTCTCCAAGCCGTAGCCGGTAACGTCACGCCAATTCTCCGTCTCTCTCACACACACACACGCGCCAGCCGCACGGCCGGCTCTCCCTCGTCTCGTTTCCTCTCTCTCTCTCTCTGTCGTCTGCTCTCCGTAAGTACCAGACGCCTTCACTCGACACTCCTCTTTCGAACTGCTATTCTGCTGTTTTCTGCCTTCGGGCAGAAAACAGCAGAATAGTTTTTCTTACAGTTCGTTTCACGCTCCTTATTGCAACCTTCAGCTTGTCATAATTTTCGCTGGAGGCTGCACTCACCACACGCTGTCAATTCTACTGCAAATTTTCGCACTCAATTCTAACCTCAAACTGCTTCGCTTGGCTTGGCGTCGCTTCTCTCTTGCTCTTCCTGCATCTGTACATTCCAATCAGCACACGAGGCGACATCTCACGAGACGACGGGGAAGATCTACGTCGGTCATCAACTACACAGTAAGTTGCCGGCAAAAATGAGTATAACAGGAGAGAAAGTCACAGAGGCGTACTAAACCATCTGTGAACACTGTAACAAGCTCATACAGACCAAGGACCCGAAGCAGTGCGAAGTATGTCGCAACTCCTTCCACACACGTTGCGTAACTTTTCGTTCTGTGGTGGTGAAAGGCGTCCCGACGCTCGCGTGTGCAACGTGTGCTGACTTAAACAGCAGGGCGAAACTAGACGCTTCACTTAACGCCAGCACGTTGCAGAGGACTGTCAAGAGGACCAAAGCAACATCAGCGCCCTCATCGACTAGCACCTCGCGCAACCAATCGCCGGCGCGTCCATTAACAACAACCACTGCAAGGAAGGACGTCACCCTGCAGGACATCCTTGCAGCAATAAAGGACGTCCGTGCGAGGCAAGATGAGGCGGCGAAGTCTTTGAGAGATACTTCAGCAGACTCTCGGGGTTAGAGACGAGATTGGGTCTGCTGGAGCACCGACTCATCACCCTGGACGACCTGTCCTTGCTCCAAACTCGCATTACAAATGCTGAGCAGATGATCTTGGAGCTAAGGGCACAAGTTGAAGATCTGTCGTCCAGGCCCTCTCCTGCGCAGTCCCCTCAACACACCTCGTCCGACAATGTCCCCCCTGCTAACACTGTCCCTTCGGAAATTGCCAGTCTCCGAAGGGAGCTGCTGAAGATCAAGCAGCAGCAGAGGAACACCAACAACAACGTCGTTGTTCTGACAGGGCTGCGCTACACGAGGGAAACTTCTATCGACCTGCTGGCCTACTCTATGGTGTCTGTCCTTGACCCCACGGTCCTCAAAAGGAACATAGCCGGGGCAAGAATCATGGGAAGAGTGAATGTGGCCGCTGACACCCAGGCCACTGACAGCAGACTTCCACCGATTGCTGTCACAATTCATTGCTCTCTACTCATGCCCTCGCTCGCTCAACCATCAGAGCGAAGATAAGGAAGGGCAAGTTGCACACGGCAGAGCTCGACGCAGGTATCCTGGAGGAGGCAAAGGCTCCAAACCATCAGGGGCTAATCAACGTTAACGAGCTGCTTCCTCCAGAGATACATAAACTGCGCGTCAGGACCAGACAGGAGGTCAAGAGTAGACCAGGATGCAGGTCCTACGTCAGGGACGGTACCATCTTCGTCCGGTCCCCCAACAACTCGGACAGGGCCACCATCGTCAGAAGTCAGGAAGACCTGGACGCTTTTTCAGCCAAGATCCCTCCTGCCATCAACAACAGCAGCAGCAGCAACAACAACAACAGCACCATCATCCACTGAAGAGGACGACGCTTATACACACACACATCATTCGTCCTTCGCCACCTTCATCGTCATCTAAATCAACATCTTCATCATCCAAGGTAACTCTGTCCGAGGGACTAAGGGCCTGCCATTTCAATGCTAACTCTCTCACGGGTCACATTGAGATGGTTAGGCTCTTCTTGTCTACTCGTCCCTTCTTTCACGTAATTGCTGTAACTGAGACCTGGCTAGATGACAAAATCAAAACCATCCCTTTACTGGACAACTACATACTACTCAGACGAGACAGAAACCGGAACGGCGGAGGTGTGGCCCTCTACATACACAACTCTCTCACAGCTAAAATCATCACTTCATCCGACGGCACTTGGTTGGGCAGGCCAGGGAAGCCTGAGTATCTCTTCTGTGAGGTCTCAGCGAGGGGAGTTAACCCTATCTTCGTCGGCGTTGTATATCGACCACCCCATGCCCCTTTCATCCAGGGCAGTGACTTTATGGAAAAACTAACCACGCACATGCACTGTTACTCCACTAAACTTGTCATGGGTGATTTCAACGCTGATCAGCTCTCCTCTTCTGAGGATGCCAATTTCATCAGGTCATTCATAGATGAGAACTCACTTCTGTCGGTTCCCTATGGTGCAACGCACCACAAACAGGATTCCGACACCTGGCTTGACCTCTGCTTAATTGACGAGCAGGATCGCCTGCTCGCACACTGGAAGACCGACACACCATTTATTAACGGACATGACCTTATAACGGCCACACTCGACGTACAGATGCCACTACACGCACCTCAAACTTACTCTCACAGAAACTACAAAGGCATCTGCGCCGAGTAGCTAAGGGACTTCCTGGGTGCGTGCGACTGGTCATTGCTCGCTACATCATCACTTGACGACTGCATCACACTGTTGAACGCTAACTTGACTAACGCCATAAACCATCTCGCCCCATTACGAACAGTGACCCCACGAACGAAACGTCACCCGTGGTTCACCACGGCTCTTCGTGACCTTGTGAAAGAACGGGACAGACTCTATCGACGTTTTCGCAGATCGCGTCTCCCCTTAGACCTGCTATTCTATAGACTAGCTAGGGATGACGCTCATCGGCAGGTCGAGGATGCCAGGCTGAATTATTATCATTCACGCTTGGCGTCTCTGACTGACGCCGGTGAGATCTGGAGAGAGCTAGAGAAACTTGGAATCACCACCTCCAGGGAATCACCTCCCTCTCGTTTCTCTACTGAAGACCTCAACAGGCACTTTAGCGGAATTTCCACCGATCCGCTGGCCCCTGACGTTGCGGACTACCTGCAAGGGCTCGAGAGTCTGAACACCCCCGTACACTTTAACTTCAGGGAGATAACGGAATCGGACGTTTTAGCTGCGATAATGCACTTTGACTCCCAGGCAAGAGGCAGCGATGGCATTCCACAGGGCATAATTCAGAAGGCATTGCCAGTACTCGCTCCCTTTCTCTGTAGAATTTTTAACCTGTCCCTGAGCGAGTCATGCTTCCCCTCTGTCTGGAAAAAGTCTCTAGTGCATGCGCTAAACAAAGTCAGCTCCCCAACATCTCTTTCTGACTATCGTCCGATCTCCCTTCTATGTTTTCTGTCAAAGGCACTGGAATGGCTGGTACACAAACAAATATCTGAATATCTGGAATCGAGGCTCTGCCTTGATGATCTTCAAACCGGCTTTCGCTCCGGACATAGTACTCAGTCAGGCCTGATAAAGTTGACCGACGATATCAGGCTAGGGATAAACAAAAAGATGGTTACACTTCTCCTCCTCTTCGACTTTAGTAAGGCGTTTGACACTGTGTGTCACGTCAAACTTCTCTCAAAACTAACCTCTTTCGGTTTCTCGAAACAGGTCATCCGCTGGCTTGCATCATATCTTACGGGCAGAGAGCAGGCTGTCATTGGTGATAAGGGCGAGCTCTCCACCTTTCGCCCTCTCAACACGGGAGTCCCACAGGGGTCCGTCCTGGGCCCCCTGCTATTCTCGTTATACATCAATGACATCGGCTTCTGCCTTGACTCAGACACCTATCACCTCATTTATGCGGATGACCTCCAGATCTACTGTCAATGCCCCCTCGAGGAGCTGGATTCCTGTTCCGTTAGGATGACAGCTAATGCCGAGAGGATTTCAGGCTGGGCAGCACAAAATCTTTTGAAGTTAAACGTCAGCAAAACTCAGGCGATCGTCCTGGGCTCCCCTTACTACATAAACTCTTTACCAACTGTAGCTAACACCTACATAAACATAGGAGGAGCCCGGGTCGAGTATCAATCATCCGTGCGCAGTCTCGGGTTATTGCTAGATTCGAAGCTAACCTGGAAAGAGCATGTCAAGCAAATATGCAAACGTGCTCACTCTTTAATGTACCGTCTAAACTTCTTTCGAAAAAGCACTAGCCTTAGACTGCGCAAACATCTTGTGCAGGCTCTCCTGTTTCCCATCATTGACTATTGTTCACTGGTATACTGTGACTTGACTAAAGAACTAGACCTCAAACTACAGAGACTGGTAAATACAGGAATTCGTTACATCTATGGTGTAAGAAGGGATGAGCACATCACTCCTTACAGGCGTGAGCTCGGCTGGCTCACCACCGCCGGACGTAGGAAGTACTTTATGGCTTGTTTTCTAAGAAAACTATTTAATACTGCTGTACCATCCTATATCTTAGCCTATTTTAACTTCCACGTCGCCCTCCGCCCAGTGAGGGGTGAAGTGAGTCCTCTAGACATCCCCCCCTTCGCCACAGAGACGCTGAGGAAATCATTCCACATCAGCGCCTCATATCTCTGGAATTCCCTACCATCTCACTTACGTAACAATAGTTCAACTTCTTATTTCAAAACGCAGGCTAGACAATACTTTTTCGCTCAAGAAGAACAGAGTAGAAACAACTAAATTCGCAACATTCTCTCAAACACCTTCACAAACAATAGTAACTATCACACAAACACCTCATTCACAATTTTTCGCTATCTCATCTCACCACCATTACTTAACATACTTCAAATCATCTATCGCTCAAACTTGTAATTAATCTGTAAATATTTTCTATAATACTATTTGTACAACATAATGTACAGTAATAAAACACTTAAATCTCTCTCTCTCTCTCTCTCTCTCTCTCTCTCTCTCTCTCTCTCTCTGGTTCTCGCTACTCCGCGCGCAGGCTATGCCCGACGTTGGCGGCAAGTCCGTCCTGCTGCTCNAAGCCCGTCCTGCTGCTACACCCGCACAGCTTTCCCGCGCTTTCTTCGCGTCTTCGCTCTCTCTCTCACACACACACACTCGCGAGCGCTGGCTCGACGACTCGCGCAGATGACGTCGTGGTATGCGCCCGCACCACACACTGACACTCTCGTCTCTCTCTCTCTCTCACTCCCAAATGCAAGGTAGCCTCGCTGGCCTCGCGGCCGCTGGTTTCCTGCTTCCTCTCGTCCTCTGTCTGTCTCTCTTACTCTCTCTCTCTCTCTCTCTCTCTCGCGTAGACTCGACGACGGCGGCCTTCCTCTCGTTCTGTCGTCCTTCCTCCCGTGCCTGCTCGACGGCGGATGGTGACTGGACGGCGAAGACTCTACTGCCGACGTCCTTCCTCCCGTTCTGGCTTCCTTCCTCTCGTGCCTGCTCGACGGAAGATGGCAGCCGGGCAGTGAAGACTCTGGATTGCAGCAGTGGCGGGCGGCTGGATGGTCGTCTCCGGGGATGGACTCCTTCCTCGGGATGGCGGTCCAGGTCGTGATGCTGCTGCTGCTCTCCTCACACACTCTCTCTCCACACACTCGCACACTTAACACTCGCGTGCGATTCTCTCTCTCGTCGACGTGTCGCGTCGACGGGATCCAGACGAGAACTCCCGAGTCACGCGGCGTTCGCGCGCTCGGCGACACTCTCCCGGCCGTTAGGGCCCGGCCGATAACGTAGTCCGATTGGCCAAGCGAGGCGCGGCTGCTCGTCTCGCGCCAGCTCGGACCGGCGAACTTCTTCCCAGAGCTCACGACGACTGGCAATTTCCGCGAATTCCCGGGACGTAGCTCACGTCCGAGAAACGCGGGCTTCGCACACGCCGGCTGTCTCTTTCNTAATCGATTTTCAATAATCGTCGTATCGACTCGCAACCTACGGTGTTGTGAAGCTCTTGGGGTGTACACAAAAAAGTTCTTATACCACGAAAATATCGGACCAATAGTTTCAGCGATATGAGGGATCGATTGGTTCAAATATCGTTTTTCATCGATATCTCGGAAACGGTGAGAGCTACGCAAAAACGGACAACATTTTTGGGGTTTCCTAAAGGGGGTTTCTACTTTTGGGGGGCCTACCCAACGGTGTATAGCTCAAGGTGATTTATCAATATTATCAATCGATCGATTTTCAAAATTTGCTGTTTTTGACCTGTAACCGGGTGTGTTGCGTAGCTGGTGGGATTTGTATGAAAAAATTGTTATGCCGCGTAAATATTGGACCAGTAGTTTCGGAGATTTGGCCCCACACGTATTAGGATACTAGGAGTACGAGGAGGTGTACTAATTTTTTTTTTTTTTTTTTCAAAGACCATTATGTCGCAGTGAGGGTAAAACAACCATTAATACGCTTGAGCTTCAAAAAGCCATTATGTCGCCGTGAGTGAAAAACAGCCATTAAAACGCTTGAGCAGGAGGCGTCTTTTACATGTATCAGATTAGATTACCTAGCCACTTAACGCTTAGGGCGTGTAGAGTAGCACTGATAAGGACCGCCTCGCTGCAGCTGCAGTGATAACACGCTCATCTTCTCTCTCTCTCTCTCTCTCTCTCTCTCTCTCTCTCTTTCTCGCGTCTTAGAAGTCTGCCACCTTCTTGAGCACATATTCTCCTGATACTATCTCGCCGTTTTCGCTTGATTTTCGGCCAAATTTAAATATAATTTCGATTGTATTATCGACTAATGCTCTGTACTCTGTATGTACGTGCTAGTCACAGAACAAAATCATAAGAAAAAGTGAGTGAGAGAGAGAGAGAGAGAGAGAGAGAGAGAGAGAGAGAGAGAGAGAGAGAGAGAGAGAGAGAGAGAGAGAGAGAGAGATGCATATGCTGACTTTACTTCACTTTGCGTAAAAAATACACCCGAGAGTCGTGGCTGTGGATGAAAATTACCGTTCCCACGTAAACTCGAGATGGTTTTTGGCCATCTGATTATTCTAGAGATCAAGTTTCCATGCGTTTAACACTTTTTAATACATCTGAGATGCACAGAAGCCGAAATATTAGATATGAAGACGATAACTGACGACTTTAGTCTCACAGTTTTGTCAAAAGTGTCTATGCAAGGGCTTTGCAGAGTAAAAAAGTGGTGGAAAAAGTTCGTGGCGGGAGGCGAAAATCATCGCAGCTTCTTCAGTCCTTGGCTAGCTTTCACTAAGTTATAATCGTGGTAATATATTTTTCGACATGCGGGTTTTAAGTGTTGCTGAAATTAATGCGCGCGCGACTTGTCATATCGTTTCACTACCACCACCACCACCATCATCATCGCACGACCCGATGCTGCCTCAATATGACGAGGACAGAGCGGCTGACGAAGAGGTGGCTGCAATAATGGGGAGCATCAGCCCCATTAACGTAGCACCGCTCGTCATGTTTGCTGCGTATGGGTCACCACAACTGCTGTATCCGGAGTTAGGGGTCGCGGTCGATAACGAGAGTGTCGTCGGTGACGACGTCGAAGAGTTTGACCGGGTATGGCAGGTCCAGGAGGCAGAGGAGAATGCCGCAAGGATTTTTGCCAGACAGGCCGAGGCTCGGGCTGTGGCGCAGGAGGAGGAAGAGGAGGCTGCAAGGGTGCGCCTTCTCAGAGAGGCTGAAGAGGGTAGCGATGGGAGTGAGGAAGCTGCTGAAGAAAACGAGACCACCGACGCAGAAGAGGAGGAGGAGGATGACTCAGGTGTCGATAGCATCGACAGCGATCCCGAGCCGATGGATGAAGATGATAACAGCAGCAGTAGTTCCTTCGGCAGCAGCAGCGACAGCGAAGCAGACGAGCCATATGATCCTGCAAGGGATCCGGAACGGGAAGCCCGCCTGCATCGACTGCTAGGGTTCCGCAAACACCTGTGGCAGGTGCGCCAACGTCTGCTTCGGCTTAAGCGTCGACGAGACGTCAGCAGAATGGAGGGAAAAATCCGGCGTGCGCGGGAGCGACGTAAACGGTATATGGCTAGATTAACCCGTGCTGAGCGACGCAATCTGCCAGGACCGCAAGTAGAGCTTCCGCGCAAAAATAGAGATTTCTGCTTCGGGTGTGGACGGTTATTTGTGACACAGCGTGTGCGGTGGTGGTGGCGTTGTGGAATGTGCGGACTCTGGTTATGTCCAAATTACAATACAGATCCACTACACTGTGAACGAAACCAGTTAGTGTAGAACTGTAAAAACAGTAGTTTTTAGTGCATAAGCTTAGTTTTTAAAAACAGTAGTTTTTTAGTGTTTAAGTTTAGTTTTAAAAACATTAAAAACTTGTGTGTGTGCAGAGTCAGCAGATAAAACATTTTAAAAAAGGTAAGAAAAATCACTTATATAAATATAAATATCGCGCGTGTGCGTGTGTATATGTGTATGTATGTATGCGTGTATGTGTGCGTGTGTTTGTGTGTGTATTATATGCGTGCACCCCTACAAAAAAATCCGTCAGTCCTCAACCAGCCGTCGGATCGGCAGCATCGCAGAAAGTCGCTCCGTCGCTCTCCAAAGTGCCCTGTAAACCCCGAGGCACTTTGGATAGAAGGAGGGTAAGGTGGGGGATTTTCTCCAAAGTGTCTCTAAAATGAAAGACACTTTGGATAGTGAGGAGGAGAGGGGACTCGTCTCTCTCCAAAGTGTCTCGAAAATTCAGAGGCACTTTGGAGAGACAGAGTGGGGAGGGGGGCTTTATCCAAAGTGCAAATGGCACCATGGAGAGTAAACAATCTTGACCTTGACCTCTCACTGGCTCGGGTGGGGGGTCAAGGTCAGCTTTGTTTACTTTATCCATGGTGCCGGGGTACTACTGAGATTGTTTAAATGATGGGGCACACTATTTGTTTATTAGGTGTCCTGGGGGTGTTCCATACGTACCCCTGAGGATTTTCTCTTAGGACTCGTGGTTTTCTTGTAATTAAAAAGTTAACTAAAGCTCCGTTGTTTATTAACTTTGACAATTTTTATGATAGGGGTGGTCTCAGTACCTCCCCTGGCCATACGAATCTACCCTTTGTAGAAAAATTTTTCGAAATTTTTTTGTCCGTCCTAAAAAAATTTCATTTGTTTATTTATCCGCTCCTAATTATTTATTTGCAATTTTTGGGGCGTGAGTCCTCTCGGGGGGTGTACCCGTACCTTTGACTCGAAGGGGGGTGTAATCGGATTGTTGGTTCGATTTACATCGTCGATTCCCGAAATCCTGATTTGAATATGCCGCCTTCGGCGATCTTACATTCCTCGGCTGCACGGCCGTCGTACCGGCTCCGGCCGAGCGGTAGCGCTCCGCGCGTGTTTCTAGTTCTGTGCTCATGGTTCCGTTGCCGCGCTGCTCACGTATACTTTGGTTGCGAATTTCATGCACATGCATTTGGCGGGATGCAGCTGCACCTAGCCTTCCTTGGCCCGTTGCCTCGTGCAGCATCCGACGTCAACGCGTGCTCTCCTCGTACTTGCTCTTTTTTTTTCTCGACCTCGTTGTGGTTTCTTACGGTTTTTTTTTCTTCTAATGTGAGTAATACATTTAATNTTTTTTTTTTTTTTTTACTGGCTCGTCCGTACATTAGTTTCAGGCGTCATGTCTCAGTATAATCTGTCTCGTGGTATCTGTCAATCGTTTGTGCACGAGTTTGACAGAGTGCCGTATGCTCGAGTGCTGAAGGTGATGCAGGCGGGAATCGCGAAGGATTCTACTCATTGCGTCCATGTGGTAAGTTCCTTTTATGGCTATTCATGTGCTTTTAAATGTCTTAATGTCTACCTATATTGTGTCCGTGCGCGCGTGTGTCTTAGGGTTTTCTGCACTCCTAATTGGCTTATTACTTTTTTGCGCGCATCGTTCTTTTTTGTTTGCTTTTAGCGAGGCTTTTAGTTTTTACGTGTCTTGTGTATATGACACCTGTCCTGTATGTGTTTGCGCTTGTTTGTCTTGCCCCAACAATAGATTCTACGCTCAGCGTGTGAGATATGTGTCTGCCGGGATTATATGTATATTTATGCTTCTCTAAATTCTTTCAGCATCCAATTTGTCCCGACTTGTGGTACAATAATCCTCGAGGGGACTATGCTTTCCCCCGATAAAGCAAATGTGTACATATATCTTCCCTATCTTTCCCCCTGGGTTCAATCTTGTTGTCATGTGCGTTTCGCGGCATGCTACTTGAATGGTTTGTACAGTATTTATTATTATATATGTTCTTGTCGTTAATATCTATATGTATGGACAAGTGTTTCTACTTTTTTTTTTTTTTTTTTATTAAGTACCGCCGGACCCAAAATTCAAATTTCGATCCAAACGAACCACCGACTGACTTGGGCCGTTCTCTTGCGTCCATGCTGGAGAAAGGAGCTTCCTTTGAGCGTCTTCGGTTGCGCCCCGCGCCTGGCGGATCCGGCTTGTATTTAAGCTCTCGGGCCTCTGCTTGTTATGATGCAGCATCGAGTTCGGCTCTGGCTTCCGCTCTTCAGGTAGGCCATGCGCTTTTCTTACTATTTTTATTCTATATGCTTCCTCTCCTTTTCGGGGTTCGATCCTTTTCTTTATATCTCTCTTATTCGTTGCAGGCGCGGCCGGTTACTCCCGCTTCGCTTGATGCTCTAGTGGATCTGGGCAACTACATGGACTCGGTATTGTCGCATCACGGCGGTCAATTTGCCGATCCGAAGGCTGGTCCCTTGTATGGGATGAATATGGAGGCTGTGGCCGAGCTTACGCCCCAATTAGCTGATGTGCCGTGGAACATTAGTCACGATCGCAACTTTGGCGTGGACCCGAGCATGCCTGGTATCAACGTATCGTATACGACCTTTTATATGTCCGGGGATGGTTCCTATACCCCCATGCATTGTGAAGATGGGTATTTGGACAGCTGCAATCTTGTTCACTTGGGTCTTCCTGCGTCCTGCAAGATTTTGCTATTCGTCCATCGGTGCGATAATGACCGGCTGATGGAGACCGTAGTGAAATAGGTCACGGCGTGGCGGGAAGCTGGATCTAAGTTGGCAGCCGTGGGCCAGGGGTGTTCTCTGCCACTTCACCATAAGGTCTGGGCCCTGTCCACGGATCTCTTGGACCGGCATAGCATCCGCTACCAGTGCGTCCGACAGGAGCCCGGGGATCTGGTCTTTGTGGCCCACGGTGTCTACCACCAGGTGGTGAATTTTGGGGTCACCCTGGCTGAGGCCATCAACGTGGGTAGTGCCGCCTGGAATCTCGGCGCGCATTTCTTTACTACGTGCAGGTTCTGTGCGGCGGCTGGTAAGCCTAATGGCGTAAACTTCATCCGGCCCAATGAGGCGTCGAGCGTAACCCTTGAGGAGCTGACAGTGCGCCTTTATGTGTATCCGAAAGAGGGGTGCCCTTACTCCAGCTCGGTCACAACGGTGTTTCTGAGGCGCCTCCGGTGGCCCTTCGGGTTCGGTGCCCCTTGTGCGGGCGTGAGTTAACTGCTCCCTAGCTCAACAGACATCTCGCTGAGAGCTGCAAGGGCACTCCTATGTAGTACAGTTGCGTGTGTGCGTGTGAGTGCGTTTGGTTGAGTACGACGTGTGTAATTGTTGCTTGATTGTGCTAGTTTGAATTGTAGTAAAAAGGCAATAATGAATTTAAAATTTTGGATTTAGTTAGCAGTATATAGCACTATTATCTCTTTCTTTGGGTTGTTTATGATACCAGTTAGTTTTAAAGATATTAAGCTTCAAAATTTTGTTTTCTTACCCTGTATATTGTATACTCTATATAACTGAAAACTGCATCGCTTAGATCTTAGCTTCTATTTGATGGATTTTAATCTATACCTTGGCTAGTTTTTTTCTGTTTTTTGTTTTATTAAATCGTTAAAAACAATATTTTCAGTTACGCATTGATTATATGTAATATAATTATTTCGAAATAACTTTATCCATCAAACGAAAAAGCATAAAAACTTTATAGAATTATATATGAAGTAAAAACAATTTAGATATTAAAGCGATACATAAGGTTGAAGGAAGCTACGTGCCAAAGTATTGGCAGCGGTTTTTTTTTTGGGGGGGCAGCATTTGGGAGACTTCGAATTCGTAGAGCAATACGAACAGTTCAAAAAACGTATTCAAGATAAGGTACACGACGATTTGAGTTTAAAATCATACACAGACCTAGACCCTGCCCCGATAATTAGACGCACGCAAGGCGTGCAACAGCATAGAGACCGCTCTCGGGATGGGGGCTGGATGTTTTCACTACATCAAGCATTAAATACGATCCCACCTTATGACGGAAATCCAGACATGCTTGCATTATTTTGCCGTGCAGTTCGCGACGTGATTCACGAATTCGGCTCGGAGTCCGAACGCTGGGTGCTTAACTCGTTGGCATCGAAGTTTCGGGGACGTGTTGCTGACGGCTACACTTCGCGCTTGACGCAATACGACACCGTAGAGCGGTTGCTAGCCGATTTAACTACACAGTATAGTGGCGTCGGCGGAGCGGATAAAGTTTTAGCCGATCTTAAGGTAATTCGCCAATATGCTGGAGAAAGTGCCGGAGACTACGGGCTGCGCGTTCAAACATTACACAATCGATTGTTAAACATTTACGACGCGAGCCGCGACATGCGCGATTGGGAAAGAGCCACGTATAAAAACAATGCCGATAAAGAGGCCCTTGAACAGTTTTTATTTGGTCTGAACGGAGAACTGCAACACCAGGTTCGTTCTAAAAATCCACCATGTCTCAAAGAAGCCATTACAGAGGCCGTAGCATTCGAACATCGCACAAGCGCGCGCCGCGCATATAGTCAGCAACCGGAGCCTATTCGCGAAGACACTTCTAAAATTCAATCGTGGGCAGCCGAACTCATGAGTATTGCAAAGGCAGCATATGAGCCGAAGGCCACGCCAATAGCTAGCGAAGCCGTCAGATATACTACGGGTATGAGCGTATGTAATTAATGTCGACAACAGGGACATTTAGAAAAAGATTGCAAGGCAAGGATATGCCAATATTGTAATATCGTGGGGCACACCAACATTGAATGCTTCTCGTTACAAAACGCGATAAATAACGGAAAACTCAACAAGGAGAAACTTGAAATGCTCGCGTCAGCACCTGCTGCCAGTGCCCCGCCAGTAGTGTACACTCCCTTCCCCGTACCCACCCCGGCCCCTGTGCCATATGTCGTGCCTGCACCGCAAGCAAATAATGCCACGCAAAATAATAGCGCTCCACAAGAAAATAGTGGAAGACAGAACGGTGGTTATCGAAAGAACAACGTACGCAGATATTCGGGAGAACGCAATGGCGGCTACAACAATCGAGATGGTGATAGAAATTACAACAACAACAATGGTTATAATAATAATCGAAATTATAATAACCGACGTGACAATGGCGGATACAACAACAGGCGCAATTACCGCGGGTTCGAAAATCGCAGAAACGACCAAGATTTTGATAACTGGCGAAATGATAGAGGTCATGATAACAGGCGCAACGACGGTAGAAGCAACAACTACTACAGCAATAACAACAATAATAATAACCGCAATAATGGTCAGAATAATAACAATAACAATGATCGTAATAGACAAAGGCAAGATAACGGAAATTACAGAAACCAATCTGGAAATTCTTTAATCTACCAGGATGCTCGTTCCCAGTCGGGGGTATCGGGCAATCAATAGATAATAATCCACCCAAACCGGAACCGACATTAGAACAGAATAAAGAAGTAGAGGGGCAAGTCAAGGGGCAAGTAAGAAGCAGGATAAAATTGAAGATTCAAAGAAGCAAATTAAGGAGATAGCAGTGCAGTTTAATAAATTAAAAGAACAATCGAGACGAGAGAAGGAGGCCCATGTGCAGGAGAAAATAAACAATAGGAAGTACTTAATAAGATTTGCGACAGCAGGACGTAAACCACCGATAGTAGAACTTACAAGCGAGAAGTTAGAAGGGAGGAAAGCGCGTTTTTATGCGAATAGTGGAGCCGATGTTACGATGATTAAAGCGAGTAATGTCACTAATAGGACGATAATTGATAAACAATATGTGATTGCAATTAATGGAGTCACGCCTGGTGAATGTTTAGGCTTAGGTAAGACAATTATGAGTTTAGAGGGACTGGAGTGCGAAGTGCACGTGGTTCCTGACGAAT
Source organism: Pteromalus puparum (assembly GCA_012977825.3). Taxonomy (NCBI): domain Eukaryota; kingdom Metazoa; phylum Arthropoda; class Insecta; order Hymenoptera; family Pteromalidae; genus Pteromalus; species Pteromalus puparum. The sequence goes on along the minus strand of CM053170.1, from coordinate 19,230,143 downwards.
TTCCCATTGATACAGATGGTATCCTAGGATGGGATGTGCTTTCAAAATATGGTGGAAAGGTCAATGCTGCCGACAGATGTATAGAATTTGGACAGACCATAATACCATTTACTCAAGATAAAAGATTTATTATACCTGCACGTACGAGACAAGTAATCTATGCACGAGCTAGCGACATATCAGAACATGTAGGATTTGCCCCTTTACAAAATGTAGGAGAAGGAGTATACTTCGGAAACTTTATTGGTACTAACCAAGGAGGCAAGATATACGCCTTATGTGTCAATACTACGGATAATGAGATAGAATTACACCCACCAGTGGTAACGCTCGAAGCATGCGAAGCCATAAAGGAGGGAGGAGCAGAATTCGATCTAGAAAAAGACGAACCCACGGGGATTGTCAATATACTTACGATATTTTCCGACGAAGGTAAAGAAGGGGCCAAAAAGATTTTTGAACTTCTTGACCAAGAGACACTTAAGGATTTAACGGAGGAAGAAATTGCACATATTAAAGAGATTATCCGAGAGAGACCGTACATCTTCGGGCTACCCGGATAAAAACTTAAAGCAACAACACTGGTGAAGCACAAAATACCTACTACCACGGATGTCCCGGTTCGATCAAAAGGATACAGACCGAGTCAAGAAGAGAAGGAAGAATTGGAGCGCCGAATAAAGAAATTACTAAAAGATGGCGTAATCAGACCAACAGATTCGCCCTACAGTTCTCCTACATATGTAATACCTAAGAAGCCCGCAGCAGATGGTACAAAAAGATGGCGACTAGTTACGGACTTTAGGAAGCTGAATGATGTAACAGTGGGAAACAGCTACCCAATACCCAACACGGCGGACATCATCGACAGTGTCACCTCAGCTAGATACATAACCGCCATAGATTTGAGGACTGGATTCTACCAGATACCGATGGATCCCGCAGATACCCACAAAACAGCCTTCACCGTACCATTCGGACATTACTGCTACCAACGACTAGGAATGGGACTAAAAGGCGCTCCTTCGACGTTTCAGTCTTTGATGGACTTAGCCCTTTCAGGTCTGCAAGGGACCGAACTGTACGTTTACCTAGACGACATAATTGTTTTTGCTAAAGATCTCGAGGAGCACGAAAAGAAGTTCCGACGCTTGATGAAAAGATTAGACGATGCGAACTTAACAATCGAACCTATGAAGTGCCAATTCTTACAGAGAGAAGCACACTTTTTAGGACACATTGCTGGAGGAGGAAAAATTCGAGCTGATCCCAAGTAAATAAAAGCAGTTNTGATCCCAAGAAAATAAAAGCAGTTAATAAATTTCCAGTACCGACAAATCCCAAGAAAGTAAAACAGTTTTTAGGGCTCGCAGGATACTACAGGCGCTTTATCAAGGACTTCGCAAAATCGGCGGCAATTTTATCCAGACTACTGAGGAAGAACGAACCTTTTGAGTGGAAAGAAGAGCATCAGCAAGCCTTCGACAAGTTCCGAACAGCACTGTACCAGTAATGAATGCACCAGATTTAACTATGCCGTTCCTAGTAATAACCGACGCATCTGATTACGCCATAGGAGCTATCCTGAGCCAAGGGCGCCTAGGCAGCGACCAACCCTGCGCTTACGCGTCACGAGTTCTCAAGGGACCGGAGCTAAGATACTCCACCTACGATAGGGAGTTACTAGCTGTAGTTTATGCAAAGGACCAATTTAGACACTACCTCGCAGGACGCAAGTTTACAGTAGTAACGGATCACGAGCCCTTAAAGCATTTTTTCACGACCAAGAAACCCGATTTAAGGTTCAACAGACTAAAGGCTGAATTCAGAGGCTACGAGTTCGACATTGTATACAGACCCGGAACTCGAAACGGAAACGCAGACGCACTCTCAAGGAATCCCATCCTCGCAGAAGGAGAAGATAACCCAGAGAGACCCAAGGCAGAATTATACGAGTTGGCAGACAAACAGGAAAAAGAAGCTACGGTACTACGATTTAGAACAACCAAAACGCGAGGAAAGTCCAAAACGCTCCCAGACTCAGCTGACAACGCGGACAAGGAGAGAATATCGACAGAATCTCAAACCTCTGGAAATCCAAGAGAAAGAAAACGTCGAGTCATGGTGTACACCGAGAGTACGGGCCCAGATCATTCTTCGGATGAAGAATGGCGACCGAGGACGGCAGCTCGTACTGGAAAGAAGAGAATCTACAAGAAAGTTCATGGCGAGAAAACGGGAAAAACATAACCCATATGTAACAAGCAGCCAGATTCAGGGGAAACCTCTGAGCCTATTCTTAGTCAGGCGGGCCCGAATAAAGATCTAGGGAAACTATGTAAAGAAGAAAACATGAAACTCGGAGTACAAGCAGCAAGCACACCGAAACATCAGGGAATGGAGTGCAATAATGACCCTAGAAGGCCTATACGAAAGCACACCCTCAATAGAAGTCCACCAAAGTTTCACCGAGACGACATGGAGATCAGCGAGGAGAGCGATAGCAGTCTAGGCAACGACGCCGAGGATGAATTGCTGAATAAGCAGATAATACCGGGACTCGAAAAAGAGATATCAAATAATAATTTCGAGAGGGAACCATCTCTGGGACACCATAACTTGTCACCACCACAAACACCAAAATATATGCCAAGCACCGAAATTAGCCACGAAACACCGATACAAATCCCTCCCAAAACGGACAGCGCACCGAGTAACATGAATTCCAACGCTAAACCAACGAGCACCGAATCACCACTAGCAAATCTTCGACAAACAATATTCGGCAAACAAAACAAATTTAAAACTCGTCTCGCCGTAGATATAGAGGAGATAAGTAAACAAGACAAGTCTGGTGTTCAAATAAAAATTTGGGAAACCGGTACTCAGAGCAACAACGACTTGCCCGATGAGAGAAACACCAACAGAAGAAATCCTAGCACGGAAACACCTTACGAAAGTATAGATTCTCCACAACCGATACTTCTTACACATGTTCCATTAGTTCCACACGACAGCCACCCTAGCATTCTGAAACGCACCCTTCCCCCGTGTAAGCCAAGGAAGGATTTCTATCACATTACTCCGCAAATAGACGACCGAGCCAGTGCAAGACCGTTACCCGCCAGCAGTGCGTCAGATGCACCGATAGAAGACTCTTATCCACACCCTAACAACACGAACCATCACAATAGATATAGCCCTGCAAAGAAGATAGACAGCTACAAATCCATAGATCAGATGGAGGGCTCGTTCAATAACCAATCAGCGACGGACCAAACGGGCGCGACTATGGGCACAACACCTGGGGCTCAGCGCACCCCAAGACCTTATTCGGGTACAGCCCTAGATGAAATGGCCCAGCGATTTTATGTATACTCGCAGCAAGACGATTGTGCAGAACCACTCAAGCGACTAACGCACGATAGAAATATACCGACGGACCCACCTGGAAACTGCCTGTTTAATTCAATAATAAAAATCTTGAATCTGCAAATGACAGCGAGTCAGCTAAGGTATCAACTTTTGTGCAGCCCGCACGTAGAGACCTGCGGCGATCCAGAAGAGGCACGCCGGATCTTGCTATCAGAAGTGGAATATGGAGATGCGGATTGCATATATGTGTTCACAAGGGAGTTTGATCACAATGTGTGCGTACACTTTCAAACAGACAACCGCAATAATTACTGCCACTTCAACCTAGATAAAGAGAAAGAATTCATACATTTACATCTAGCCGGCAATCACTTCATGCCATATATACAGACAGCAGACGAATCTGACGAAGATTCTGAATCCGAGTCAGAAACAGAACCAGGAGAACAACCTTCAAATAAGCAACGAAATCCGCACGTTAGAGAAGCAATGGCGCGCTATTTAATAGCTGAAGCGCGGCCAGATCAAGGCGCACCGGCGTGGGAGAGAGGTCCCGACGACAGTGGTCTGTTTACCGGAGTACAAGGTTTAAACGATCACCCATTTTCGCATAAATGCAATCTCGTTTACATATTAGCAGAGAACTTAGTCATCGACACAGAGGTGCTGAATGCCTTGATAGAAAGACGTTACATAGACGTAGAAGATCTACTAGGAACGCAACCATCAGTCGGCGAGATAATAGTAACAAAGCATAGAGATATGTATATGTTCGGCATAGTTTTGAAAAAACACCTGCACGACAAGCCCTTAAGACCGGACATTACGGGGTGTATAAAGACACTACAACTACTTATCGAAAAACACGGAATAACGACGTTTGGTTTTATCAGAGACTTAGGGATAATTAAACTCGCAGACTGGGAACACGTAATCGAACAGTGTAATAAAATTTTCAAAGGGAAAGCAATATCGATTGTTCTATTCAAAAATAACCTGCCAGTACCAAAAGTCGAGGATAGATACAGGCTTATCAAAGAATATCACGAGTCATCAATCAGCAGCCATAAGGGAACGAATAAAACATACAACCGGATAGACGGCGAGTACTATTGGCGAAACATGCAAGCAGACGTTAGGCAATTTGTTCGAGGATGCGCGGGATGCCAGGAGAAGAAACTAGTTCGAGTAAAAACAAAATTACCAATGCTCATAACAGACACCCCGTCCCATCCCTTCGACAAGATATCGATCGACTTCTGTGGACCAATGCCTCAGACTGAGAGAGGAAACCGCTACATATTGACCATCCAAGATAACTTTACGAAATTCTGCATATTAGTACCAGTCGAGCACGCAACGGCAAGGGAAGTGACACGAGCACTCACGGAAAAATTAATCTGTTACTTTGGCTCACCGGTAACCCTAATATCCGATCAAGGAGCACATTTCATGAACCGAGTGCTAGAAGAATTCACGCGCATATTTAAAGTAAACAAGTACTCGACAACCGCGTACTATCCACAGTCCAACGGAGCTATAGAGCGAATGCATCATACGCTCAAAGAATATATTAAAATGTACATTGATGGCAATGACCAGTGGGATGAAAGCGTACCATTAGCACAGCACGCATATAACTCCGCAGAACACGACGGACTAGGATATTCACCGCATGAATTAGTTTTCGGCCGACGCGCGCGAACACCGTCAAGTTTCCTACCACGGGAGCATTTACAGACATACGACGACTACCTTACTGACACGACAGAAGCTTACGCTCAACTTAGAACTATGGCCGCGATGAATCTAATACAATCGCAATACCGCTCAAAATACTATTATGATAGGAAGTTGAATGTGAAACGCTCTAGGGAGGGAGAAATGGTTTATGTTCTGAAAGAACCCAAGGTAGGCCAATTTAAACCCGAATACAAGGGCCCATGCGAAATAATAGCTATAAATTACTCTACGCATAATGCAAAAATTCAAAAAGGGGATAAAACGCGAATAGTTAACATAAATAAGCTTAAACGACATATACACGGAATGGAACAAGAAAATAGTGATAAAGATCAAAAGACGCCAAAAACATCGGGATAAATCAACAAAAAAAAATAATAATAATAAGTAAACAGTAATCATGGTTTCGGGAAACATTTAAACATAATATAATCACATTATACTGGAATCGGGATAAGGAGATATTGACGAATAGCTCTTAGTATTAGTATTTCAATAATTGAGCTAAGAGGTCTAAAATAATAATTAAAATAATTGATATGATTTGAGGCTAAAATCAACTCGAATTTAATAACATGAAAGGGGGAGGAAAACTTGAACATCTAGCGACCCCCGGACGCCACATAAAACAATGTATAATAGAGAGGGCATTCAGTCGAACATCTAGCGACCCCCGAACGCCGCAAAGTCCAAGTAATTTAAGGATACAACGAGAACTAATAAAAAAATATAGAAGGAAATTCATGTGAGAAAACAAGTAGGATATCGACTGGAACGAAGCAGGGCTTATAAATGACTAAGCACTGGAATTCCCAGGAAAAAAATTGAAATTATATTAACCACATATAATCACAACAAGTTATTAAAGTTTAAATTATGAATGACAAAATAAAGCGTTTCACCATGGAAAATCGCGATCGTTGGATGCACGCCAGTCAATATGACAACGGGTCCTCGGAGACATAGGTCGTGGACCGTAAGAGCAAGCATCGCTATGCTCAAGCCAGGCGGAAGCCTCTGGCACCTCAGGGCAACCCAGATGGTGATGGCGACAAGGAAAGCGCATCCTAGACCCGATTCCTTGAATCAGACGGTTTCTCCAGACTGGAGTTGATGCCCGACATATAGGGCAGCTCCTGCAGCGGAACAAGCAACGGGAACACACGGCGTGACCATTATCACACTGCCGAAACTCTGGATAAATAAAATCATCACAGATAGGGCAGGTGAAAAGATCACGAAGCAGAACCTCAGCAGCTTCGGAAGCACCGTCGGAGACACCACTGTCATCCGAATCCAAGAACAGATTACCCAGTAGATCGTCCGGCACGGAAGCGGTCGGACTAGGCGGCACCTGAGCCGAAGATGGATCAACATTCCAGAGGATGCCGTCATCCTGAGGAAGGTCGTCCCAAGGACTCAGCAGATCCGGGCTAGGCCGCGCAGGGCCTAACGTTCGATTGGGCTCATAAGGGATTCGGAGCTCTGGTCGAACCTGAAACAAGGATTGGAGTGTATAGAAATTAGTGATTAGGACTGTGGGGCACAAGTAAAGCACGCAATTATGAGAACAAACGTTAATCAAGAGAAGATGAACTGTCGGGATCGCTGTCAGTCACAATACGACGATTAAAAGTACGGACCACCGAACCAGAAGGAAAAGGCGAGGCAGAAGTAGACGACGGACCGGCAGAAGCACCCACGGGAGAAAAGGTGCAGGACTTGGCATGGAGAGTCCAATTGTCAGGTTTTAGAGATCGTGGACAGCCTAAATATCGATACCGGCAAGGCTGCGGCTGCTCACCAGATAAAGATTCCAATACCATGTTTCGCACACTGCCACACGGACCGCGACATATACCACATTCCGTTCTATTATCCCGACAAAAACTACATACCAAGTGACCATTTAGGCATTGATAAATCGGCATAAACATAAAATCGCAACAAACAGGGCAAGGTACCAGAGCAGGCCCAGAATTATTTAGCGGAGAAGACGGGCGCGCGACGACTTCGGTATTTTGCGACGAACTCGATGAACTAGTTGAATAAATAGATGGAAGATCATCCGACGAATCACTCGATGAATTGATCTCGATCACAGGCGGCTCTGTTGGTCACGCGAGCGACGTCAATGACGAATTCGCGTTCCCGGCCCTAGATAGAGATTCGCGTAGAGGCACCGCGCGGGGGACCTCAAGCGACGGCACTGTCTTGATGCGCGGAACCCGGGCAGACATAAGCGCGAGCTCGCGATTTTCCAGCTCCGCATACAAGGCACCAGTGGACGTATCAGGACTCGCCGTTCGCGAATCAGATAGAATTGCGGGAGAGTACCCAGAATAAGCGAAGCTACTTTCGTGAAAATTATTCCCAGTAGTCGACACGGGGCTTGACTCGGGAACAGAAATTGTAGTGCTACTATACCAATAACCGGCCCACCCAGTTATATTCTCTCGCGGTAAATCCGACCCACCATTGTAAACAAACGTAGTTACCGAATCACAAGTAGAAGCCCGCGGAGGCTGTACGAGTGCTGGGAACACTCCAGGACCGAAGCGCTCCTCGTTAAACCGAACCGGAAGGAAGGTTAAGAAGGCACTCGTTATTGGCGGCAATGGTGCATAAGGAGCGGATGCTGCAGAGGGATTATACGGGAATTGGGATACACCCTGCACGACCACACCGGATAGACCCGAAATTGATGACGTTGTCTCGACAAAACCACGAATAGCCGTCCGACTACGCCTAAGATATCTTGCATTTATCACGCCTCGAAAAGACTATAAATCAATGGCAAAAAAAAAGATATAGAACAGTGAGAAAAATAATAATAACGCGACAACCGGACAATTAATAAGCAGTAAAATACAAGGATCATTACTCACACGAGAACGAGGCGGGCCGAAAATGATAGGTCCAGGGAAAGTTCGTCCACGACGGAAGACACGAAAACCAAAAGAAGAAGGTGCAAGTTCAGAAGACGGACGGAAGCCTCGACCAGCTGCTCGGACTGAAGTAGACGAGGAACCACGATCATCAGGCACTCGTCCGACAGCACCTCGACCACGACCAGTACGTCGATGGGATGGTCGAGCACCCGATTGAGGTATCTCGTAGAAGACCCGACTCGATCGACCTGACCGGGACACATAGTCCGGTACGATTATGGACCGAGTAGATTGCCGGACGGACCGGAGGAACAGCATACCATCAATCAGTCGGTCCAGCGAGATGTTGAAAGCATCTAACCTCGCTGACATGCGGTCAATCGCATTCCTCAATTCAGGAGTGAAAGGACGTCGCGGAGAACGAGGTCCAGATCCACAGGAACCAAAGCAAGCCATCTTTTATTCTCTTTCCTAAAATTATTAGAAAACGAGTATTAGAAGAAAGTAGCTTCAGAGAAAACTACGAAGAATTGGAAAAATATAAATAAGCCAATGATAGACGCTTACCAAGGAAACAACGAAGCGATGAACCAACAGCACGAAAGGCCGGAGAGCACAAAAAAAATAAATACGAGACAGTCAGGCAAATGACGAACGGCAATTCAGGCAGCAGTGAGGTAGGGAGGAGCGATCGCGATCAACTTATACACGCGAGCAAGATCCCCCTAATCCCAATTTTACGCAAAAACTCAGTCAGTGGGGATAGACCCAAAAGCATCGACGTCGCGTCAGCATTCGGGCTGGAAGACAGGCGCGACGGCGGACGGTAGAAAAGAACGGAGCGAACGTCGAGAATAAATAGCGCGAACGTATGCAAAAATATAGTTCATACCATATTACGATACAACTATTTAACCGCGAGACAATGACGATTTTTTTTTAACTATGCAACGCCTAATTGCGAAAACGGCGAGGGGAGAACGTTAACGGTATCGGTAGTAATAACAATTAGTAAATGGTCATTCGCTATGTAAAACATAGGGATAATATTATGAGGAATAATAAGAGCACCTAGAAAAGAATATTAAATTAAAGAATAAATATTAGAAGCACGGCAGATGCGAAAACCAGTATAGAATAAAATAATGAGAGAAATAAGCAGCAAACTCAATGAAACAGGAATTCCAACTGCAAGGTGAAGGAAAGATGTAACAAGAACCCTGCCGCTCACTACAAAACAGCTACAACACAGCAAAAGAGCTAGGAAGAAAAAAAAACAGCAGAATCAGCTAAAATGCGCATCAGAAACGAATACTCAAGCACGCGCATTTTGCACAAAAGTCTGACGATTTCTATGATAAAAGACTTTAAGCGAGATACGGACGGCCAGAGCTCTAGCTACATCGATTCAGAGTCACCTGGAACGGATGTCTAGCTAGGTCATATTTTTTTTTTAACTTTTCGGAAAACCGCATTTCCATTTTTTCCAAGTTCCAAAGATAAAGGAGATTAGGACATTCAGAACGACAGGGAAATTAAACAAGGAAATCAACAACAACAAAAAATAGAAGCATAAGTCCGAGGCTCCACTGAACGCCTCGAGTGGAGACAATTTATTAACAAAAACAAAAAAAAAGTTCAGAAGTTAGGTAATCATACGCGAAATCCGCAGAGGTAAATACAATTACCGTTCGCAGGCTATTTACAATAAAGAAGGAAATACAAAAACTTAAAATTAGAACTTAAAACTATGAAAATAATCATCTTACATCGGCATTATAACAATGTTATCGCATGTATTATATACAAAGTAAGGTAAATTATTTAATAACAATTGGATATTATCCAGTATTAAACTACAAACCGTACAAGATGCTAGTTATCGAATTCAACTACTCCCGATGGGGGCGCTTGGAGGCTCTAGTGACGGGAGCACTTCCCAGGTCACGCTTACGGCGAGTCGAGGGTGGCTTTGGGCAAGGAATCGACCATGCCCGTTTTAGCGGAAGATTCCGCGCAAGTAGCCTCATGTTTCCGCACGTTAGACCACTCAACGCGGGCCCCGCAAAAAGAGCAGGGGGTCAAACCCTCCCCCGTGTGGACTTCACGTTCGTGCCGCTTGATGTTCCTCGCGAGTATGCTCTTGTAGCATATCGAACATACCTCCTTTTCCGAACTCTTGTCGGGACGCCGGTGTGACTCCACGTGAGCGTTGTACGCAGGGCGAGACAACGTCACGTAGGGACACTGTCGGACCTCGCATTCGTATACACGCCGTAAGTTATCTCGAACGACGGCCTGAGACCTGATGTTTGTTCTGAGAAAACTCACGGCAGTATTTCGGCAGCCGCAAGGGATAAACCGATTCCCAGAGGAGTTCCAGGCCGATCCCCCGGCGTTCACAGCCTCAGCGAGGGAAACGCCGAGGTTAAAGACCTGATGAATGACCCCCGGCCCCACATAAACCAAGTCTCCGGGACGCTGGACGACAAGCTGGCAAAGCATCCCTTTGGCCCGGAGAAACTTGACGGACATGATCAAGTTCTTATGGAAATGTGAAGCCGGACATCGCTTCCTCAAATTGGAAACGTCATCTTTGCCGAGTCTTCGAAGCTGCCGAATGAGGCGGAACAAGACCTTAGCGACCCGACTGAAGTCATCACCGGAGATACAAAGCCACACTTTGATAGCCCCGGACTCTCCCCACCGCATAAGATTAACGCTGCCACTCCACCCGTCCTCAGGGTGAGCCTCCGTTAGCGCAAACCGCTCAGCCAGGTAGAATGTAACCTTATTTATTCCATCGCCGCGGTGAAGAGATAAGTTTCGGGCCGGATCCAGATGCAAAGGCATGTTGCCCAGGAGAGACTCTACCCCGAGGGTTTTCGCCAGCAAGTTCCTCCTATACACAGGAGACAACTTACTGAGGGACACAGCCTCCACGAGGGTATCATGGAGCTGCTCCAGTTCCCCGAGGGCGAGAGGGATCCCCTCAAAAGGAGGAGGAATCTGAAAGAAATTTCCTTATTAAAGATTATACACAAATTAAAGAAGACGAGAAATCATGTTACGAGAATAAATAATCACGTATCAAAAACCTCTGGATAATCTGGACGGTTGGCTCTGTGCCAACAAGGCCCTCCCCAGCACCCGGGTTGATGTAAAACCCTCGAGCCTTGGTAGCTCGTAGGGTCTGAGGGACAATATTGGGCTTATGTCTCGACAAAATTCCCCTCAGCGCCACGACAGGATCCACAACCACCGGCGGAATCACCTTGCGATACTGGCAAATAGAAAAATATATATATGTGTTAATAATAAATAAAGAAAGAGGGGGATTAACAGAATGAGCCTCAACCCAAACAGGAGTAAATTAGTAAACAGTCCCCAACGCATGCGCGGTTATAACACAACGAAGCATGTAAAAACTTACCCGCCATAGCATTGAGATATATTGTATCCGCAACGGCAGCTACCTGAAATGAACAGTAATCCCAAGAAATGGCAGGAAATAGAATATAAGCCACGCGCATATATATCAGAATATAGGCACGTCTATCAGTGGACAGCTCCCAGAAAAACATATATAAACATATAAAAAGAAAAATAACATATTTATAAATAAAGAGCCCGATATATACATACATATACATATACATGTATATACCATTAAAGGATAAAGTAACAAAAACCTACGGAACTTACAATTCAGATGGAGTACTTTTGATCCATAGCCGATGGTCTGTGGATACGTTCGCGGGCCCGCTCCAAGGAATACCCTTTGTACTCGCGTACAAAATCAAGATGAGCCGCCCAAAGCATAGTGACGAAAATCTAATGAACGAAAACAAAAAAAAAAATCAAAAACCATCTGAATTCGTGTGACGCGATGATTAATAAATATATATATTACATACACACGTGCACACACATAGATACACGCACACCCACCTACATACGTAAATATATATAATGTACGCACGTGCTCCCGTACACACACGTATATACATATACACATTCGCACAGAAATTGCACTCACTGCACTTCAATTAGATAATTCAATATATATATATTACATACGTACGTGCTCACACGTATATGAAAAACACGCATACATTGCATACATAAATATATACTACACGTTCATACAAACGGGTCATCCACACACCATGTCAAAATAATTAATTAAATATACCTACTATATACACAACTCACGGAATATGTTATTCACAAAATATAATTGATAAAATGCACTTTTCTCACACACCTTAATTACGTATGCGTAGATACTCGATTATGCACGATCACCTCGACCCGTGGAAGCAATAATTAAAATGTATTATTAAGACAATAATAATCACATATGTAAATTAGGGAGAACACTGGATGCTGTATTAAAACATAAAAGCAATGCCCCATCTAAACGCTTCCCGTGTGCATACGAGCACGAAATATATACACACAGACGTAACAACATACGTATACGAGGCATTAGAGAGAGAGAGAAGAGAGAGAGAGAGAGTGAGAGAGAGAGAGAGAGAGAGAGAGATTTTAGATTTAGATTTTTAGATTTAATAGGTTTTATTACTGTACATTATGTTGTACAAAAATATAAGACAAGTATATATACATAAGTGGTATGTATATATTAGACATACAGACTATTCGTTGATGTGTGTGTGAGTGACTAATGAAAGTGTGTTTCTATATGGTGATGATGAGTGAAATGGTGTCGATATTTGTATTGAGGGTGGTCTGTGTCTATGGAGAATTTTCTATGGTGAAAAAGTGGTCTTTGGCTATTGTTTTGAAATGAGCGATAGATCTAGTGTTGCGAAGTCGAGATGGTAATGAGTTCCACAGATATGAAGCGCTTACATGGAATGAGCCCTTCAGCGCCTCTGTCTTACAAGGTCGAATGTCAAGTGTTGCCGCCTCACCCCTCACAGGCCGGAGCGCTACATGAAAGTCAAAAAATGCTAAGATGTAAGAAGGTACGGCTGTATTGAACATTTTTCGCAGAAAGCAGGCCATGAAGTACCTCCTGCGCCCGGCAGTGGTTAGCCAGTACAATTCACGTCTGTAAGGGGAGATGTGCTCATCCCTCCTCACACCACAGATGTACCGGATTCCCGTATTTATGAGTCTCTGTAAGTCAAGTTCTTCAGTCAGATCACAGTATACCAATGAGCAGTAGTCTATGATTGGAAAAAGGAGCGCCTGGATGAGATGTTTACGCAGCCTAAGGTTGGTGCATTTACGAAAAAAGTATAGTCTGTACATTAATGAGTGAGCACGTTTACATAATTGTGCAACATGCTCTTTCCATGTTATTTTCGAGTCTAGCACCAACCCCAGATTGCGGACCGAGGATTCGTATTCAACACGGGCTCCGCCTATGTTAATGTAGGTGTTGGATACGGTTGGCAACGCATTAATGTAGTAAGAGGAGCCCAGGACGATTGCTTTAGTTTTAGCAACATTGAGCTTCAGACGGTTCTGTGTAGCCCAGTCCATGATCCTCTCTGCGTTAGTTCTCATCTTGTCAGAACAAGAGTCGAGCTCATCGAGGCGACATTGGCTGTAAATCTGCAGGTCATCCGCATAGATCAGATGGGACACATCTGGATCTAGGCAAAATCCTATGTCGTTGATGTACAGCGCAAACAATAATGGACCTAACACTGATCCTTGCGGGACTCCGGTGTTGAGGGGTCGGAAGGTGGAGAGTTCATTGCTTTCACCAACGACGGCCTGTTCTCTTCCTGTAAGGTACGACGCAAGCCAGCGGATTACCTGCTTGGAGAAGCCGAAGGATGGTAGCTTTCTCAAGAGCTCAACGTGACACACCTTATCAAACGCCTTGCTAAAGTCAAATAGAAGTAGAAGAGTGACCTTCTTTTTGTCTATGCCAAGCCTGACATCATCAGTCAACTTGATTAAGCCGGACTGTGTGCTGTGACCAGTGCGGAAGCCAGTCTGTAGATTGTCAAGAAAAAGTCTTGATTCAAGGTACTCAGAGACTTGCCTATGCACTAGCCACTCCAGCGCCTTGGATAGAAAACAGAGCAGGGAGATCGGGCGGTAGTCAGTAACAGATGTTGGTGAACTGATCTTGTTTAGTGCACGCACCAGCGACTTCTTCCAGACAGAGGGGAAGCATGACTCGCTCAAGGACAGGTTGAAGATCCTACATAGTATGGGAGCGAGTACTGATATTGCCTTATAAATTACAACCTGTGGAATGCTATCAATGCCTCTAGCCTGTGTGTCGAAGTGCTGTACGGCAGCTAATACATCCGATTCCGTAATAGCTCTGAAATTAAAGTGTTCGGGGAAACTCCGGCTCCCAAGGCATCGCAGATATTCCTCAACCGACGGAGCCAACGGATCGTAGGAGATTGAGCTGAAGTGTTGATTGAGGTCATCCGTGGAGAAGCGAGAAGGTGGAGGTGCCTTGGAGGTGGTGATTCCAAGGTTCTCAAGCTCTCTCCAAATCTCATCTCAGAGAGAGAGAGAGATTTTAACGTATGCTGTACTATTTGCAACTCAGGGAATCGTACATCCACGATTCGTCACACCAGAGCAGATAGGAAAATCGGAAGCCCTTGCAAAAGAGACAATAACCGACTCACGGTTCCCACCTATGGGAACGGATATGTCCATTACCGAACTAATTAAAATATCCGACGTCTCGATTTTATTTCAAAACTCGCACCTAGTATATTACATAGGAATGCCATTGCTCGACTTCAACGATTACGATTTGCACAAGGCCTCTGCCCTACCGATCAAGCAGAAATCACTTAATGCATCAGACACATCTGCTTATATTTGGCCAGAAACGGAATATTTCGCACTGGACCAAGGGTCGAACACATACATCCCCATCACCTTAGATGCACCGAATAAATGCAAGAAGCTTAGCAACCTATACATATGCAAAAACACAGAACCAGTTCACGAAATTAACGACGACGCGATCTGTGAAATTAAAATCAGCACGGGCAAAACTGCCATTAATCTCTCGGAATGTAAAATCAAGATGATAAAATCAAGGGAAGCATTTTGGATGGGCACGAGGACTCCAAATACCTGGATATTCTCTACAAATAAAAAAGAGAGACTGTTTTCTAGTTGCAAACGACTGACGGACAACGCGATAGACATTGACGCCGTAGGCATGTTGCGCCTGCCGCATGGTTGCACCGCACGCACAAACACGGTGCGACTCGTAGCATCTCGCGAAGCACGCGTAAATTACACAACCGTAATATTTAACGAAACGGAATTGGACGTAGTTGCATTAATAAATAACACGGGTAACACGCCACTAGCCTATATTAAGGATACGCTAGCAAAGGAAAACACAGTAAAATCTTTAAACCTTAGGAAGGACATGCTAGCGCGTTCATTGAAAACGGGACGAGATTTTCGTGACATTATCGATAAGGCAGAAAAGGCTAGGCGAATACAAGGACATTTACGGTAGATTTTCGTCCCTTCAATCAACAGTAACTTACTCCGGGACCGGCATACTCACGTTTGCCATAATAATAGTGATAATATGGAATTTTCTCGCTAAAGGGGGGCCCCACTACTAATCCGCGATGGATTGATTTCAGATCATAGGACTACTCATGCGCAACCCAGCGCAGAGCATCTACAGATGCATGAGGCCAGACGACCCGAGATGACAAACCAGATACTCCCACACTACACCCAGTGGCCATCAACAGGTCTCAGCCTCCCAAATCTGCAGCAGCTGGCCGCAGCCAATGGGATGCTCCTTCAGCCAACCCTGATGCCAAGGGATTCAAGGTTGAATCTACAGATGATTGGAGCCAAGCACGATCAAGACAACCAATCAAGACACAATATAAGATTAAGCGAAAGTACAGTTTAAGAAACTTAAAGGAAAGAGAGATTCGCTAGGTAGCCACAATGTATGATAGGACTACACAAACACAGCCAATGGCGCACTACACAACACACAATATTATAACAATCACACTTTAGAAAAACAACATACTTATAAAACCGCTCGACCAACCTAAGCAAAAATTGTTAACCGCTAGACCAACCTTAGCAAAGTCTCATGTGACCGGAGAATAACGCGTACTATCTTAGAAATTTTAAACGAGTAAATTAGAAAAATAACACATAAATCTTAACTTAACCTAGCATATTAAGTAGATTAGATACACTTACCTTTATCTTCACTCGGAATAGACTATAGAAACTTACAAGTAAAATAAGAGGGTAATTTATATGAGAAAAACTCAAATTTTTTTCGGACGCGGGATTTTATTTGCATAATTATAAGTTTGCGGGCGAGGGCGCCCGGTAGCGACCCCAAGGACGTGTCACGTGTGAATATTCATACGTATATAGCATAGCTAGTTATAACGCACTCGAGTACAAATCGCCAAACACGTGCATGGCAACAGCTAGGGCGCACCCCGAGGCCCGATTCTTCCGACTCAGCACGACTTTCCCTCCACGACTTCGGACGACCGCGCGGGTAGGAATCACATCACCCAGGGACGCTATAAAAGGGGGTGCATACAGGCGCTCGGCTGCTACTCCACCACCCGCGATCCAGCACTAGACAGGTAGTTTTGACTCGGAGACGACAGATAGGATCGCATAATTATAGAGACGCGCATTCTCCGAGGTCACTTTAAACACGCGTATCTCTCTTTCACGCGAATCATTCATTGTAAATTACGATTAATAAACAAACACATTCACCGATAATCTCTCGTCGTGTTCATCTATCGCCCCGGTATTTTCGCAGCAATCGTGAGCTTAACACCTCACGGAGAACAAACATCGACCCTCACACGTAACAGTATTACACATTTCTTACAATTTAGATTTTCAAAAAGGATCAGCAAGAGGTTCTGATAAAAATTTGAAAAAAGCGAGAAATGCTTTAATTCAGCAGTCTTTAAAGAGCAGACTTTGTTTAACAGTAGATGTCGTCAAGCAAGGTTCAGGGACAACTAACACGGGAAATGTAGCACGTTGTTTTTTGCCAAATCTGAATCAGTAGCTCAAATTATCGGTGTAAATAAAGAATTATTGACTAGAATGCACGTGATTCTACAAATTATATCTTGCACAAAAGAAGTTAATTTAGAAGCATTTGAAAAATATTGTTTGGAAACTGCAGAAAAATGCGTAGAACTCTATCCATGGTACAGAATGCCACCTTTTTTGCATAAAGTGCTCATACATGGATGCAACATAATGAGGATGTTTGACAGATTTATTGGACTTTTTTCAGAAGAAGCTCAGGTATCAAACAACAAAATATTTCGCAAGGCCCGAGCGGGACACAGCAGAATGAGTGAAAGAAAAAAGACTAATGAAGATATAATTCATTATTGTTTGGTTTTGTCAGATCCAGTCATAAGCAGCTTGCGAGATGTTAAAAAAAAGAACCTAAAGAGTTAACACCGGGAGCTAGAAAATTTTTGAAAAAGTAATTTAATTATTATCATATTTGAAGAATTTTAAGACTTAATGTAAAATCATTCAAAATGAGAGAAAAAGATTACAAAATGCAAAAAATAAAAATAAAAAATAAAAAATAAAATAAAGTAAAACAAAAAAAGAAACCTCTTTGAAGACTGATACCTTGACGTGGTAAAGGGGCTTACATCTAGCTGTTTCAGCAAAGATAACTAAAAGCAGTCCATTCAATATTTCCTGCAAACTAACGATTCTACTAATTCACTTGTAATAATGTCCAGAGTTATACAGTTATAGAATTCTGTACGTTTTCTTTCTGCTGTGTTAGGCCAGCGTGTTCTCGGTTACGTGGAAGTCTGCGCGCCTCTAATTAAATGCTTGTTTGGCATTAAGCTATTTAAGTTGAGTGTCGGCAGTTTTCAGAAAATAAAGTACTAGGACTGAATTCGATTATTTGAAGTTAAGAGTTTTTTTGGGTTGGCTTCATGAAATTAAGGTGTTTCTGGTTTAGCTTTATGGGTTTCATTTTTTCGGCTTTAAGTTCAGGATCTTATCAATTAAGGTTCAAGATCACATTTAAAATCTGTATATACAAGGACATAAGTTTTATGGTTTAAGTTGAGAGCAACTGACATTTTATGTGAGCCTTAGCACAGGTTATTGGATTTATGGGATCAAGTTTTATGCTTAATGAGGCTATTAAATTTAGGATTTAGGATTTATGAGTTATTGGGGATACACACACACATAAACGTCAACACTCATAAGTCCCAAAATTCATGAGAGTGTGAGGAAAGTGAGTTAAGATTCGTAAAGTGGGAATTCCACTATTTATTAGAAATATTTGGAATAAAGAAGAAAGAAATGAAAAAAGGTGTTCTGTTTAATAAAAATTAAAAAAATTATAACATTTATCTGAACTAAAACATTTTTATTTTATTAATTCTAACGTTTATTTCGTTGTAAAGACCGTATTTAGTATGAATACGAGCTGCACGAGTTCTACAAATAATTATTTAATTCACGGAAACTAGCATAGGCTCGAGAGCCTTATTGTTACTGAGGTATGATGAATCTAAGAATCTACGCGGACGCGTGGACGCGTGTCAGTCACGGCGGTGGGACTTGCCCGGACGGTAGACTGTCCGCTCTTTATGCGTAAGCGGATCGGTCCGTTCCGACGGACGCTATAGTTTGTCCCCTGTCGCGCTGATGTGAATCGCGGACAGTATATAGTCACGCTGCAGGTTCTCGGACTATGTCATGTCTGCGGTGATGCTGCTCACTCTTACCTTCTGATCTGCGAGGATGTTGGCAAGCTTACGTTCTCCGTTCTTTTTAGGGTTTAGGTTATTTGATGGATATTCTTAATTATAATAATAACTATTATAGAGTCTGGTTGATTGTTTTTGTTTCTTTTTTGAAGACAACCCATAACTCAGCAGATGTTACAATTACTTACAAGATGTTTTGATATTTTTAGCGTTCGAGAGCTTATGCAGATTTGGTATTATTTAAGTTGACGTTAGTTTAGTATTTATATATTTTAGGACTTACAATTATAATCGTCGTGCGCACTTTGAATGACGTGGTTTCCTTCTAGTGTAGCAGAAACTGATTGGCTTACAATTTACACGATTGCTCGTGGCGAGTTGATTGAACATATCTAAGCTGTGTTGCCACTAACGCCAGATTTATTGACGGGCCCTTTCCTACTAGACACGGGACTCTCGACTAGCAAGTGAAGAGGTGTACTGTTGAATCGTGTGCAGAGTTTGGGTGTTTTCTACGCACTCAATAGACGATACTCACAAATGCACAGCCCTCGTATTCTCTCACCAGGTACAGCTCGTGGTACTTGACTCTACGTAAGAAGGCGCTGCGTGGATCGGCTCCGGGGTTTTTAATGCCTCGGTGCCGATTTAAGCAGTTGTGAAATTAAGATGATAAAGACGCGCAGGCTTTGACGTTCTGGTTCGCGCGCGACGAGTGCTGACGCAGAGGTCGGTGCACTCGCTCTGATTTTCGGCGCTCGGTATACTATGTTGTAATGATGTACGGTTCCAATCGATCGGATATTTGTTGTCTGTGTGTGTATCGGGTTGCCATCGTACAGGCGTTGATCGTACTCTTTTATACATACATGCTTGCATACATTCACTCATGTTTACTCATACTCACTTATAAATGTATACAGCATCGTGAAGTCCCAAAATTACTTTCGAATATCGTTGCGAAAAAAATACTAGTAATTGCGGAATCATTATCTATTTTAATAACTGCAATTAAAAAAATTGCGGGAGCTTTCATTTTTTTGCAAAAAATCAAAAACTTTTTGCGCCGCGAAAACTATAAATATACGTGTTGCTCAGCCTGCGCGTGATATCGAGATACGAAACCAGCATGAATCGATACCAATTTAATTGCGGGTTATGTCAATAATTGCAGTTTTGCATAATTCCAAGTAATTGTTCGATAATCAATTAATTTTGTTTTTAATAATTTCGACGCGGAATCCGGCTATCCCGCGTTCCTCGTTCCAGACATCTGAACGGCTCTGTGCTTTTGCGCATGACTGTATACGAGCTGACAGCTGTTCGGCGGATTGTTTTGACTTGAGAAGGTACTGTCTAACCTCAAATTTATAAAAAAAAAATAAATCGCCAATAAGTTTAGTGTCTGGAAGTAGAGAATTCTTCAGTAATTATTTGACTTCAGCAAAGCCAGTGACGTGATAATTTCAGCTTCGACAAATATCAGATAAGTATAGAGTGATTAAAAAAATTGCCTCGAATACCTGCTATGATTAAAAAAAGTGAATTGATTCTTTGTGGGTATACTTTCAGCTTTTACTTATTCAGTGATTTTTCTCGACATCTAGTATATGTTTATTGCTAGGCTACGGAACTTTGATAAAAGACGTATTTGAGTCAAGAGTTAATTAATCTGGTAAAGTAAATGAATAATTTTTTTTTCAATTCGCATGGATATAACTTTTGATATTGTAATATGTGGTGTAGAGTAATTTTTGAATTTCATAAACAATAAAATCTGAGAAATAAATAATTTCATCAAATCCAGACCAACTGGACTAATTTTAATGCCAACTCAAACTCATTTAATATTGCACATTGTCAGCAAGAGTCTTCATAACCTTAAGTTTATGAAAAATAAATTATAGTGAGTCCTTCGTCTTTACCTCTACGTCGGCACCGTAGTAAAGCAAGTGTTATTGCAGCTGTTCTAATTGATGGAGCTTTAATTTTGTATGGTCAAGAGCCTGGAACCAAGAACAACATAATTTCGTCGATCAACGATTAGCATATAATGATTTAGAAAGGGAAAAAGGTAATGTAGAAAATATTTTTAATAATCTTAATATTTATTGAATAGTGTTAGTTATTAAATGCATTATTACTTTATATAATGATTTTATTTTCAGGCACTAATTTAAATAGGTATATTCTAATATATTTGTGCTTACAGTAGGTGGAAAGCTTGCAGACTTCATTGGAAAAACTCTTCAGCTCGTCAACAAGTATAGCTAACTCATCAATTGCAGTTTATCGAGGGCAATCAATCAACATCGACCCAAGAATTGTAATCAAAGACTCTGAAGGTATACTTTGTCTATTGTATGATTGAGGATTTCTTAGCTGCTGGGATTTTCTACATACACAAAAGTAAATTTATATTCATGAACACATCTCAGAGATCTGAAAATATTGTTAAAAACAGTAATATATAAGTCCCTGCCGCTAAGAGATTTTTTATAGCAATTGCTCTGAGAAATCACCATTGCAAACTGTAAAACTGCGATGTGTGTTCAGGTCTTCATGTACAAGAGATACATTTTAATAAAAACTGCCATGGTAGTTAATTTTTTAGTCATTTTTATAATCTGAGTTTCAAATGTCAGACCTCCATATGAAAAATTATTGATATTTTATTGTGAAATATATTTCACATGAAAAGTTTAT
>CM053170.1:19168488-19192424 GCA_012977825.3 Pteromalus puparum | reverse complement strand
ATTACAAATATTGGGTCGCCGAGTGCTTGATTGGGGATTGCCTCTCCCCGGGGAAACCTGCAAGTTGAGATTAGCTATACTTAATTGACGAGCTGAGAAGAGTTTTTTCAATGAATTCTGCACGCTTCCACCCTACGGAAGCCACGAAGGATATATTATGACTATTACGTATTAAATTAGGCCTGAAAATAAAATCATTAATAGCCTAAAGAGGATAAATAAATAATGTGCATTAATAACTAACACTCATTCGATAAATATTAAGTATTAAAAATATTTTCTACATTACGTTTTATCCCTTTCTAAATCATTATATGCTAATCGTGTATCGAGCGAAATTATGTTATTTTTGGTTCCAAGGCTACTTGAACGCAATACAAAATATAAGCTCAATCACAATTAGAACAGCTGTGCAATAACACTTGCTTTACACGGTGCCCAAAGACGAAAGACTCACTATAAGTTTATTTTTCATAAACTTAAAGGTATGACAGGACTGCTTGCTGACTAATGTGCAATATAAATGAGTTGAGTGGCATTAAAATTATCCAGTTGGTCTGGATTGATGAAATTATGAATTTCCTCAGATTTTATTGTTGATAAGCCATCAAAAATTACTCTACACCAACATATTACAAGATCAAAGTTATATCATGCAATTTGAAAAAAAATATTCATTTTACTGTTACCAGATATTACTTTGATCAAATAGTTTACACATCCAGTCAGCCCTAGCAATCAAAGAACTATACAGATGTGAGAAGAAATCATCTGGAATAAGTAAAAGCTAAAGTATATACCACATAGAAAGAATCAATTCACTTTTTTTAATCATAGCAGGTATTCGAGGCAATTTTTTTAATCACTCTATACTTATCTGATATTTGTCGAAGCTGAAATTATCACGTCACTGGCTTTGCTGAAGTCAAATAATTACTGAAGAATTCTCTACTTCCAGACACTAAACTTATTGGCGATTTATTTTTTTTTTATAAATTTGAGGTTAGACAGTACCTTCTCAAGTCAAAACAATCCGCCGAACAGCTGTCAGCTCGTATACAGTCATGCGCAAAAGCACAGAGCCGTTCAGATGTCTGGAACGAGGAACGCGGGATAGCCGGATTCCGCGTCGAAATTATTAAAAACAATATTAATTGATTATCGAACAATTACTTGGAATTATGCAAAACTGCAATTATTGACATAACCCGCAATTAAATTGGTATCGATTCATGCTGGTTTCGTATCTCGATATCACGCGCAGGCTGAGCAACACGTATATTTATAGTTTTCGCGGCGCAAAAAGTTTTTGATTTTTTGCAAAAAAATGAAAGCACCCGCAATTTTTTTAATTGCAGTTATTAAAATAGATAATGATTCCGCAATTACTAGTATTTTTTTCGCAACGATATTCGAAAGTAATTTTGGGACTTCACGATGCTAATGTATACGAGCATATATGGTATATAAACGTGGGACGTTACACCTCCCTCCCCCTGTAACACCCCACACCGGCTCCGCAGGGTTTTCAATTTAAAATTCAAAAACTAAAGTCTCACGACTCATTTTTAGTTATTACACGCAAATAAGCGTACTCTCCCACTCTTTCCAAAGCTGCGGATCACAGCTGAGCAGCCAGCTACAAGCAACAACAGCAGCGCCATCAGGCAGTAGCGGCGGCAGCGGGAGTCACCACGCGGCAGCGGCTGCAGCGAGCGCGCTATAGATATACCAAGCGGCAGCAGCGAACGCGTATATCTATATATGTAGCGCAGCGAGCGGTGTGTCGTGCACAGCGTGAGAGTTGGATGATGACGTAGCGGCAGCGCGGCGCGCGCATCTCCGTATGCTTGTATGAATGGTTTTTGTATATAGGTGTGAATGTGTATGTACATATTTGTATGTAACTGTTTTTTCGGCGGCTCGAGTCCCGCTCTCTCCGCAGCCTATATAAGGACCTGCTCGGCCTACGACTAGTCACTAGCTCCAGCGCAATTATCAGCGCACTAGTCCTACCAAGAGCAACCATTAAGCCATGGTAGATAAAACACTTAGAATATTTTCTCACGTTTGAAGGACTTATGAAATTTTCTAGTCAAGCAAGATATCGCAATTTAAGCGTATCAGTCTTGGACTTAGAAAAATTTCAGTTCCTTTCAAAAGACTTAGAGAAATTTCCGAATATTCATATACTTATAAAATGTTCGAGTTAGGCACAATAACGCAATTTAACGCGTATCTGTCCTAAACTTAAACAAATTTCACCAATTATCAAACATTTGTAAAACTTCGAATCAATCAGATAACGCAAATTAAGCGTATCTGCGTAAAAATTACTCTTTGTAAAAATATGACTTTGATCAGCGATGCAATCGGATAACGCAATTAAACGCGTATCTGTTTATATTTTCGTTTGTAAAAATCAAAAGCGGATTTATTAATTTATTTCATTTTGTGATATTGAATATATGCAACAATCAATGCAATATTCTCAGTTCTATTAATAATTTGAATATATTTATGTTGTTAAAATCATAATCTTATTATTGCGTTAATTTGCACTACCTCGTATCCCGGACCTGACTAAAAAATATAAATATTAAATAAAATCATTCTATTTAGTCTGCTGTCAGAAAGACGACACAGACTAGTAAACATTCACTGCTTTTCTCTAGTAAAATCATTAAATTACATATTTTTTGCATAAATCTAAATTACTACAGGACCGAGAAAAGTCGTGACCGTTTCAACCCCCCCCCCCCCAGAATATTGCTGCCCTCGGCAATGGAGCCGGCGCAAAAACAGAAAAAAAAATTGTCCCATGTTTATTAATAATTATCCAATTAACATTAAGATATATAATTTTTCTTACTCGCTATTTTGTTCAGTATGTCCCTTGGCCGTCTCCTTAAGCCGACAAATCCTACATTCATAGGGGATTCTTCCTCCGCACTTGCCATTAGCCCAGTTCGTGTGGCAGACGACACACAACAGCCATGGAAGTTCGTGAAGTCCATTGTATCAGCAATCCTCTTTACATTCGGTGCAGGACGTAAACAGCGGTGCCTGAGGGATAGTAGAGTGTCGTGAAGATTTTACATCCGCTCTTATTATTGAGACTCTTGCCTTTTTAATTTTCAAGGCCTCTTCTTTTTGTTTCTTTCGTTGTTCTCTTTTTCTTATCCTGTCCCTTTCTCTCCTTTTCTCTCTTTCTACTTCTGTCTCAGTGTTTTTGGTGGTCTTCTTTTTTTCGTTTGCTACTTTTGCTGATAGTCTTGTTTTAACACTCTTCGCGCTTGGTCTTTCAAATTCTATGCCTCTAGTGGCTGGACTCTTCTAAAACCAGGTTATCCAGTCGATAAGGATTTCCGCTGGTATGAAGAATTTTAGCTGTTTAACCATCAGGATGAACCGGTTTACGCCTTTGGGCTTTTTCCTTTTGGGCTCTTCCTCTAGGCGCGTAAGCTGTAGGATACAGTCTTTAGTTCTTTTCTTCCCTGGTTGCTCCGAATTGACGATGTCGGTGTCGGATTCTTCTACACATTTTGTTATCATCTGGCTGTTTATCTCTCTCGGCTTGTCCCCCTCTGCAGTCGCACAAGCTGGTGTGTGGGCTTGCGAGTTCGGCAGGCGTAGTGGACGCCCTGGACTCGGAACTCTGTTCTGCTCCTCGTATCTGTCTGTGCTAGTGTGTGCGCGCGGACTCGGTGGACTGACTAGAGTCACAGCGTTGTCCCACTCCGTCGCTTCTAATGCGAACACCTGTGCGCGCGGACTCGGTGGACTCGGCGGACGCGGCAGACTGTCGCTCTCTTGCGACTCTTCCCTCTCCACGCACGCATCAGATGGTGTGTGTGCGCGCAGGCTCGGCGGACTTGGCGGACTGTTAATTCGTCTTGCGACACTTGTACTTTGAGCACACATGCATTTACGCTTTTTATTGATGTTGTTGAACTTCCTGAAGCGTACAATTCACACTGCACTGATTTATTTTTATGCTCCTTTAGTGGTTTTGTTATTGGTTCACTCTCACTACTAACGACGCTATAGGTCGATTTACATTGCGCCCACTCCTTCCAATACCGCTCTTCAGCCCGCTCCACAAATAGCTGAGCCCTTTTTAGCTGTTCGAGGGCTCCTAGCAACACTTTTTCGGCAACTTGCACTGCCCTGTTAAAAATAGTCAATAGAGATGGATTAAATTATTAATTGAATTCTAAGCTATATCTGAATCCCATTTTTTGCATTAGAACTCGATTAAAATAGATAGAATTGATAGGAATCAATAGGAATCGATAAAATTCTATACAAAAAAGGACCAGTAAAGTTAATAGAAACCAATGTCTGGTATTAACTATCTACTTCAATTGTTATTTTCCATATTAAAATCTATTGACTCCTGTTGATTCTAATCTATTTTAATCGAGTCCTCATACAAAAAATGGTATTCAGAATTAGCATAGAATCTGTTGATAATTTAATTGATCCCAATCGATCCCTATAGACTATTTTTAGCAGGGTTCTTACATATTTTCACTGTGACTTGCTGTGGCTGTATCACACTGTTCGTCGTGTCGAAAAACTGCGAGCGCATTTCTGCTGAGTTTGTAATTTTTGCTGAGCACTGCATTTTAGAGTTCGATGCTCTTCTTTTTCGATTCAAGGCTTAGCTAATCGTGTAGTATAAGAACAATCAGCACCTGCCACGAACGAGTGATTCGAACCATTTCTAGTGCGCAGAACAATCGTAATTGTAAGACCTTCATCCTGATGGATAAACAGCTAAAATTCTTCATACCAGCGGAAATCCTTATCGACTGGATAACCTGGTTTTGGAAGAGTCCAGCCACTAGAGGCATAGAATTTAAAAGACCAAGCGCGAAAAGTGTTAAAACAAGACTATCAGCAAAAGTAGCAAACGAAAAAAAGAAGACCACCAAAAACACTGAGACAGAAGTAGAAAGAGAGAAAAGAAGAGAAAGGGACAGGAAAAAAAACAGAACAACGAAAGAAACAAAAAGAAGAGGCCTTGAAAATTAAAAAGGCAAGAGTCTCAATAATAAGAGCGGATGTAAAATCTTCACGACACTCTACTATCCCTCGGGCACCGCTGTTTACGTCCTGCACCGAATGTAAAGAGGATTGCTGATACAATGGACTTCACGAACTTCCATGGCTGCTGTGTGTCGTCTGCCACACGAACTGGGCTAATGGAAAGTGCGGAGGAAGAATCCCCTACGAATGTAGGATTTGTCGGCTCAAGAAGACAGCCAAGGAACATGCTGAGTAGCGAAGAACAAAATAGCGCGTAAGAAAAACTGTATAGGTTAATATTATTCAGATAATTGTTAATAAACATGGGACAATTTTTTTTTCTGTTTTTGCGCCGACTCCATTGCCGAGGACAGCAATGTTCTGGGGGGGGGGGGGGGGGGGNTACACATGAAATAAGTATATGTATAACGCCTGTGCGGTGGCATTCATGCACACGCAAAGACGACGTGTACCGAAACCGACTGCGACATTACGAATGCGATCGCCGAAAATTGGAGCAGTGATTGACCTGCGAGTCAGCACTGCTCGCGCGCGGTTAATTACAACACCTGCGTGCGTGTGTCCTCGTAGTGGCAGATGCTGATTGGTCGCGTAGTGCCTTCTCAATAAAATCATGTCAATTGCATGTATCGACACCAAGGCTTTATAAGCTCAGGGATCGATCCACGCAGTGCCTTTCCACGTATACCCTTCCTACCGACAACTGGACCTGGTGATTGAATACGAGTGCTGTATTCCTGGGCGCATCGCTTATTGAGTGCTTAGAACCACTCAAACTCTGTGGGTAGAATATAGTATAACTCTTCGTTGTTAGACGTGAGTTGAACGTAGTACATTAATAGGGAAGGACCGCCCAGCGGCATCTCCGGCGAAAGCAAGTGAAGTAACCTTCATCTGTGCAGTTGACCAACCTTACTCTTTATTGCCACGAGTAACCCTGTAGTATAAGAACAATCAGTACCTGCCACGAACGAGTGATTCGAACCATTTCTAGTGCGCAGAACAATCATAATTGTAAGACCTTAATTGCATAATTATTAGATTAAACGTCGATCTAAATAGTACTAAATCTACCTAAGTCACGAACGATTAAACTATCAAACATCATGTAATAAATTGTAACATCTGCTGAGTTCTGGGTTGTCTCCAATAAAAGAAACAATAACAATTAATCAGATTCTATAATAATAATAATAATTATTATTAAGAGTCCATAAAACAACCTAAACACCTAAGAAGATAATAAAGGGATAAAGTAAGCTTGCCAGCATCATCAGGACCGAAGGTAAGAGTGAGCAATATCCTTGCGGACATTCCACCGTCCGAGAATCTGCAGCGTGACATTCTACTGTCCGCGATTCACTTCACCGCGACTGCAGACACACCAACAGCGTCCGCCTGCAAGAACCGGTCCGCGTAGATTGTTAGATTAAAACATCTCTAGTAACAATAAGGCTCTCGAGCCTATGCTAGTTTCCGTGAATTAAATAATTATTTGTAGAACTCGAGCAGCCCGTATTCATCCTAAATACGGTCTTTACAAAATGGCATCCCTTGTGGGGAACTAGCCATTGTTACAGAGCAACAATTTCTAGAATTTCTTTGAGAAGTCTTTAGATTAGATTTGTTTTAGAAGTTTTTAGAAGCCTAAGGAAATTTTAGAACAACTAGACTAGAAGTCAGAAGTTTTCATAAGTTTAGAAGTATATAGAATATCAGATCATTAAACTAAAATCAAGATTATGGCCATTTTGTGTTGTAATAAAAGAAATTGCCGAAACCATCAAAGTAAGATTATTAAATTATTCGAAAAATTGTATTAATCGGAATTATCTATAAAAATGAATCCGAGCGTAGAGCATTATTATTTTACTTTGTCATTGAGGGCATTAAGCAGAATCAATAATGGAGACATTTCACCGGATCAGTTTGTCCATGAAATTAGCCATGCAACAGCTTATCTTTCTTGTTTCGGTCAACAACAAATTTTGCATAGAATATTAGATTGCAACAATACAAGTATTTATTATGCCCTTAGAAAATTAGAATTCAAAAACGTTTACAATCTTATAAGCTTCCTCGAAAAAGTATTTCTCTATCACAATTCTTTTGGACACTTTGCAGTTAAGCTAGATGATTCAAGTAGAGATCAAGATGAACATTTTTATGACTTTTATTTAAGATTATGGAATATTTTAAGAAAAGCTGAAAATCTCTTAGATAAATCACAACCACAACTATCAAACTTATTCATAGATCAGTTAGATGTCCTTGCTAGAATGGTGTTTGTCCGAGAACTCCCAAACTATTTGTATCAAAACGTATATAAATCAGCTCCAGAAACTTTAGACGATGCAGCTAAATTAGCTAATTATTTTTATTATACAAATACTACCGGTATTAGGCCATTACGTGGTGGATATAGCAACTCGCCAATAGAAATTCAAGAAGAAAAGAATACTTATTATACAGCCTCACAGTTCAAAAATTTGTGTACAGTATCAAAACAGTATGATTATCAGAAGAGTATCCCTCCGACAGAAAATGTTAAAAATTGGGAGTCTGGTCGAGCACCTAGACATTCGTGTACAGTGTCAGAGCAGTCACATAACAACGAAGGACATCCTATTGCTATACAAATCTACCAAAGCATTTTTCCAATAGAATATACTCAGAAAGATGTCCTACCCTATTATACAGCACCAAGGTTTGGAAACTTCAGTACAAAATTTGAGAATTACGAGCATTACGAAAACAGACTGTCAGCAGAAGAATCACCGTCTAGCAGCAGTAATTCTGATAACTCCAATTCAGACTCTGAAGTAACTTCTAAATTTTCTGCGAGTTCAGAAAGTACAGAACGTCTCCTACGTGAGTGTAACCTACCAACAGAGAGTGACCTTACCGATTCCGAAGGGACATAGTTACTGAGAACGAGGACGTATCGAAGTACCCAGTTTTACGGCACTATTGTATAAGGATCTAAAGTAAACGGTAATTCTGATCAATTAAATAAAAGAAGTTTAATGGATTTCGCAGCAAATAAATACCCTTTTGAAATGAATTATAAAATGAATAAGCTTCAATTAAGCGATTTTCGTTACATGTCCAAGCTCAAACGTACACATCCAGCACGTGAGACATCGTCCTCATGTCCACGCCTCTTAGATAATCCCAAAAATACTTCTAATAGTATTGAAATTGAGTCTTACCAGAAGCCTTCTTATTTTCGGTTTACCCCTATTTTAAAGAAAGGTTTTAAAGTTTCTTCAAAAATCAAGAAGTTTCTATCAGTTTATAGACATAATCACCAGATACCCAGCAAGTCCCCTAGATCACAAGAATCTCAGGAAAATAAATTAAAAATAATTTTGCTACCAGCAGTAAATTTAAAAGTTGAAAATGAAAATAGTTTGGCAGAAACTGAGTTTAAATTAAATAAATTTTACGAGATGAATCCAGTAATAAACAAATCAAACGAGGACTCCGAACAAGTTATATGGGATATTCGGGACTTCAGATTTCCATGCATAGCTTATGCAAGGTTGTCCGCGTGTCCGGATATCTCCAATAAATATGAAATTACTTTCGATCCTTCAGAAGTTAAATATTGCCAGAAAACCTTTAGTATACAATTTACTCCAGCATTAAAAAAAGGTTACAAAGTTTTTCCTAAATTTAAAATTTTTTTATCAGTTTTTAGACGTAACAGACAAATGCAAAGAGTTTCGTCAAGCAAATTCTCTAGTCCTCAGTTGAATACAAACAAAATTATTCAAAATAAAGAAAATTTGCCTTTAAATAAATTTTCAAACAGGGAATTAACATTTTCGAATTTCTATAAACAGAGTATAAATTCCGTAAACTTTTTGAACATATATAGGAGCAAAAATATAAATTCCAAATTTGCTCAGTATCTAAAATTTTGTAAGAATGGAACAATATGTATTACGTTATTCTTGAAGTTATTATTATCATTATGAATTTAAAATTTTAAAGTTTTGTACAAACATTATTAGTCGTGTATAATTGTAAAAATGCGGCTGATTTGCGTATAGCAATTAAGCAAAGAAGATCGAAAAGACCTCAAGAAACCCAAGAGAATTATCAATCTACCGAAATCAAGACCACAGACAACCTTATGGTTTATCAAGAAAGAGCACAGAGAAGCAGCAAGCGTGGGTTCGAGGATATAACAAGTAATTTTGCGGATGCGGACAGATGCGGATGCGGCTGTATATTTTTACAAAATAGAAGTTTATTTCTGCGGACATTTTATTTTATTCGGAGATATTATATTTCGTTCACCCAAATACTAATTTTTTTTACAAAATTGTGAAGTATGTGTTAGCAGCAGAACACGAGGAGAGCAACAAGCCGCAAGAGAGGGGCAATCCGCCAAGCCAGCCCGGCGATGCGCCTGTAAGTGCGTCCGTACTACTAGAAGATGAGACAGCGGAGGGGGACAAAGAACCGTGTCCGCCGTGTCCGCCGTATCCGCCGTGACTGCCGAGTCCGCGCGCACATGTGTTGTCAGCGGAGCCTGGACAGAAGGACGAGCCGCAAAAGTGGGACAGGTATACTTACGTTACGCGGACAGTGCTATGGTCACAACAGCCAAAACATACTCTACGGTGTAAACATTTTACAAACAAACGAAACCTACCTGTACAATCCAGGACTTAGATTAAACCTCACATTCACAACTGATAGTATTATGAAAGGCTACGACTCTTTTCAAGATGTCCCAGACATCTCGAACGAAGAAAAACAACAAATCCGCAAGTGGGCGGAAAGCAAGGACGCTATCACACTCCAGCAACTCGAAGACAAGTTTACGGAGATCGCAGCCCAAAAGAGAGAGAAAATCATGTATACATCATACATCTCCTCGGCAGCAATAACTCCTTTAGTTATAATAGCTTTGATAATTATTGTATACAAGTATTGCTGACCTATAAGAGGATGCAGCTGTTGCACCCGGAAAAGTATAACCAGTCACAAGAAAAAGACCAAGATTGCTGAACATACTAAGGACGAACTGTTTCAACCTCGACATGAGAGTGACTGTATAACGCCACCTCAATCATGGTCGACTCCTCGAACCCGATAAGGCCGATTAATATTTATTGCGGGGCTGCTCTCGTGCAGCTCCAGCGCTATGGCCACTGTGAATGCACTAATTCTCCTTCAGCGAGCGTTTGTTGATCTGGCGGTGTCTCTTTATTAAATTTGCCCCGTGTTGACTACGGTGGGGCGCTGGAGTTTGCAGTTACATCTCCCCGTTCGCCTTACTGTGAATTTGGTTCGTTGCATTTGCTGCTCACTTTAAATTATTTTATTCCATACTATTCTCCGCATCTATCGTGCTTCTAATTTACTTATTACATAGACTAGTATTATTTCCTAGACACTTTCATTAAACCTCATGATATTACCCCTGTGTTTTACATAGCAAATGACCTTTTCCTAATAATTGTTAATACTACCGATACCGATACCGCTAATGTTTTACCTCACTGTTTTCGCAATGCCAAAATTAGGCGTTCTATAGCTAAAGAATCGTAATTGTCTTGCGATTAAATAATGGTACCGTAATATAGTTCGATATATATATTTTTTTTGCATGCGTTTGCACTATCCGTTCTCGACGATCATTGCGCTCTTTACCGTCCGCCGTCGCACCTGCCTTTCAGTCCGAGTGCTGACGCTGCCTCGGCACTTTTGGTTCTATCCCCACAGACAGAGTTTTGCGCGAAAATGAAATTAGAAGAATCTTGCTCTGGTGTATAAATTGATCGCGATCGCTCCTCTCTACCTCATTGCTACTCGAATTGCTGCCTGTCATTTTCTTGACTGTCTCCGAGAGTAGATTTATCACTACGTTACTTCCATGGTAAGTGTACATCATAATCTATTTGCATTTCTCCGATTTTTATATATTATTTTTCTTTTCTGAAGCTACGTTCTTCCATTACTCATTTTCTAATAATTCCACAAAAGAGAATAAAAGATGGCTTGCTTTGGAACTGGTCCTCGTGCTCCGCGACGTCCCTTTACTCCTGAATTGAGGAATGCGATTGACCGCATGTCAGCCCGGTTGGATGCTTCCAACATCTCGCTAGACCGGTTGATTGATGATATGCTGTTTCTCCGGTCCACCCGGCAGTCTACTCGGCCTATAATCGTCCCGGACTATGTGTCCCAGTCAGGTCGATCAAGTCGAGTCTTCTACGAGATACCTCAATCGGGTGCGCGACCATCCCATCGACGTGCTGGTCGTGACCGAGGTGCTGTCGGAAGGATGCCTGGCGAACGTGATTCCCGGTCTACTTCAGCCTGAGCAGCTGGCCAAGGCTTCCGTCCGTCCTCGGAATTCGCACCTTCTTCTTTTGGTTCTCGTGTCTTCCGGCGTGGACGACCTCTGCCTGGACCCATCACTGTTGGTCCACCTCGTTCTCGTGTGAGTAATGATCCTTGTGTTCTACCGATTATTAATTGTCCGGTTGTCGCATTATTATTATTTTTTTTTTCACTGTTCTCTTTTTTGCCGTTGATTTATTGTCTTTTCGAGGCGCGATAAATGCAAGATATCCTCAGCGTAGTCAGACGCCTATTCGTGGTTTTGTCGAGACAACGTCACCAATTTCGAGTCTGTCCGGTCGGGTCACGCAGGGCGCATCCCGATTCTCGTATAATCTCACTACAGCATCCGCTTCTTATGCACCATTGCCCCCAATAACGAGTGCCTTCTGAATCTTCCTCCCGGTCCGGTCTAACGAGGAGCGCTCCGGTCCCGGAGTGTTTCCAGCACTCGTTCAGCCGCCGTGCGCTTCTACTCGTGATTTGGTAGCTACGCTTGTTCACAATGGTGGGTCGGATTTACCGCGAGAGAGTATATCTGGGTGGGCTGGGTTATTGGTATAATAGTACTACGATTTCTGTTCACGAGTCAAACCCCGTGTTGACTACTGGGAATAATTTTCACGAAAGTAGCTTTTTGTAACACAAGCACGATTTTCGCGTTTTTCTGACCTATTAAGCGGGACTAAAGTAACTTTTTTCAGACCGCCGAGCAAAAAAAACTGAAAAACGCCCGCTAACATTTTTTCGGGAAATTTTCTTAATTTAAAAATTAGTCTACTAAGAGTGTGGTCGCCGATTCTGAAAAAAGTTGCATCAGTCGCACTCAATATCTAAAAAAAAACACGCAAAAATCTGTACTTGCGTTAAAAAAAATATGGTGTGCACCAAGCGCTAAGTGGGCTTTTTGGCCTCGTGTGGTTGCAGTACTCGTCTGCGGCTCGGGCTAACTCGCCTTGACTCGTACTGCAAACTCCACACTCGGCCTAAAAAAGCCCACTTTACGCCCTTGGCACACAATATACTATTGCTTATTCTGGGTACTCCCCCGCGATTCTATCTGATTCGCGTCCAACGAGTCATGATACATCCATTAGTTCTCTGCAAGCGGAGTTGCAAAATCGCGAGCTTGCGTTTATATCCACCCGGGTTACGCGCGCCGAGACAATGCTATAGCTTGAGGTTCCCGTGCGGTGCCTCTATGCGAATCTCTATCTAGGGACGGAAACGTTAATTCGTTACCAGAGCGGTCTGTGGATAAGATTAATTTGTTACGTCGTACGACGTACCCTTATTAAACCAAACTGCTGAATCTCAATTTTTGAGCATTCATTGCAGCTAAAATGTTTTAGTATGTCAGCGTCGCTCATGAGTCGAGCTTGCAAAACTGCAAGACAATCACTTTGTAATACGACTGCGATTCAACTTGCGAAATATACAATCAAAATTTGGAAATGGTGCGAAGTTTTAAATATGCCTTGCACGGCTGTCATCGTCAGTTCGTACGAGATCGCGGACTCCGTACGTCGCGCCGTTCGACAATAGGCCCAATTATTGCAAATCGAAACGTCGCTAAGCCGCGAAATACATTTCCTATTTAAATTTAATCCGCCTATTTGAAATTCTCAATTATATTTCGTGATTATTATCAATATATCAATATCGCAAGAATCAGAATAAATTCCTTATTCTCTCATATCAATTTCGTGTTCGTGTTGAAATTTATTTACTGCGAGAGTTCCTTTCCTTTGTGAATACAGCCTACATAAATATAAATACGTTACTAACACGGTACGGGGAAGACGAGCAGCTGTCCAGATTCCAGTTCCATCACAAAAGTAAGTGAATTATATTTCTTAATACTAACAGTGAGAGTGTTATAGGCGCGATTGCTAACAATCTTTTCAGCCTAGCCATTACACTATACATTACGTCCCAGTTTGTCAACTAATCGATAGACAGGACGTAACAATTGGTTCCGATACTTAAGAAAATCTAGTAAGGATTAGGAAAAACGCGTAACAATAAATTTGTGGAACCAATTAACAATTGGTTCCGATACTAAAAAAAAAAAAAAATCTAGCTAAAATTAGGAAAACACGCAATAATAATTTTTGTTGAATGAATTAAGATTAAAATATCAAAAGTGAACATTAAAAATCGAATAAAAAGAATCTACTACAAGTGAATAAAATCTAGCATTTTGAAATAAAATCAAGTGAAGAAAATCGTCTAACAATTTCGAAGTGACAAAACTATCAAAAAAAAAAATCAGAACAAGTATATTTCGGTTTATGTGTGTACCTTATTCCTTAGTCTGCTTAATAGCGACTTATCCTTAGACCTGCTTTAAAGAGCGGTCATTCTAATCATTCCTACAGTCTGCTGAAAAGCAAACTCATCCTTAGATCTGCTTACACAGCGGTCACTCAACCCATTGAACGCACATTAAATTTAAATGAATAGCGAAAAGTGTCAAAAAAAAGCCAACACTAGTTAAAAAGAAGAGAGGCGGAAGAAAGATATTCCTACGAAAATTACTAAACGAAAAAAGAATTTTGATAGAGCAAATTAAAAGTATAAACCTACAAATTTATAAGTTCAATGCAACTTCAGAAACAAAAAGAGTAGTTCAGAAAAATAACGAGACAGAAGTTTCGGAATTTCAACGCGTAATAGGACAAAAATTCGACGATTTATTAAATTTCGCTCAAATTGAAATAAATAAAAATAAGACTAACAAAAACACGGAGATTGAAATAAATCAGACAGAGAATATAATAATCGAATAGAATATTATAATAATAATTTTATAATACTTTCAAAACAACGTATATCTTTAAACTTAATAAAAAAAAAACCGCGTAATAGC
Organism: Pteromalus puparum; assembly: GCA_012977825.3. NCBI lineage: Eukaryota > Metazoa > Arthropoda > Insecta > Hymenoptera > Pteromalidae > Pteromalus > Pteromalus puparum. Next base: position 19,178,134 of record CM053170.1, on the reverse strand, counting down.
TTCTTAAAAATATCTAAAAATTAATGCAAGTATACAAAAAAAATCGTAATTAGTTACAAGTTACGGAAATACATTCATCTACGATTCGTACAGGCATTTAATATCTGTTTGCATGTCTGAATAGTCAAACATCAAGTGAGGATAAGATTAAAAGAACAAGCTGTAAAACATATGTCACGATAAAACACAGCGCGCGTCAAATTTTCAATAGCTACTCTCGGCGCGGTGAGTGACCTACGGAATCTGCAGACATCAGCAAAGACGCGGAAGTCGAGCAAAGCGTAAACGATCGCGGAAAATAAGTAGGTCACGGACAAAAATATACAAGACTAAACGTGTCGTAATCAAATAACTGAACCATATTGCTAATTTAATAATGAAATTTTCAAATGAGTGACAAAGCAAATATAGACAAGAAAACTTCAGACAACGTAAGAATCACTAGACAACACGTTCAACGAAACCCGAATTCAAAAAGCAGTTTATTATCTGGGCCACTTGAAGAACAGGCGTTTAAGAAGAGTGCAAAAATACAACGGACACCCCCAAAACAAGTCAGAATACAAAAAAAAGAAGAGACAGACAGTAAAGAACTACAGAATACGAGCACAAAACAAAAAATCGTAAACAAAACAAAGGGGATCATTGAAAAAAAATTTGAAGAGAAAACCATAGAAATAACAAACAAACAAGAGCAGAAGAGCAAGATAAAAGAAGTGGCAAATCAACAAAATAATCAAGAAAGTCTACAGATAAACACCGAACAGCAGGACAAAACAACTTTTCAAACTAACCTATCATTTTTTCAATCAGGCAACGACTCATTTTTAGGACAAACGTTCGAATTTGAAAAGGACGAGCGATATTCGGACATAGGAGGATTTCTAGCAGAACAAAGCCTCGTAGTAGGAACAGCAAATGATCCGCAGCAAAACCTACTAAAATACGACGAGCCTTCGGCAAATTTTTCGACAAACACAAGCGTAAACGAAGATAAGGCCCTAATAGACTTCGGAAAACAAATCAGAGAAGAAATTAGCAACATACAAGAGATAACTGATAACAAGCTGATCAACAACTATAACGAGAATCATTCTGAAGAAATCCAAGCCGCCACAAACCAACACGATAATAACGGAAGAAATCCAGAGCAAAGAGGAGCAAGCATAAACATGGCTCCCCCAGCAGAACCAGCAAGGCCAATAAAATTAAATCTAAAGGATGTCGTAAACTACGTCCCAGAATACAACGGAAAAAATATGACAGCAACGGAATACATAAAAAAATTGAAGCAGGTTAGAAGTCTTATAGACCCCATAGACGAGGCAAATCTCACAAGTCTGCTAAAAGTGAGAATGACAGGGGAAGCAGAAGAAGCTCTTGGCGGTAAAAGTATAAAAACAATAGATGATTTAATAACAGGAGTGAGAACGCTGTACCCAATCGACGACGATATTCACGAGCTATTCGCGAAAATGCGTAGAATCATCCAAGGAGAAACAGAGACAGTAGTGCAATACACAAACAGGCTAAGAAAAATAGTTTTTAAAATAAAAGAATTGAAAAAATTGGAAGGACCATCGCAAGATGAAAGGACAAGGTTTGAGACGGAATTAGACGCAGAAGCCGCAAAGAAATATAAAAAAGGCCTGAAATCAGAAATTAAATATGAATTAGGACAAGAAACCACTGTAGCGGACATTTCAAAAGCAGCTATAGAAATAGAAAGCGACATAAGAAAAAGAAAAGACATAAACAAGGGTATTGTAAATAACATATACGAAGACTACGAACGAAAAGCAGAAACAGAACCACAGAAAGTGCTGACATGCCAAATATGTAGAGACTTCCAACACGAAGCTCTTTTCTGCCGATCTGCCGCTTGCTCCTACTGCAAAGGAGCAGACCATTTCTCAAATAATTGCATGAATGTCAAAAATAAAATCAAACTGATCTGTAAATTCTGCAGTCAGCCAGGGCATTCGATAAGCGCATGTCGATTCAACAAGAAGCAAAATAACCACTGCCAATACTGCCAGGAAATGGGGCATGATGTTGGGCAATGTCCTTATATCAGCGATTATGAGATATGCTGGAAATGTAAAGAAACGGGTCATAACCCGAATAGATGTGTAAACATAAGCATGAATAATATCGAAAAATGTGAATATTGCGATATTAATGGTCATACAATACAAAACTGCCCAGATGTCGTTTGCAAAAAATGTAACAAGAAGGGACATACGATAAAGTATTATAAAACAGGCGAAGGAAGACCATATTTTAGAGTATGTACAATTTGTGAAACAACCGGGCACGAAGAAGCAGAATGCGAACAAGTAAAAATTCTTGTGGCAGAGTATAAAGCAAAACAACAGTTGAAATGTCAGATATGCGAAGAAACAGGTCACACAGCCAAATTTTGTAATAAATTAAAAAATAAACAACAAACACATCAAAATAACGGTAATAATTACAACAGGGGTTTTCAGAGGAAATTTTGCGAATACTGCAAAACGCCAGGCCACATAGTCAGCGAATGTAAAAAACTAATGGCGTTAGAAAATCGAGGAAAATCCAAACAAGATTTTTGCCAGTACTGCAGCAAAGCAGGACACAAAATAGATAATTGCGAGAAGATTAAAAGCCTACAAAGAGAGCAAGAAGAATTCTGCTCAATTTGCAAAAATACGAATCATACAGCAGAGAAATGCTATAGAAACAAAAACAAACAGGAAAACTACAACACTCTTCCTGGAGGGAACGCCTAGGAAGGGAAAACGAAAACAAAGCGTTCCCACTACAAATAGCCAACGATAAAATTACTAATCATACGCAAGATAAAGAGAACATAGACGAAAAGGTTGACAGTAAAATAGAAAGTATATTACAAACATATGTTTTAAAACTAGAAAATTTACTACAATATATAGAAGTAGAAGATAAACAATCGAAGAAAATAAATAAATTGTTAGTAGATAGTGGTGCACAACTAAACATTATTAAAAAACAAAATATATCAATTGACCAAATAAATAATGACGAACAAATATTAATATCAGGAATAACAGAAAACGCTATACGTACTCTGGGATCGATAAAATTGCCAATAAACGGAATATATTTTGACTTTCACGTAGCTCCAGATACATTTGCCATTCCGTACGATGGAATCGTCGGAATAAAGGTTTTATTGCAACAAAAATTAAGACTAGATAAAGGATATTTAGAAATAAATAATGAAAAAATCGAGTTGAAATCTACAATGTATACAAACCTAATAAATACTAGCATCATAGCTAAAGAGAGTGGAAAAGAGGCTAGTACTCAAGAAACCACTGGAGAAAACATTACAGTACAACAAGATTTAGAAAAGGTATTAGATATAGTAGAAAAAATCCAAGATAATATAAAAAACGGAATTTCAGAAAACAAAAATGACTCAGAATACACAGGCGACTCACCAGATTTCGTGAAAGAAATTTCGGAAGGAGCACAGCCGAGCAATTGGAGCAACGTAAAACTTACAGAGTTTATTCACGATTCAAAGTCAAATATTCAACAGTTTATGGGAAATATTAATGAAACTCTTGAAAGTACAGAAAAAGAAGAAACCGAAGTGTATTGCATTCAAAATTTTCTGACATTTGTAAAAACACTCAACGATAATGTAGATTTCGAAGGAGATGAAAAATATTTATGTCATACAAACGAAACAAATTTTCTTACGTTTGATATCGAAGATATGCCAGATACGTTTATGGGAATCTCAGGATTACCACTGCCAAAAGAGGAAGAGACTTTACATTGTGGCTCCATATATTTAACTTCACAAAGCAGAAAGAGTCTTGAAGAAGTGGAAAAATTAAGTNGAGCGGAAAGAGTCTTGAAGAAGTGGAAAAATTATGTAAAAAAGAGAGGAAAAATGTATTATTAAACACGATAAATTTAAATCATTTGTCGAGAAAGAAAAGGAAATTTATCGAAGACTTAATATTATGTAACGAAGATATCTGCTGGCTAGACGGAGAGAAATTAGGGATATGTAACGTCGAAGAGCACGAGATAAATTTAACAGATGAAGCTCCAGTTTACGTGAAACAATTCCCACTACCATATACGTTGAAACAAATAGCTATCAGCGAAATAAAAAAATTAGTAATAAATGAATGGGTTAGATCTTCGACGAGTGCATTCAACGCTCCAGCGTGGGTTGTACCAAAAAAGGGATGTACCAACAAAGGACGGAAAAAAGAAATGGAGATTAGTAATTGACTATAGAAAACTAAATGCTAAAACAATACCAGATCCGTATTTATTGCCGAATATAACAGAGATATTTGATTCTATGGGAAAAAACAAATATTTTACAACGATCGATATGGTATCGGGCTTCCACCAAATAAGAATGAAAGAGTCAGACATACATAAAACAGCGTTTAGCGTACACCCACTAGGAAGATTTGAATTCAAAGTACTACCGTTTGGACTAATTAACTCACCTAGAGTATTTCAAAGAGTACTAACAAAAGTACTAGGAGAACTGCTAGAAAAAGAATTTTGCTATGTTTATATAGATGACATAATTATAGTATCAAATACAGTAGAAGAGCATAACGGAAAATTTAACCTAGTAGCAGAAAAATTAAGAAGAGCTGGACTTAAATTGGAAACGAGTAAATGTAAATTTTTGCAGAAAGAAGTGGATTTTTTGGGGCATATTATTATCGAGCAAGGAGTGAAAACAGATCCCAAGAAAATTAAAGCCATAACGAAATTTCTAATTCCACGAAACGTAAAAAATGTTCGAGAATTTCTAGGACTGGCAGGCTATTATAGGCGATTCATAGATAATTTTTCGGAGATAGCTAAACCAATTATACAGTTATTACAAAAGCAAACAAAATTTGTTTGGAATAAAGAGCAACAACAAGCGTTCGAGAGATTAAAAAAAGCCTTATGTTCAGCCCCAATACTACAATTTCCCGATATGACTAAACCGTTTATAATAACTACAGACGCATCTAATTATGCACTTGGCTGCGTATTATCGCAAGGAGAGATCGGCGAAGACAGACCAATTGCATTTGCGTCAAGAGTATTGAAAGCAGCTGAAAAAAATTATCATACTTATGAACGTGAGGCACTTGCCATCATGTTCGCAGTAAAAACATTCCGAAATTATATTTATGGTAATAAGTTTAAAATAATTTCCGATCATAAACCGTTATTGTCATTTAAATCAGCAGATAAAAATAGTAGAGTTTAAAAATGGAGATTACAATTATTAGATTATGATTATGAAATTATTTATAAACCGGGAAACATTAATACAAATGCTGACGCATTGTCAAGGAATCCGGTAGAAAATATGCAAATAAATGTAATTACAAGAGCTCAAAAAGCAAAGGAGTTAAAAACACTAGATACTAGCGAAATACCTACTAATGACATGAAAATTCAAAAACTAAATGAAGAACGGATTAAACTAAAGGAAAGAAAAAATAGCAAGAAAAAGAAAATCAAAACTATAGCGGAGAAAAATAAAACTAATAAGGAAGAATTCAGAACAGCAAAACCATGCGATGAAAAAATAATAAACACTAAAACAGATAAAAACATTGTTTATACAAAAAAATCGATAGAATTTAGGAAAGATAATATCGCACACTTAATAAATAAACAGGGCAACTCTCTAGATCAGAAAATAGAGAGGCTAATGACTAGCAAAAATATTACGATTAGCGAACATTTAAATATAAATGAAATTGAAATAATCAATTTAAATTAAAAAAATTGTTCGTATTATGCATTGATACAGGTCAAGCAGCAATCAGAGTTAAAGAAAATATTTTAAAAACGTTCCAACTTTTAAAAGAAATTATGATACACAAAAAATTTAAGACTTTTAGCATTTCTAAAGATTTAAAAATAAATAATATTAACTGGTGCGAAATAGAAGAAATTCTAGCTAAAGTTTTTCAAAATTCTGACATTAAAGTAGTTATCTGTTTAAACTATATAGAATACGTAGAATTAAAAGATAGAGACAAAATATTTGACCTAAATCATTCAAGCGCAATAGGAGGACATTCAGGAGTAAACAGAACATTTAATCGTATAAGAAGTAAATATTTCTGGGAAAATTTAAAATCAGACATTGAACGTAAAATAAAAAATTGTGAGGATTGTCAAAGAAACAAACTAAAACGAGTAAAAACGAGACAACCAATGGTAATAACAGATACACCGTTTAGAACATTTGAAAAAATAGCCATGGATGTGGTGGGTCCACTGAATATAACTGCAAATCAAAACAAGTATATTCTTACTATACAAGATCAACTGTCAAAATTCTTAATTGCAGTACCTTTACAAGACCAAACTGCAGAAACGATTGCAGATGCATTTATAAAAAAATTTATATGCATTTTCAGTTCGCCAAAAGTTGTTCTTACGGACAGAGGTGCAAATTTTACAAGTAAAATCTTAAAAGCTGTAGCACGAAGATTTAAATTTTCAAAAATAGAGACAACAGCTTTCTCGCCGCAATCGAATGGCTCATTAGAAAGAGCTCATCATCCATTGTGTGAATATCTGAAAAACTTTTCTACGAAAAAAATTGAGTGGGATAATTTGTTAGAATTAGCACAATTTAATTATAATACGAGTGTACATAGCGCTCATAGATTCACACCGTATGAACTGGTTTTCGCTTATCCACCGAGATTACCTTCAAGTGAACCTTTAAAATTATCAGAGCAACTTCCAACTTTCAATAATTATTTATCAAATTTAATTACCAATATGAAAGACATTGCTAGCCTTGCACGTGAAAATCTAATATTATCAAAAGAAAAATCTAAAAAATATTATGATCGTTTTACAAATCCTGTTAAGTTTAACAAAGGAGATCAAGTCTGGCTCATAAAAGAACCAAAACCAGGAAAATTGGAAAAAAATCATAACCTGGGACCTTTTGAAGTTTTAGACGTCACTGAGAATAGCAATGTCATAATAAATAAAAATGGAAAGCAAAACACAGTCCATGCAAATAAATTAATTATGTATAAAAAAGAGAACTAATGTTCTTTTCTGTTTTAGGAAACCCTGAATCATGATCTTCAAAATATTTTTATTAACGACAATTTTTAAAATAAATGAAGCAATCATTGGCTATGACTGCGGCACAACAACGCCAAATATAACAACATTCTCTCTACTGGACTCAGGGGAATGCGACTTTCACAATACACCCGTGAATTCAACAAGCGTCAACATCGAGCTGATACAAGTCGCAGAATTTCGAGAAGTCACGGTAATACAATGCAAGATAGAAATTCATCGAACAGTATCAAGTTGCGGGATTTTCGGTCATCTTATACCTACGGAAAACGGAGAACAAGAATATATATATGAGATAAGTCATGAGCAATGTAAATTAATTCATGAAACGGGAATTTTTAAATACGATAATATTCATACAATAGCCAATTTAAAAGTAAATTCGACGACAACGAAAGGTATAGATTTTGCAGGAAGCGCTGAGGGTAACTCTTGCTCCGGTGCATCTTATGCCGATAGCTTTGGATCATGGAATAAAGTATTTGTTCATGGCTTAATCAAAATAACGTTAATTCAAAATAGTGCTAAGTTTAGTTTAAACAATGATAATTTAAGGTTAAGCTCAGGAACAGTATGCAAATTTTCAGAAAAACACTGTATTGATATGGAGGGCGGACATACATTTTGGGAAGTTTTACCGCAGGGGGAGTTTTTCAGAAACTCTTTTGATATTCTATTTAAGGGAGTAGCTACAAAATATTTTAGTGAGGCAAATCACGAAATTGTTTATACACTAAATTCTAACGAAATAACATTTGCTTTGGCTATAAAAGATAAAATCATGCTTTGTAACAGAGAATTTATACGTACAGAACATCCTAAGTTATTAATTTTCGAGAAGAGTAGTTATTTAAATGCGTATCATTTTGAGAATGATGAAGTTAGTTCTAAAAATAGCGTTAACTTAGACTTATTTACGTACGTTAATTCCAAATTCGTATATGTACAAAAACATTTAAGGAAGCAACTTAATAATCTATATTTAAACGTAATAACAGAAAAATGTGAACTTGAAAGGAAGGTAATTCAAAATTCCCTATCAATCGCTACCCTTTCCCCAGATGAATTTGCATATAATATCATGAAAAAACCTGGATACATAGCAAGGATTGCAGGAGAAGTTGTACATTTAATCAAATGTGTACCGAAAACAGTCAAAATACTACATTTAAAAGAATGCTATAATCAACTACCAGTATCTTCAGGAAATGAAACATGGTTCCTTACACCGAGAACACACATCTTGATAAAAAAGGGAGTTCAAGAAAATTGCAACTCGATTGTACCTACGTACTACAAAATAGCAGAAGAGTGGATAAAATTCACTCCAACACCAATCAAATCAGTATCACCTCATATTCTGAAACCAAACACGAAGATCAGTTGGACGTTTGAATCTGTCGAGACACTAGCAACAAGCGGAGTGTATTCTCAAGAAGAATTGGACCAACTACAACAGCAACTAATGTTTCCAATGGAAAAAGCATCACTGCTCAATGTAATAGCAAGAGACATGGCAGGAGAACACACGTCAGGAGAAATTTTCACAGAAAACACACTAAAACACATTGCCGATAGCACCTGGCATCTAATAATTGAAAAACTAATGACATGGGGTTCGTTTTCTTCGTCATTCATAATGATATTAATTATTCTACATATTGGAAAATTAATAATAGATACAATTATCAGAGGATATACTCTTCACACGATTTATGGATGGTCAATAAATTTGATTGGAGCATTATTTAGTTCCATCACTCATTTGCTGACATCATTACAAAATAATCCAAGAAATAAGGATTCCAAGAATAAGCAAAAAAGAAATGAAGTGTATGAAGAGACGGAACTGCAAGAGATCAAAGTCATTCCAGCAATTTCTAGACCCATACAACCACCTCCTATCCCGAACAGACCACCAATCGTTGCACCGAATAAGCCTACTATTCAAGTCCCGAAAAATAATGGAATTTTCTCTTTGAGTTTAGATTAAATATACGTTTCCTTAAATGTTTCTAAAAATAGGGATATAGTTAAAATTTTGAATAATTTATTATAATTGTAAACGTTGCATCCATTAGTTTTTAAGATAGTTCTAGAACACGTTCAAAATTTATTATTTTCTATTGCCATATCTGGGCCCCGAGGATTTACATCATACGATATAATTTTTAGTCTATTAGTATTTTTTGTTACGAACCATTAACCTTAAAAACAATTTTTTTTTACTTTTCTATTCGACTTTAAGTTAATATATGTTTATAAAATTTTTTGTTGTTGTTGTTCTTTTGGTAATATTTGTTTACGACGACTACTGAGTTTTGAAATAATTTGATTTCATTGAAGTAAATAGTTTCAAAACAACTGAGGGAAGCGAAATAATCACGAAATTTTCAATTTTTTTTGTTTGTAATCAATGCTAATTTGTCAACTTCTTTATCTCCACATGTAAAGCTCACTCATAACCGACCGACTTTATAATTTATATTATTATTGAAATTATTCTATTGCAATAACTTGG
>CM053170.1:19137001-19167384 GCA_012977825.3 Pteromalus puparum | reverse complement strand
TTTAAATTTAATCCGCCTATTTGAAATTCTCAATTATATTTCGTGATTATTATCAATATATCAATATCGCAAGAATCAGAATAAATTCCTTATTCTCTCATATCAATTTCGTGTTCGTGTTGAAATTTATTTACTGCGAGAGTTCCTTTCCTTTGCGAATACAGCCTACATAAATATAAATACGTTACTAACACGGTACGGGGAAGACGAGCAGCTGTCCAGATTCCAGTTCCATCGCAAAAGTAAGTGAATTATATTTCTTAATACTAACAGTGAGAGTGTTATAGGCGTGATTACTAACAATCTTTTCAGCCTAGCCATTACACTATACATTACGTCCCAGTATGTCAACTAATCGATAGACAGGACGTAACAAATTTATTTAGTGATTCGTCGGATGATCTTCCTTCTGTTTTTTCAACTAGTTCATTGAATTCGTCGCGTGATGCCAAAGTCATCGCGCGCCCGTCATCCCTGCTAAATAATTCTGGGCCTGTTCTGGTACCTTGCCCTATTTGTTGCGATTTTGTGTTTGTGCCGATTTATCAATGCCTAAATGGTCACTCGGTATGTAATTTTTGCTGGGATAATACGACGGAATGTACTATTTGTCGCGGCCCGCGTGGCAATGTGCGAAACTTAGTATTGGAATCTTTAGCTGGTGAGCAGCCGCAGCCTTGTCGGTATCAGTATCTAGGCTGTCAATTAAAGTCAAGAAATTTTTTTCTTTTATTCATATCTCTGAAACTAAACATCATAACCTCACGAAAAAAATCATGTTGATGGGCCACGTGTCAAACTACATTCCATTAAAATTTTAAGTGAATTGACTACTTATTTTTTCAGTAATAAATCGAAAACTGAAAAAAAAGAGTTTTTTTGTGCCTCGATTACGGGCGTAAAAACGCCTTATTGCACTTGAGATTCTGTAAAAAAAAAGATATTTTATGCGTTTTGGCTAAGTTAATTGCGCAGCTTTGAAACCCTTATGGTTCTCGATATATCAAGGTTTGAATTTTTTTTGAAAATATTTGATTCCTCATATCTTTAAAAAAACCGCTGCCAAGTCATTGGCACTTAGCTTCCTCCTATTCTGCTAGTGGAAGATAATTACATGGGACAATGAACTCATTCTTTGATTTAAATATTCGCTACTATTCGATACTAAAAGGATAGGTTAGGAAGACACTTGTAGGGGAGGGGTATCAGGGGAGTGGAGGTTAAGGTGGATATCAAAAGGATAGAGCTCCGTGAACTCCTAAAATAACTTACGTATATCGTAATAAAAAAAATACCAGAAAAATAACTTTTTCACAAAAAAATTATTTTTCACGATTTTTACATACCCACAGCCGCGTTTCAGACCTTGACGTGTTTTCTACTGCATTCGCCTTTAAATTTAAGCTCTTTCAGATCCCACAGTCATTTTGACATGGTCGTTTTCTATATCGACAGTCGCCTTTTTGCTTTGCAATACGATTTCTATCATACCCACGAGGCGCCTTGAACATTTCGCGTGACGTTGTGTTCTCATTCCCATATGCCTAGTTAAAATTCAAAAGGCATCATTTCCGTACCTCCGCAGAGATCGCTTTTTAGATACCACGTAATAGTTTTCTGTATTCATAGTCCTGGAGAGTGGTTCACCGGAGATCGCTCAGGGACTGAGGCCCGACGCTCTCTTAAGACGAGAGGAGACGCGGGAGTCAGAGAAGGGGGAAAATATCCAACATAACTACTGATGGTAGCAACGTTTTTAGGTCACTTTTGTTAATATATAATATAATTATCTCTCATCAACCAATATTTTTTTCAAATGAAAAAAATGCGATGAAATCGGTCATAATAGTTTAAAATCTTAAAAGAAATTTTACTCGATCAGACTCTAAACCTATATGCACGTCAATCTTATACGCCGATCACGGGTTCCAGATTATAACAAGATAGATACGTACGCACGCAATGCCAACCCCAAGACAAAAAACCATCTGCAAGGGCGTTTATAAACCATGAAAACTTCTAAAAAGTATACTAGCTTTAGATTACTAACATTATATGGTTAACAACATAAAATGTCGTTCACACGGGTGAGAGTTGATCGAATGCTGAATCTTATATCTTTTAAACTAAAAGCCGTTTCATAAGTACAAAAGACCTTATCGAAGTGATCACAGATCATCTTTTCTAATGTAATCTCCTTCTAACCTTCTTTCTCCGTAATCGTACGACTAACAACTTTTTTTTTAGCTTTTGATTTTTCTCAAATATCGCCAATAATTGCTTAAATTTATTACCACTAGTAGATATCGTTTGTTTTTTGTCATGTACTTAGTTCAACCATTACTAGTTATTTTGAGTTATATATGTTTATCGAAAAATTACACTTTTATCTCTACAACTGAACAGATCAGTCAATCTAGAAAATCTTGCGGGAAAAAGTAGACAAATTTATGTTCTTTTAGATACACTATTGTTGAATATATTGTATAAATCATATCATTATAAAAAAGCAAAAATATTTTTTCAAAAATAGAAAAATGGCTATAATATGGCCATAAAATGGTCAGAATCATAAAACAAAAAATGACCTAAATTCAAAATCAGAAAAAATATATGCATGTCAAATTTTATTACGATCCGTCGCATGGTTCCAAAATTATGGCGGTATACGTACACACACACACACACACACACACACACACACACAGCCATCCGCACGGACATTTTCTAAAAACGTATGATTCATACTCCAAACACCTCCAAATGCGTTTCCACGAAGTATTAGCAAAACTGAAAATTTTACTATTACAAAGCTTCCTCTTGAGGAGGAAGCAATACATAATGTTGAAGAAAGCTACGTGCCTAAGAATTGGCAGCGGTTTTTTTTCATTTATTTCGTTTAATTTATCTCCAACGCTGTTGATTTATTTGATTATGCTTCTTATTGAATACATTATATAAAAGTATTAAGTGTCCATTAATATGTCCATTAATATAATAAATTAGTTAACTTAAATTATTTTTTTTTATATTAAATATGAGTGCAAAATTTTCTGAGTGCAAAAAAGAAATATCTTATAAGTTAAATTTTTTGTTTTATGATATAATATTAAAACATTTTCCTGTTGCAAATATACATAATATACACCACTTCTATTGAAAAAAATAATGGATCTAACTTATAAAATCACTGTCCGAAAATCGTGATATTTTACTGCATAAATTAGTGTTTTCAGTCACTAGCCACAGCTTCAAATCCCAATTTTCAATTTTTTTTTAGTAAACGTGGTGTATATTATGTATATTTTTAACAGAAAAATTTTTCAACACCATATTATAAAAATAAAATTTTACTCATAATAATATTTTCTGTTCTTTTTTGAAAGATTTAACCCAGGCTCGACCCCTTAATAACAGCAAGTCATTGTACACCTAATCGCGCATTTCACTTATTTAAACTCTGCGTATGAACATTTAAACTCTGAAATTTAGGGGTCGGACCTTCAAAATTTTCACAGTTTTGCTTCCTTCCTAAGGAAGCCTTGTAATAGTAATTTTTGGAGTTTGTGTAAAAACATGTGGGAAGTGTGTTTTGATGAATTTTTAGTCGAAAAATTGTGTTTTTAGGAAATGTCCGTACGGATGTATGTGTGTGTGTGTGTGTGTGTGTGTGTGTGTGCGTATGTATACGCCTGTTTCTCAGCTTCTACTTGGTGGATTTTAACCCACCAAGTCTCATTTTCTTTGTTTTTGCTAGAAGATAGTGGGACGAAAGTCCGTTTTTACAATTTATATACGCGTTTTTTTTTTAAGTGATTTTTTAGTTTTGAGATTTCAGTTTTTGCCAACAAAGTTATCGGAAAAGTTAATAAAAGTAAATTGCTTAATATGTACCTGAAAGAGAATAAAATTGCCTATGTTTTTACCGTGAAAAATTTATATTATCGTTCGTCGTTCTTTTATTATACACCATACAGTGCAATTTTTTTAAATCGTTATAACTCAAAAACTAAATAGCGAATCATTCTAAAAAAATATATGATTATTGAAGGTAATTAGAACTATATACCACTTAAATTTTAAGTCATTTCATGGGGCAGATCCTGAGAAAAACATCAAAAACTGAAAAAAATCGTTTTTCTACGTGACGCGATAACTGGAGTAAAAAGGCAATAATCAAGTTCAAATTTTGGATTTAGTTAGCATTATATAGCACAATGATCCCTTTCTTTGGGATTTTTATAAAACCAGTTAGTTTCAAAGATATTGAGCTTCAAACTTTTGTTTTTTCACCCTGTATACTATGAGTCGTTTTTTCTACGTGATGCGATAACTGGAGTAAAAAGGCAATAATCAATTTAAAATTTTGGATTTAGTTAGCATTATATAGCACCTTTATCTCTTTCTTTGGGTTGTTTATGATACCAGTTAGTTTTAAAGATATTAAGCTTCAAAATTTTGTTTTCTTACCCTGTATACTCTATATAACTGAAAACTGTATCGCTTCGATCTCAGTTTCCATTAATGGATTTTAATCTATACTTAGACTCGTTTTTTGCTGTTTTTGTTTTATTAATTCGTTAAAAATAAGATTTTCAGTTACGCATGTGCGTATATTCATGGCGATTTTTCGATCACTGGTGATTTTAGATACGTTCCGCGAACTATATCCTTATCATTATATCTCGGAAACTAATTTTTGAACTATTCGTTAAAACATCATGATCATCGGCTAGTTTTTTTCTGTTTTTTGTTTTATTAAATCGTTAAAAACAATATTTTCAGTTACGCATTGGTTATGTAATATAATTATTTCGAAATAATTTTATCCATCAAACGAAAAAGCATAAAAACTTTATAGAATTATATATGAAGTAAAAACAATTTAGATATTAAAGCGATACATAAGGTTGAAGGAAGCTACGGTGTTANGCTTAAAGTACAAGTAATCACAAGTATTTAAAAAAAATTGCTACGATCGGGTGGAAATTCATTTGTAACAAGAATTTTGTCCATAAATATACCAAAAAATTCCACTATGCGACGCCAACGGGCTCGTTTCCGAGAATCCGTTCCAAGAATCAGGCGTCGTTTGCTACTCGCACGTTATGCGTAGTACGTTTTCCGTTCAACATATTCATCTATGTCATTGTGCCGTTGTTCAAATCAAGCAGAGTACGTTCCCGCCAAGACTAGATGCAATTGTAAGGTGGAGTACGTGAGCACGCGAATTCGCAAAACGGACATACACACAACGTGCCGTCTTAACATTAATTAACACACTTTCGAATTCGCGGCATGGTGTTCGGAGTCGTTGACCTTTCTTAACATAAGAAAAATGCCATGTGGCGTATTCCCAGCTCAGACATCGACAGGCGCTTCAAATCATTAATCGTTTTTTACAACTATTTATGCATTTCGTAGCGAGTGAGTTATATTAGAATCATCATATTTCTAGCGCGTGTGTTTTTTAGGTTATCGGAATACTGTAAGGGAGACAGCCATAAATCATACAATAACTCTATTTGTGATCTCTGAACGTGGACAGTAAAGTGTTTGTGCGATTGGTTTGCGCCTTGTCGCGCGTCTCCCCGGTCAAACAAACGACAATACACCGTTTAGAGCTCTGCGGTGCTATGTTGTTAACGTGATTGTTTAACGAAGACCACAATTCGTTCAAATTCTCTTTGGATAGGATTGTTTTCTCGACAGATTCGGAAATCGTGCTGTGTTGATTAGGTAAATCACCTCAAGAGCTAAAAACTTTCGACGGTCATCACGTTGTCGAGATTCAAGGGTTCCCAGGATTGATCCGTGATTGTGGCAGCTGGACCGTACCGCGACCTATGATTTGATTACTCGCGACGTCTGAATCACTCTTCTACGAGAGGTTTTCGTCGTATAAGTAATCGACCAATGTTCTCTAGTATGTTAGTGTCCTTAAAATCGTAGTCAATTCTCTAATCTTACGTTGTCAATGGCTGGAAGAGATGAAGCCGAACGAAGGTTGTTTAAGTTTATCCAACGTGAACAATACGAGATAGAAATAAATCGGATTGTAAAGGCCGGTACTGCGAAAAGTACTAAATTAGCGGCTCTTGATCCATTTATAGATAAAGTAGGACTATTACGAGAAGGGGGAAAGTTTCGTTATTCTTAATTACCCGAAAGTCAAAAACGGGAGAGGTGTCGGTGGGAGACCCGGTTGGAACGAAGTTCCTTTTATATTATGTATTCAATAATAAGCATAATTAAATAAATCAACAGCGTTGAAGACAAATCAAACGAAATAAATGAGAAAAAATAAATAAAAATTTAGCCCTATACTTGGACACTTAAATATTTGCTATTGTGATAATATAAAAAACTGAACCTCGACAACTAAAGCGGATCAGCATTGTAAACACCATTACGAATAATATATTTGTAATTTTGATTACTTTTTAACAAAAATAAATTTAAATAGATAATTTGAAACTTGGCTCTGGAGTCCCATAAGAGCACATTTTTTTTAGGAATGTCCAACTTTACCGAACACATGATTTTCATAAAGCAGTAGTTGGACACATTTGATTACAGTGTCCAACTACTGGGTTAAAATCACGTCAAAGTACTGGTCTAATCGTGTCAAACGGTGTCTAACTATGCCGTATTTTTATGCCACTCTTAAAAAATTAATTTTATTGTAAAAACTGATTGTTTGAGGTTTGTTTTAATTAAAAGATGATTGTGTTAGCTAAACATTGGTGTTAATAGTGCGAAAATCGAGCAAGGTAAATAGACACCTCACACGATATTTTATAGCGAACCTCAACATCGACCATAAAGTTGGTATTTTGAGGTTAGTGTGCTATAAAAGTTTTTGATATACTGCAATTTGTCCGTACAAAATAAATAACTTTCTACTTTTGTCTCAATATCTGTCCAAGTACTGATCAGCATTGTACCTTAATACAGCCGCATGCATTGCAGCACGCTACTGTCCCCTCTCTGAGCACTTGTGTGTGTGTGTGTGTGTGTGTGTGTGTGTGTGTGTGTGTGTGTGAGAGAGAGAGAAAAAGAGAGAGAGAGAGAGAGGCATAGTGTACTATATATATCCGTATAAGCTACTGCCGCCAATCCCCTCTCCGAGCGTCAACCCCTCTCTGAGCGCCGAGAGAAAGTTCGTTCTATAGGAAAAAAAGTGTCGTTTTGAGCGTGACGATTTTGCTATAGTATATCTTACACTTTTTTCGGCTCAGCCCCCATCCACCAAGCATACGTAAAGCGCAATAAGGAACTTCGTTCCAAAAACATTTTCTTACCTTCATATCATCACGTATCATACTAATTATCATACTTAATTGTACACGAGACATATCATAACGTACTACACGCTGGAATTCAAAGTACGATATACACTATAAGGCATAGGTTTTGGCTATTGTCGTCCGACTCATGTACACAGTAAGATAACGACCTCTCACTATAGCACGTCAATCAAAATCCGGTTTTTAGCCATGTCATCGTCGACTTTTTCGGGCCCGTAATGCTAACGGGAAGAGATAAGAATCGTGTCAGGATTAAGGGGCTGTGTGTTTATTTGCATGGCAGCGAAGGCAATTCACATTAAAATAGCAGGCGATCTATTGACTGATCGTTTTCTAGGAGCACTGAGGAGGTTTGTTGGGCGTAGGGGGTATCCGTCTCAAACTTTCATTTGATAACCAAATAAACTTTGGCGGTGCAAATAACTAGCAAGCGATACGAACTGTATCGCTTAGAACTAGAAGATGGCGGTAAAGTTGTTTAAACACCACTTCAATCGTGTGACCGGAGGGAGATCTCTCACATTCGAACGTTAGACTACATTAGCAACAGAAATTAAAATTATCCTCAATTTGCGTTTGATCGGCGCTATGTCGACGGATCCGAATGATCTAGTTGTTCTTACTCCGGCCCACTTTCTCATCGGTCGTCAGCTCATTATCATACCGCGACCTAATTGTAATACCGTTCCGGACAACTGTCTCACAATTTTGCATCTTCTCACGGAGGTATGTTAAGACTTTTGGAAGAAATGGCATTTGGAATATTTTAGCAAACTGCAACGATGGTAACAGTGGACGAAGGGGGCAGTAAAATAACGAAAGACTCAGTTTTTATTCTTATCGAAAAGGACTATCATTTTAGTCGTTGGCTTTTAGCAATCGTGTGAAATTTATGTTATGTATAAAAATTTCATATTGTAATAAGTTTGTTATTTCGCGGCTTTAAGTAGGCAATTACAAACGTGAACGGATTACTAATTCATTCTTGAACTTTGCAGGTTTCCCATATATATTTGGATCCTTGTGATCGCGTAAACAATTGTTTATAAGTATACTAATATTATAATATTGTTAGATACTTATCATTTGTTTGTTTTAAACATTTCGTTATAAAAATGTATGTGTTATTCGCCTAATGTCAAATTACGCATGATTATTTTATTTAATCTCTTACATAGATCTCTGCAGAAATTTCTGCGCAGATCCTTGCACATTATTTTCGTAATGATGATTGTGTATATTCCTCTCGAAAAAGACTTCTATGGACTCATTAGATAAGTAATTTAGTAAAAATTATATCAAAAATTTTTTTTTGCCACACATGCACGATTTTTTTATTTTCGTACCTATTAAGCTGGCATAAGGTACCAGTTTTTTTATTAGTGGGCAAAAAAAGTTGGCGGTGGGCAAAAAAGTCGTCAGTAAGCTCACAAGTTTTTTCCCGCTTCCGCCCTTCTTCTGCTGCTTACTTTTTTCTTCCGTTGACAAAATTTAGTTCTGAAATAAAAATTTTGAGTTAAATAAAGATTTTCAGAATTTTCTAAATTTTCTTGATTGTTAAAATTTTCTAGATTTTTTAAATTTTCTAAATTTTAATATTCGAAATTTTTTGAATTTTATTAATAAATATTAATACTTGTGTTGAATAACAAAAAACCGCTGCCAAGTCATTGGCACTTAGCTTCCTCCTATTCTGCTAGTGGAAGATAATTACATGGGACAATGAACTCATTCTTTGATTTAAATATTCGCTACTATTCGATACTAAAAGGATAGGTTAGGAAGACACTTGTAGGGGAGGGGTATCAGGGGAGTGGGGGTTAAGGTGGATATCAAAAGGATAGAGCTTCGTGATCTCCTAAAATAATTTACATATATCGTAATAAAAAAAAAATACCAGTAATTGCGGAATCGTTAATAACGTTAACAACTGCAAGTTACAAAATTGCGGGTGGCTTCATTTTTTTGTAAAAAATAATTTTTTTGTGAAAAAATTATTTTTCACGATTTTTACATACCCACAGCCGCCTTTCAGACCCTTGACGTTGTTTTCTATACTCCCATAATCGCTATTAAATTCAAAAGCTCATTTCCGTACTCCCAGAGTCTGCCCTTTTAATCCTCGTAATAGTTTTCTGTATCCATAGTCCTGGAGAGGTGGCTCTCACCGGAGATCCGCTCGGGACTGAAGCCCCGAGCTCTCTTAAGACGAGAGAACGCGAGCGTCAGATGAAGGGGGAAAATATTTCCAACCTTGTGGGTAGCAGTCTTTTAGTACACTATTGTTAATATATTTATAATTATTCATAATAAAAAGTCAAAATATTTTTTTCAAAAATCGAAAAATGGCCCATAGAATGTCATAAAATAGTCTAAATCTTAAAAGAAAATTTACTCGAATTCAGAATCATGAAAACATATATGCACGTCCAATCTTATTACGAATCGATCACGTAGTTCCAGAATTATAACAGTATACGTACGCACGCATGCACACACACACAGACAAAACCATCTGCACGGATATTTTATAAAACCATGAAACTCTAAAAACTATACTTAAGCTTTAATTATCAAATTATATGTTTAACCAAAATAATAATGTTCAGTCACACAGGTGAGAGTTGAAGATTTGAATCTTTATATCTTTTAAACTAAAAGGTTTCATAAGCACAAAAAGAACCTAGCCGAAGTGATCAAAAGATCAATCTTTTCCTAAAATTTCAACTCAATTTTAAACCTTTTTACTCCCGTAATTGTACGACATAAATAAACCATTTTTTTTAGTTTTTGATTTTATCTCAAAACTAGTCGCCAAATTTGCTTAAATCTTTACAACTAATAGATATCGTTTTTTTATTGTCATGAATTTTTTCAAAACAATTTAACATTTATTTTTTGAGTTATTATATATCGTTATCGAAAAATTACCTTTTATATCATAAAAATGAACAGATTCAGTCAATCTAAGAAAATCTTGCGGGAAAAAGTAGACCAATTTATGTTCTTTTAGATACACTATTGTTGAATATATTGTATAAATCATATCATTATAAAAAAGCAAAAATATTTTTTTCAAAATAGAAAATGGCGCTATAATATGGCCATAAATTGGTCAGAATCATAAACAAAAAATGACCTAAATTCAGAATTAGAAAAAATATATGATGTCAAATTTTATTACGATCACGTCACACACACACACACACACACACACACACACACACAGCCATCCGCACGGACATTTTCTAAAAACGTATGATTCGTACTCCAAACACCTCCAAACGCGTTTCCACGAAGTATTAGCAAAACTGAAAATTTTACTATTACAAAGCTTCCTCTTGAGGAGGAAGCAAAATTTTATTTTATTTATTTTTTATTCATGTAAGAGAGAAGGGGGGGCGTAATCACCCCAGGCACTTAAACAGTGCCCTTATTGAACCTCCCTTTGTATAAACATTCTCCTACTCAGATAAGCTAGCCCTTCTATAGTAGGTCAAAATAGCTCCCGAGTAGGCTGTCTATGTCGTTGCAGTTTGGAAAATAATTCTTCAAGCGCCAATGTCTAAGCTCAGCGAATCTGGGGCACGCAGTCAGAATGTAAATTGGCGTCTCCTCTGCTTCATCACACCATCTGCATACTCCTGTGTCCTTTTTCCGCCTTTCAACCATATATGTGGCGGTCCCCTCCGACACCACCATTGGACCGACGCGCCGCCTGGCGGACCACCACGCCGTGGCAGGCGCAAGGCGAGCTTGCAGGATTAGTTACGGCCTGGCCGCCGATCGGGACAGACCTTTCGGTCTTTTGTTAACTCTTAGTCTTACAATATAATATTAGTCTTAATTTATACCGAGTGTCTTATCATTGACTTAACCTAGTCTGATCCCTTTCCTGCCTTTAACTCCATAGGAGTGCAGAAGATAGAGAACCCTCATTCATCTCTAAATATATAAGTGTGTGTATATATAGTATAATCTGAGACATACTGATAATATACTTAGCGATAATCTATTGTAAGACAGGAGTCTGGAGTCGCTTATGTTGCCTCCGCTAGCACACTTGATCCAGTTTGCATAAGTGTTCCGTCCAAAATCTGTTTTGGCTTGTATACATCCTTGGGTATTTCGCCATTCCCTGGTGTGCTCGTCCTCTACCCGTTCGTGAATAGCCCCTTCTAGTAGGCAATTTGTGGCGCCCGTGAAAGGTTCAGTTCCGATCGGAGAACTTCGAGCTCCGAGAGAAGTGAGTCTATCGGCGATCTTATTACCCTTAAGTTCCGTATGATCTGGAACCCTGAATAGTCTGACTTTGTTGTTGTTGGCTAGTTAATTTAGTGTTGCCCTGCAGTCCCAGACCAGCATAGATGTCTACTGGGCATTAAGTGCCCTAAGCGTTCCCTGGCTGTCTGAGCATGTACTTATTTGCCTGACTAGTGCACTAGGTCCCATGATCCTCTGTGCACAGCTCAATATAGCATGAATCTTTGACTAAGTGATCGTAGTAAACCGCCTCAAGGAAAAGAAGGTTCCCCTTCCGTCCCTTCGACAGTAGTAACCGGAGTTGTGCCAATTAGGGTTCTGAATTAATCCCTATACCAGATATCTCCTGTCACTTCCCAGTCTTTACGTATTTCCTTTTATGTAAATATGTTTTGCGTGCATTGCATCGTGGAGCGAGCGTAAGGGTGGGCCGGTTTTACAAATTGTTTTGTGTGCTTATAATGACGATTAGAACAGTGAAATAGCGAAACAGTGGGATCGAGCAGACGGGGTTAGCTTCTAGGTTAATTCCCACGTGTGTTGGCAAATATAACTCTTCATCAGGTACCCTGAGGACTCGAATATGCCGTGTGCGTACGGCGATAATTTTTAGACTTGGGTGCTTCTTCATTACGTGTGTACTTAATACTAGAACTTTCTAAGCAGCGTTAGCTGATCTTCTTGCACTGCTCAGATCAAAAGCTCTAGCTAAATTGGTCGTGTTTTATTACTGGGCCTACATACCGCTGGCTGTGGGTGTTAATTGTGTATTCTTATATTTGCGTTATTTAGGCAATGGTTTACGTTTTTGCATGTGACTACGTTGCGTGACGTGTGACTGCACAGCATTATATCTTGTTATCCAAAATTAGGAGGCTAAAGAAGCATTCAATATACAGACATTGTATACAGAACATCAGTTACAATAACATTATATGTCGCCCAGTCATTCATAAACAACATTGTTGTGTTAAAAATATTCGTTAACATGATATAATTAATCCTGTTAATAAATTAAATAATGGAAAATAAATATTTATTTCACATGATATTTAATTTTATATTCTAATAAAAATATATTTATTGTAGATACGTGGGAGACTACTGTTGTCAACTGCAGTGTATTTTAAAATTATCTAGCAGATTGAAAAAATGTATACAAGATAGAGATGCCAAAAATCATATTTTGAAAATCTTTTGTAATAATGTACTTATGACAAATGACGTGTAGAATTGTTATTATCTGGTGTATTGCTATTATTATAAACATTTGCTTACTGTAAAATCATTTATTTTATTATCAGATCGCTGTTAAGTAAATTTTATAACGAGTTGAGCACCACGGCTTAAACTTGTCAGCGGAATGAGTACTCGAAATACATGTGTACCATTTCGATGTTTCGGGGCTCGCATGGGTTACTTCAGCCAGAATAAAGAGAGCATGTAACAGGTGCATTCCATGAGTCAGCAGATAGTATTCGGCCTCGAGACGAAAACTGTTCTGATGGGTTGAATGTCTCGGAAACCTGTAAGAATTATTTCCAGTGAAGTATTAATTCAATCTGAGTGGAGGAATTTGTTGAACATTGAAAGATATAAACAAAAACGCGTATTTTCCACTTTTTCGCTTAAAACTCGTTTCCATTAATCCTGACAAAAAAGTTATAGAAATCAAAAATCATCTTAAATTTCCTCAATGTAGGCAAAAAGCCGAATTTTTTGTTAAATGTTTACCTAGCAAAACATCGCTGAAAGCGAAACGCTTTGCCTTTCACATGAGGCACTCGCCTATCTTCTAAGGTTAAATGAAACGAATGACATATCGCGAAATTGGCAGAGGCTTGTATGGGTATTAGGTTAAAGGGTGAGAAGAAATAGTTGAAATAGCTAAGGTCCCGTCTGTGTAGGTGGTATGGTCGGCAGAAGGTCGGTGATGGATTCTCATGCGATTTCGAGGTCAGAATGTCTTTGTGGCTCCCACTCGGCCGGATATAGGTGCACCTATATAGATATAGACACATGGTGGTCATACAATATGTCATATATTCAATATATATAGTATGTTTAAGTCTAAAAAGTTGGTTCGAGTAAGTACGATTTGTAATAGAGGGCCAATACTCATATGTATTAGAGGCTGCGCACGGATGGAATGACCAGTTTTGGTAAATCAGGCTTCGCCTCCATAAAAAATATTTCAATTGAATATTCTGGATTTTTTAATAAAGAGGGTTTGTTCAGATTTTTATTCTCTACAAATCTACTGCAGAATATCGATGAAAACAACCTTTTCATTAAATATGGCATTAAAATAGTTATAAAAAAACACTTTCGTGGTCAAATCCAACAGACGTTCGCCTCGGGTATAATAGTTTCTTTAAAACTATTTATACTCGGCGAGTTCCTAAAAACGCAAATAATTGCAAAAAAGGTCTAATTTTTTAAAACTTTGAGTAACTTTTTTGTTTATTGATGTATTATTACGAAACTTAACTTGAATATGTGTTTTGGATTATAGAACAAGTGTGCAAAATGATTTTCCCCGAATCCAAAATAGCGGCCTATTAGTAAATTATTAGTGCGTTATTTTGAGTAATCTCTTATTTTTAGCACAATTTTTTCACGGTAAGGATGGATTTGATCACCCTATTCAGTACCTATCAAGAGCATTGAATAAAGCGGAGAGAAATTACTCTACAACCGAAAAGGAGTGTCTTGCAGTGTTGTACGCTTTGCACCAATTCAGACCGTACTTGCTGTGCCGCAAATTTACCTTAGTGAGTGACCATGAACCATTAAATTGGATGCACAGTAGAAAGGACCCTGGACAAAGATTAATGAGGTGGATGTTCCGGTTCACGGGATATGAATACACTTTCAAGTACAAGCCAGGAAAGTTAAATAAAAATGCCGATGCCTTGTCAAGAAATCCGCCAGAATCGACAGAAAAGGAGATGACCGAAAAGGAGATAAACGAGAATCTACCAAGAATCAAAGTCATGATCATCGGAGAAAAGCAGAAATCCGAGCAAGAGAAAGCAAAGAGCAAGGCACCGACAGAGAGAACAAACATTCGAGATAGAATAAAATCAGCTTCCGATAAGCCAACTGGACCAAGAGGAAGAGGTAGACCAATGGGAGCAAAGACAAACAAAGAGGCTCCTAAATTGGACCACAGTGCCATAGCTCATAGGACTCGGGGAAAAGCCAACAAAGTGGAGAGTCCCATCGCTCAATATATCAAACAAGGTGCCATACCGAAGGCACCAAAAGCAATAAAGGGTACTAAAGCAAGCGAAAAGCCTCTACTAACATTACCAAAATCAAAGCCAGACACACTTGTGACCAGTGAAGATGAAAGCACCAAAGACACTCAAAGCGATGCTGAATCAGAGGCATCACTAAGCAGTAAATTTTCGCCGACACGTAGATCGTGGCTATCATCGACAGCCTTAGTTGGTAGTGATATAGAAAACCCACCTTTACCAGATCCCAGATACAGTGGTCTGAGAATCGATGACCACGAGAGCGAAAATGCGAATTCAGACGATGACGCATCTTCCACGGACAGCCAAAATAGAACCATCAGCAATATAGAGGTGAATGTAACGGCAATAGAGCCATCAACCTCGGAAGTGAGCACAGACGATGACTCAGTAAAAGAATCTTCCATCAAGACCACTCTTAGTAGAGAAGAAGTAGAGAAGGCAAGTAAAAAGTTCGAAGAAAGTATGAAGAGATATGAAGAGAAGACCATGAATCAAGAAGAAATTGAGGCAGATGCTAAAGAAGAGCTTGAAGTACCGTCATGCTTCTCAGAAGGAGAAGAATTAACTCCAGAAATGCGGTTCCGAATTCACGAATTGAATCCACACTACGGAACGGAGCATATGGACCAAGTTTTAGGAGACAGAGTAAGAGAATTAATTGAAGACACTCAAATGAAACTCCAAAGGAGAATGGAGAATAATCATAATTACCCAAATTATGAATCGGACATGAGTAGCGATGAGATGATAATACCTGGTGAAGGAAGAATCTCTGACACATCAAAAATAAAGAACTGTCCACCCATTGCGAACAGTACCCGAAACAAGAAGAAAATTAAAGGTATATTGACAGAAATCGAAGAAAATGAAGACCAAGAAATCGATATCAGGTATTCCAAACCATCACAAGGAGTCATACCTTTCATTTGGCCAATACCTGGAACATTAGAGCCAATAAATAAAAGATATGGACCAGCAGCAACTAGCGTGAAAACTAATCGTGGGTCCATGAGCGGGAAAAGTGAAATTTGCGCACCAACACGCGAGAATGTAACCAGTGTGAGAGAATGTCTAACCTACAAGAAAGATAACTTTGTACATTTCGTGTCAAAAGACTGTGAATGCACCAGCTCCATAAGCAAATTATTAAAGGAAATTGGAGCCATTGACCCCTTCAACTTGAAGAGCAAGAAGCCGAAAATTGGACAAATCTTGGTAACCCCTTACAAGAAACACGAAATTTTCTCCATAGTATTGAAAGATAAATACTTTCATACCATAAAAATTGAAGATTTGAACGAAGCGTTACTGAATTTGAGAAAAATCATGATCGATCGAGAGATTAGGAGCTTCAGAATATCGAGACGTGGAGACCTCACGGATGAACTGGAACCTGGACTCATGAGTGAATTACTAATCAAAACGTTCATTAATGCGCCAATAAAAATAACTATCTGCTATGGAAAGGTTCAACTACCCAATGAATCCGAAAGAAAAGGAATAATAGCTACTCTACATGACACCTTGACCGGAGGACACAAGGGCGTCAACCAGACTTACCAGAAGATAAGAGAAAGATATTATTGGCCCGGAATGAGGAACGACATATTAAATTATATAAGGAGGTGCGACAGCTGTCAAGAAAAAAAGATTGAAAGGTTCAAAACCCGAGAACCCATGCTAATAACTGATACACGCATAGAAGCGTTCGATAAAGCATCAATCGACACAGTCGGCAAACTCAGACTGACTCCAAGCGGAAATTGTCATTTGCTAACCATGCAGTGCAATTTAACTAAATACCTCATTGCCATACCGATCAAAAATTTGAATGCCACCACTATAGCGGATGCTTTGGTTCGGCATTTAATATGCCAATTTGGTGCCCCAAGGGCAATACTATCTGACCGTGGGACCCTTTCTAACATCGTCCAATGTATGCTGAAACTATTAAAAGTGAACCAATTAACAACCTCAGGTTACAGACCTCAGACCAATGGTTCGTTGGAACGAAGTCATGCTCCACTTGTCGAATTCATCAGAATTTACTCTGAAAAATATGATGATTGGGACAAGTTAGCACCTTTCGCGACCTTTACTTATAATACCAGTGTGCATTCTGCCACTAACTTCACACCCTTTGAATTGGTTCACGGGAGAATGGCACGTTTTATAATCAAAATATCCTCTGATGAAAAATTAAGAACCTATAACACTTATATAAGGGACCTCATATTGCGACTCGATGAGATGAAATTAGTGGCGGGAGAAAATCAAATCATCAATAAGAACAAATCCAAGGAAACTTATGATAAAAAGGTTAGGAAATTCAAGGGAAAAGTGGAAAGTTATGCACGATTAATTAACGAACCCCGTACCGGAAAATTTGATGGTTACGAAATAAACCTTTAAAAATTATCGAGTTCATTGGCAGAAATGTTACGTCCGAATGAGCGCAACCCACCAATATACTTACTCTATACGAGTTCCTATCTTAATTATTATTATTCTAATCGGATTGAAAATGAAGGAAATCCCTTTTGGCTACCGCAGACGCGGTCACTGCCTTCCGGGAAAGGGAGCCGGATAACGAAATCACTTATTCACACGGGGTTAGAATTTCTACAACACTTCTATATTTATGGAATTGAAATAGAGAAAAGTACCTTATTATGGGGTAAATGTATGAGTGTGTGGGTGTGTGTGTCGGAAGATGCGCGCCAGCAGGAGGTTGCAGCTGTGGATCCTTGGCGCCTGGTCCTTGCGTCGGTGGTTCAGTACGGTCAGGCTGTTGGTGGGCCGGCGGTTCTCAGCTTCTCTCCGCAATGGCAAGCAGGTGTGGACAGATGGGCGCCTCGATGCGTCTGCTTTCTTTCCAGAGGCGAGAGGATGATGCGCCTTGCGAGGCGATAGATTACTTGCTTGTTGTATGGACTGTCGCTTGGGGAAGTCCTCGATCTCCTTACGAATGGAAACTTTACTTGTGCCTGGTACTAGTCCTTATAGAAACTATTTCGTTGTCTGGCGGGACTTGGCAGCGATTCGGTTGCGCCTTACCGTTGGAACCGGATCGGATCTTCACACCCCTTTCTCCAGGCTTTATATGCTGGTTCTGAGCTTTTTCCTCATTCCTTATTTGGAGAGGTGATGTGACTTTTCTCGGCCTCTTGTCTAATTGGAATTTATGACAGGTCAATTCATAACTACTGAATTTTATTGTTCTAAGTTGGGAATCAAGCTTCATTGTTTAGCATCTCCCGCTGCTCTGTCGTTCTGCGCTCTCTTTGAAGAGCGCACATGTGTGGACTTCCAGAACTATCTGTTCTGGCTAGTCGTAGTAATTAATATCTCCGCCGAATTCTTTAATTCGGCGTATTCTCAGTTCGCATGATCATCGTTGCGGGTTACGTGTTATCTTATGGGTTTGTTTTTGGCTTGTTTGTTCCGTGTTTCTGGTCTTTTTCTGCATTTCTTACGGGAGTCGGCTTAGATGTGTACTGCTGTTCTTTTTGGTCTTTTTGTTGGGGTGCGACCTCCTTATCAGGGGGTGGTTGTCGATGCGGTCGTGTATACGTGTGGTGTATTTTCCTGTGTGTCGCGTGTAATTACTTGGTTGTTTTATATCTTATTTTTGTGTGCGTAATGGAATGAGGAATTCCATTACAGAAAGATGTCATTCTCGAGTCCCCAATGAAAGAAGGTCAGAAAACACGATTTGACAAATTAAAAATGTCGACAGATTCGACCCGAATTGCGAATAATGATATCCTATTACTCTATTTTTATCTTTTGTGAATTCAAATTAATTGACTTATTTTGCAAGGCATGCATATTCAATACTTATTATTTTACAATTAATATCATAATTATGGCCACATGCGGACCCCTGTACCAAATAGACCCTTTGCGAATCCGTAATCCCGAATATATTTTTGAGATAATTGGACCCAATAAAGATCAAGAAGGCTGATTGGAAGATACAAATCGACATCAACGTGGATGAATTCATACAAACGCACGGACCCTTGGACTCCTATAAGACTGTTTACAACAAATGCATAACAAGGATCGAAGAGACAAAATGCAAGAATGCCCTAGGACTGGACCTGATAGAACTCAAGCATCAGACCTTGAACAGCATCCAAAAGGACATCAATGAGACCATAAGAACTATGGGACATTATAGTCTCCCAGCAGTAAGAAATCCTAGAAGTATCCGGATGAAAAGACTAGCACCCCTAGGCATAGTAGGCACCTTAAGCAAAAGTTTGTTTGGACTAGTAACCACAGATGACGTAGAAGACATCAACAAAAACATCGATAATCTATTTCAAGATCAAGCAAAGATGGTACAAGTAATAGACAAAAATGCACACATTGTCTCCGCTCAATTTGAGGAGCTGTACAATATAACCAAGAACCATCAAAGAGCCATCCAAAATTTTGAAGGAGCCATGACCAAAACAATTACCACAGTCTTAAAAGAAGAAGAAAAGTTAAGATACTTAATAGAAGTAACCGCTTACATGAGACATCTAGAATCAACTTTAGATCACCTGATAAGAGGAAATGAAAAGATTCTGAAGGTACTAAGACAATTGAAGGAAGGAAAAGTGCATCCTGATCTTCTAACAACAAACATTTTGCATCAAATTACAACTGATGTAAAAAGGACAAGCGGAAATTTGGATTTCGCTATACCATTAGAACACCTGAGGGTTGAAGAAGTCACCAAAATATCGAAAGTCGACGCCATTCATGAAAATGGGAGAACGATAGCTGTAGTACAAGTACCTCTGGTCGAGAGAGATCCGTACCAAATATATAAATTACACGCTTTGGCAGTACCACAACATAAAGCCAATGGCACCACTGGACTCGCCTTCATAGAACCGTCACATAAATATATTGCCATAAGTTCTGATGAAGAGAAGTACATAAAATTTGATGAAAATCCTGCAACCAAATGCATGAAAACCCATTATGGACATGTCTGTCCTATGCTAGGACCCCTTCGAAGCATACCAACTGTGCAGGACTGTGAAGCAACTATGTTACTGAACCCCAGTACCCGGACCTTGAGAAGTTGCGATATCAAATACAAAATCGGCACCAAGACCCAATGGAAGTACCTAGAGAATGACCAGTCTTGGCTATATTCGACAATGAACCCCGAACAATTAAGACTCTCATGCCAAGGTCAAAAAGATACCAAAGTTACCCTAAAAGATGCTGGAATCATACGCATTTCACCAACATGCGTAGGAAGAACAGCAGATACCATAATCATTGGACAAGAGAGCAAATCCAGCCAAACCACGTACCTATATAAGCCTGAAATCGACCTAAAAATACAGGACATGTACCCAGTTTTAACCGAAAGAGACCCAAATCTAGATAACGCCATGCCCCAAAACATTGAAGTACTCGGACCAAAATTAGGTTTTACCCAAGCAAAACCCTTGGACCAAATGATCAATGAATTGAATGAAATTAAAGAGCATAAGAGGCGAGATTACCACACAAATAGTATATTGTATGGTGGTCTAACCTTTCAGCTAATAATGATAGTGGGAATAATAGCACTCATTATGGGGATGAAGTGTGGGATGATGTTACCTTGTCCAAAAATGAAGACCCGAACCTATAATGTGGATCAATCCATCGAAATGACTAACGATAACCCTATCCCCATTCAAAATCGAACAACCCATAACAAGTCCCCAGGAAACTCTAACAAATCCAAATCAAAAAAGAATAGAATTAGAAAACCCTTGCCAAATTGTTCAAACATCCAATTCGATAATACCGCGGAAGGCGATTATTAAATCTAAGGACCCTGTATATACACCCTATGTACCACCATGTAACTTCAATCGTATCCTGTAAACATAATATTCATTCACAGCACAAAATAAGATGACCACAAGGACCAGTACATCAATGTTCTGCGACATTGAAATACCTCTATGGACCATAATAAGAGAATTCGAACCCATAGGCACACCAAATGCCGTACATGTGGAGGACCATAGAACGGACCCAAAGAGTAGAAAAATTACTCTGACCTTCGACACTGAAAGACAAGCCATAAAGGCCAATGACCTTAAAGTCGCGCTCATGAAACAAAATAAGTTCAAGAGACGTGCAAAATCGATGCCTGGACCAACAGGGGAAACCATACCTAAGTCACCCAAAAAGACTAATATCATAAAATCAGAAGTGCATGTCGTTACCAACACGCAGCACAAGGACCATCTGAGTAAGAACAGATTATTCTGCCTGTTACCCTGGGAAGGCAAAGACAAAGAAAAAGACGAAATGTTCTTTAGACATTTCGCCCAATTTGGACCAATGATATATTATGAGACAGTACGAGATAAGAGAGGACGTCTGTCATATGGCTACGTACAATACTTCAAAGACAAAGATGCCGAAGTAGCAAGGACCGAAAGTAACCCTATATACAAAGCGACCATTGCAGAACCAAGGAAGTTAACTCGCTTCGAAAATGGACTGGAGACCAAATTCCATCCATTTTGTAAGAAAGAAGTAGATCTGACCCTCTACAATCTACATGACATAACATGCAAGAAACAGAGCATGTGGACCAACACCAAAAATCCCGAATTCGAGTGCCAGAACATCCGAACACCAACTTTGGATGAACTAAAAAACACTCTTGCGTACCTAGAAAGCTTAGAAGAAGCAAAGTCAAACCAAGAAAAGGAACCCAAAACCGAACACGGACCAGTCACCAAGGACCCAGACACAGCAAGCGCGATCACTGATGACCAGAAAGAATTGACCCTGGAAATGGACCAAACTAATACATATTTTATAACTCGTATACAAAATAGAGGTGACACCGAAGACACCTGCGAAAGTATGAGTGTAGATGAATGAGTATGATCGAATAAACCATATCCTAAATGAAAAACCACCTTTTTCACATGTCTTCATCAACTCCAACGCCGCACCTGTACCCCACATCTTCAATAATACACACCCAAACACTCACACAATACACCACAACAGAACAAGTACACCATCACCATAAAACAAAAGATCATTGCAAAGAAAACATGGAAAGAAACGTTAATGATGACAAGTGTGAGTCACAAAAGACCACTTAAGCTGAAATGTTTCTAATAACTCCATACTCAGTAAAATGAGAACATATTAAAACTTAACCCATAAACAACAAAAAACACACTCTTCTATATTGTAATGGTAGTACCATTACAATATCTGGTTCGAAAGACCATTCTCTAAAGCGCCACTCTCCATGTGCGCATAGCACCTAGTTATACAAAGTTCCTCTTTAATGCATCTTTGTGCACTCTGTGAGACACTATTAAACCCAAATTAAACCATTTAACCCTCATCATTAAAACCTACCTCACAAAAGGACATTACTACATCTAGTGGGTCCATTGCGCATAAGTCCATTTGTATGCTATTTGCAAATCATCACTCCTCATGAATTTGCAGCATACATTTGGATAATGCCACCACAAATATCACCAGCCTTACGAAGCTACCAGTTTCATTAAACCATTAACAGCAGTAGCTTCTGGACATGAACAGCAATAGCTTTCGGGTAGTACCCACAATAAACTCTCGACCCGTTAAATAGGGCATCACACTATACAAAAACTAAAGATAAATGATGACCAGCACACGGCCGGACTGATATCTTAACATAACAACAAAGTTTTTTTTTTCTTCTGAATGAAAGAATGAATGGTACCCAACAGCTTACGCGCATCGAACCACGTTTAACCAACTACCCGAACCCCATGACAAAACGAAACCCAAACGAAAACCAATATAATGAACCCTAAGGACCCAATGAACATAACATAACCAAGCATGTTAAACAATAAGCAATCCCAAAATTTGCAATACACGGACTATATTAATTCAAACCAACTTGAATTGTTACAGAATGGACCCCCAAATAATGGACCTGTTGAGCAGCATCACACTGCTGCTATTCACTCAAGTAGGGACCACTCACCTACTGGTGCAGTTCAGAGGAAATGTGCGAAAGATCAAACGAATCTTTCAAAGCATAGGACCATGCAGCATCACTCAGAAAACTGACCTAGAGGATGCGCAATTAGTTGCAATAAACTATCAAAAGGCTGAAGACACAAAGAAGGCTTTAGAACTACAAAAGTTTGTAAGGACCCCTGAAGACAACAAGACGTGCACCATCATGCAAAAGAATGATCCAGAGGACACGCAATTAGTCGCACTAGAGTACCAGGAGGCTGAACACGCCAAGAAGGTTTCAGATCTAGAAAAATTTGTAAGGACCCCTGAAAACAACAAAACACCCATCAACGGTACATCTCACACAACACATACCACCCAAGAAGAAAAGAAAAAGGAAATAAAAGGATCAATCCTAGGAGAAGGACCATTTAAAGTAACGAGAGTGACTTATCAACCGGATCGCAGAGTGTGCGTGCAATACCAGGGCGATACGGAAATGACAAAGAGCCATTTCAGGGGTATAGGACCAGCAAAGATAATAGAAGATGATGCAGATAAATTCACGATCGAATACCAAATGATGAGGCATGTACAAAAGGCACTAATGGTCGTGAGCACGCCCATACATATCAAACATGAAGAAGATGACACGGACACCCAAAAAGTCACGAAGGCACCAAGAAAGGAAAAATCCACAGGACCAGATCAAAAGAAACCACCGACAAGGGAGCCCTTCATACCCCCAAAACCAAAAACTCACAGGACCCAAAAGAGCCCAAACAACAACGAACTACAACGAAACGTAATGACCAGGCTACAACTAGTTGACGAAAAAACACTAGTGGTGAATTATACTGGACCGAGTCACAAGTTGGCACCATACTTTCACAAAATAGGACCCTGTACATTTGAGGAGACATCAAACACATCAGGCCTAGCAGAGGCAGAAATAACATACAGAACAGCAAAGGAAGCGGAAAAAGCCCTAGAAATAAAAGATTATAAATTCTATCAACCGAATTTTTTGATCCCAACATCAAACATAAGGACCAACCCACCAGAACAGTCAAGACCACAAGCTCCCAATAAAAACCAGCGACACGATGATACAGCAGGACTGAGAATATGTGTACAAATACCCCTAGAAATCACACATGATGAATACATCAATGAATTCACACAATTTGGACCCATTGAATGTATAACTGCTGTGCCAATGAAAGACCAAAAGGACGAGGAAAATCCAAAGCATATGGGTTTCATAACATTCTTCACAGAAGAGGATGCCAAAAAAGCCATGAAAGGCTGTGACATGAGGTATGGACCAACATGGGCTACTCCAGCAAGACTAAGAGAAGGAATGGCTCAACAAAGACGAGAACACGATGTCTGCAAGAAAAATGTGGATATTAGATGGCGGAAGGAACACCTGAAAATATGTAGAATTCAAAACGGGGACTTCAAAATTGAACACAAGCTATGCAGGAACTTAATTGAATATAGAAACTGGGACCTACATCTCACGTTCTGCCAAAAAGGGACCACGGTAGGAAAATTGGAGAAACCAGAGGAAACAAAAACAGATGAAAAGGATCAAGAAGAACAAGAACCAACATCATTATTGGACCAATCCATAATTGGCAACGAACATTTAATTGACCCCTTAATACCTATGGACCCAAAAGAAGAAGATGACGACATTTTCGACAGGCTAAGCCAAGTTAGCCTGTCCACCAACGCAAGCTTTTAAACTAAGATCAAAATCTTTCTCTTTATGTCGATAGACAATTTTTTTTTAAGGACCAATCATGTAATCATGGACCAAAACTATGAACCATAATAAATATATTTTTGTAATTTTATAAATGGACCCGGACCTTCTATCATGGACCCATCCTCACATACATATATATTTAATTATATGTATGTATTTATATGTAATACTAATATAATATAAGCACAAAATACTAACAAAATGAATTATTTAGATACACGTAAGAATGTTCGAAATGCAATAAGATAAGTTAATCATAATAGCAGCGATTTAATACATAAGATAGAATGTACATGACCAATGGACCACGGACCAAAACCAACAGCAAAGTAAGTGAAAACAACGAACAAAAGGAAAGCTCGATAAATTCACACATTTCTTAAATAATCCGAAATGATACGAGGTTTAGACCCATCCATAAACCCAACTGAAAACATAAGAACGTAAAAGTTCAACTAAGATTCATCTCTTTCTAGAAACTCTCTTGGACACTCACATGCATCATAAAAATAAAAAGGATGCCAAATAAAAACACTAAAAGAGAACAAAGCCAAACACATGATAAACATCATATAGATCATGTGTAAAGCAATAACTCTCAAATGACTATATATAGAGAGAGAAAGAATGAACAATGCCAACGCAAAGACATCACAAATAATGCACGTTCCTTTAAAATGGACCCAATACTTTCGTATTATTTCGGCATATTTTATCTTTTCAAAATTTATCTTTTTTAATATATTACCAAGAATGTTGTTATTCACGAGACCATCAAGTACCCGGACCCTTAGGGAACGCGTGGTTTGCCGAGGACGACAAACGTTCTCAAGGGGGGGAGGATGTTATGTGACAACTTTCCCGTGGCTATTATTCGAGATTTTATTTCGAATATAGCTTCGAGAAAGTTCCACATACAAAAAGCATAGCGAGTATTCAAGGCCACTAAAATATCAAGTGACCAAGAATCTCGCTGAGCTAAACACCTTCCCCGCCGACGGCTACTTGCGCGCGTGCGATGCTGCGATTGCAGTTTCGGCGCTTGACCGTTGCCAGGCCCCGTAAGACCTAATGAGTGCAACAAGCGCCGACGCTGTGACGTAGCGGCGGAGAAATAAAGCTTGGGACAGCGTGGGAGGTCCGGAAGACTTCCGAGCGTCCCCAAGCCAAGCTACTCTGCACTCTGTGATCGGGCATTGAAGCCGGCGGACCTATAGATTTTTACAATAGATTTCAGTTCAGATTTTAAATTCAGATTCAAAATGTAAATCCATTGTTCGGATAAATACGAGTGTTTAATTCTTTCTTGTCGGGAAGCTATTAATTTCATTTAAATAAAGATTTGGACCAGATAAATACAAGAGCATATTCAGTTGTCTTTGTTCAATAAGAGAATTTGCCCGAAGCAAGACTTTTCCATTTTCATTGAGGGAGATTTACTAATTGCTGAACAGAATAAAATTGAGGTAAGAATTTTGACTATTAAAAATACATGACAGAAAGAGCAAGAGAAAATTCGAGTTTAGTTTTGCTGAAATTCAAAGGTTAGACCAACTTTGAAAAGCATTTCCCTGTAGAGGGGAATTGATGCGCAAACTCTCTCGCAAAAATTAATATTTTAGTCAACGGAAAAACCCCTCGGGTTTTTCACGTAACAATGATAAAGGTTTGGAAGTTTCAAATTGATTTTCATTGTTTTTAAAAATGATAATGTCTATTATTTTTACAAAATAATGAGATTTTTAATAGTAAATAATTTAAACAAATATTTGATGAATACAGATAAATATGTCAGAAGAATTAAAATCTAAAGAAGCAGAGAAATCAGGTAAAAATGGTAATAAACATAAAATCTGATTCGAAAGTCAATGAAATAAAAAGATTATGCAAATATAGAGAAAACAGATATCAGAGTTAAAATTTTAAGAAAAATGTAGATCACGTTTAAATAGATTAAATGCTACATCTTATTCAAAGGCAAATGAAGCAAATATTACATAAATACAGAAAAAATATGTCAATTAAATCAAAAGTTAATGAAACAATACGATGACGTCATAATAGAGTAAATGCAACATCCGTTTCAAAGACAAAAGAAGNTGTAACGGGGTGGGCTCGACAATGTCGTGCGGCCGCGGAAATGCCGCACGTCAACACACAGTGAACGTCGTATAGCGTCTGGCTGGTCCCTCGGTGATCGGCGTGGTGATAGTGCGCAGACGTTAGCCGCGTAGTGCAATCACTACCACCAGTGCATTGCCTGCCAACTTCCGTTAAATGCGTGGTACGCCCAGGGTACCACGCTTATCCGCGTAACCGTGAGTCTACCAGCGGGATGGTACTCGGGGAAATACAAATGAATACACTAGGGATAACGATAAAAGGTAGGTATATTGTGACTCTACTGATGATACAAATCGGTGTACAAAGCTCGCACGCGCGATGGCTAGAGGATCGCGCACAATGTCATACACGAAGCCGGGTCGAGGACTCGGTGGCAGCGAGTCCAGACCTGCGGCAGCTTCGCGTGGAAGATAATATAAAACGCAACTTACTCGGTCGCCGGTTCGCCGTTAGCTAACTCGCCCTCGCGTTCCTTACAGCACTCCACGGGATTCCGGGCCGCTCGTACTCGGGTCTGGAGGCGTCCCTCCAGGTGTTGACGTACTCGGTGAGTCCCGGTGTACGCCAGGTGCAGTAAAGGATCCGCGAATTATTTGCGGTATATCGCCGATGTTGATCCGGCCGAAGCGAACTCGAGTCTCCTCGCTCGCTCTCTCGCGCGCGTACCTAACCCTATCGACGTCGGCCGCCGACGTCGTCTGCTAGCATACGCGCCGACAGCTCCGCTTCGCGCGACTAAGGAACGCGCGGGAAATTCAAGCGCTCGTTACAAACAATAAGATCACGTCATAATAGAGTAAATGCAACATCCGTTTCAAACACAAAAGAAGCAAATAGATTACGTGAGAATAGAGAAATCAGAAAAGAGATTATTCTACAAGATGAAATGTAACAAAAAAATTGTGGAAATATAAAAAAAGAAAATAAAAATAAATAAATAACAATTTGAAAGATACAAATACATTTTAAAAAACCGCTGCCAATTCATTGGCACGTAGTTTCCTCCAAATAAATTTGCAGGTCCAATAAATAAATTATTGTTTTATTATACAGTATATCGACGTCTGAGTGGAATATGGGCGTATCTCGGAACCCGCTACGAGAAGGGCGTATCTCCGAAACCGCTCCGAGAAGGGCGTATCTTGGAAACCGGTCCGAGAAGGGCGCATCTCTGAACCCGCTCCGAGAAGGACGCATCTCGAAACCCGCTTCGAGAAGGGCGCATCTTAGAATCCGATCCGAGAAGGGCGCATCTCGGAAACCGCTCCGAGAAGGGCGCATCTCAGTACCCGGTCCGAGAAGGGCGTATCTCGGGATCCGCTTCGAGACAGGCGTATTTCGGGAGCGGTTTTCTTTCTTAAAATTTTGTAGTGGCAGCCCTGCAAATATTTATAATGCGTTTTCTGCCAAATAACGCAGTTAAAAATTCCGAAAAAATTTGGAGTCGACTCCAAGCTGTCACGCGTCGTATATATTGAGTAACTATAATAAATGTCAAACAATACTCAATAGACCGACAGTTATTTTATATATTATTTAAAACGATATTTTTGTAATATAAAACTCACCTGCACCTGTTTGGGCGATGGCTCTCCCTACTGAAAAAATTGCGCGAAAATCGAGCGATTTTTTTCAGTAGGGCTACCAGCTCACGATACATTAGTAGATACATTAGGTTTAAGGGTATCATTTTGGATAATTTCATAAAAAAATATTGTACAAGACAAATATAGAAAGAAGAAAAAAAAAATATATATATATATATATATATATATATTATATTGAATAATTTTATGTACAAACAAATAATAATATTTATAACATGAGAAGAAAACAAAATAATACAATTTTTTTTAATTTAATTATTATAATTAAAAAAATATTTATAAAAATTCAGGGATGGCAACAAAATGAACTTATTTCATTACTAATTCATAAAATGAATGAAATTCTTGAGGAATCACTTTGTCAACGTAGCACATTTTTCGCAAATCATTTCTTTTCTCCTTGTCGAGTGAGATTTTACTTTTGCTTACTTGTGTCAAAGGATATAACTTTCCGATGCATTTATTCGTCACAATTAAAATCGACTTTGGTTGTTCGGCATATTCGTATTTGACCAATACATTGGTTTCATCTTTGGAGACAACAATTTCTCGCAAAATGCTAATTTTAACTGCCTTCCAATTTTGATCATTGGCCAGCAAGCGGAAGTTTAAAATATCCTTTAGCGACAACTCGTTGACAATATAAAAGGGCTCGTTTTTTTTAGCACTTCTCATAATGTCACACCACTGATTTTGAGTAAAAACCGCCTTATTTCGGCACGAATTTTCTATAGTGGCGTGCATTGAATCGCCTATTATAATAATATTTGCAGGGCTGCCACTACAAAATTTGAGGAAAGAAAACCGCTCCCGAAATACGCCCGTCTCGAAGCGGATCCCGAGATACGCCCTTCTCGGACCGGGTACTGAGATGCGCCCTTCTCGGAGCGGTTTCCGAGATGCGCCCTTCTCGGATCGGTTTCTAAGATGCGCCCTTCTCGAAGCGGGTTCCGAGATGCGCCCTTCTCGGAGCGGGTTCAGAGATGCGCCCTTCTCGGACCGGTTTCCAAGATACGCCCTTCTCGGAGCGGTTTCGGAGATACGCCCTTCTCGGAGCGGGTTCCGAGATACGCCCATATTCCACTCAGGCGTCGATATTTGTGCTTTTTTCGACGTGCAACGACACCTCTAGTTATTTTTATTTATTTATTTATTTATTTAGCCAGAAAAGAAAAATACAGAGATATTATAATACACTCCGCATTTCCGCAAAGATAAACAAGGTTATCTGATCGCACTGGCATTATAATTATACAAAAAAACCGCTGCCAAGTCATTGGCACTTAGCTTCCTCCTATTCTGCTAGTGGACGATAATTACATGGGACAATGAACTCATTCTTTGATTTAAATATTCGCTACTATTCGATACTAAAAGGATAGGTTAGGAAGACACTTGTAGGGGAGGGGTATCAGGGGAGTGGGGGTTAAGGTGGATATCAAAAGGATAGAGCTCCGTGAACTCCTAAAATAACTTACATATATCGTAATAAAAAAAATACCAGTAATTGCGGAATCGATAATAACGTTAACAACTGCAAGTTACAAAATTGCGGGTGGCTTCATTTTTTTGTGAAAAATAACTTTTTCACAAAAAAATTATTTTTCACGATTTTTACATACCCACAGTCGCCTTTCAGACCCTTGACGTTGTTTTCTATACTCCCATAATCACCTTTTAAAATTTTAAAGCTCATTTTAGCACTCCCACAGTCGCATTTTAGACCATCGTAATCGTTTTCTGTATTCCCACAGTCGCCTTTTTGACCTTTGCAATAGATTTCTACATACCCACAGCCGCCTTTCAGACCCTTGACGTTGTTTTCTATATTCCCATAATCGCCTATTAAAATTCAAAAGCTCATTTCCGTACTCCCAGAGTCGCCTTTTAGATCCTCGTAATAGTTTTCTGTATTCCATAGCTCCTGGGAGAGTGGTCTCACCGGAGATCCGCTCGGGACTGAAGCCCCGAGCTCTCTTAAGACGAGAGAACGCGGGCGTCAGAGAAGGGGGAAAATATTCCAACCTTGTGGGTA
>CM053170.1:19082276-19118899 GCA_012977825.3 Pteromalus puparum | reverse complement strand
ACACCATAGATGTAACGAATTCCAGTATTTACCAGTCTCTGTAGTTTGAGGTCTAGTTCTTTGGTCAAGTCACAGTATACCAGTGAACAATAGTCAATGATGGGAAACAGGAGAGCCTGCACAAGATGTTTGCGCAGTCTAAGGCTACTGCTTTTTCGAAAGAAGTTTAGACGGTACATTAAAGAGTGTGCACGTTTGCATATTTCCTTGACATGCTCTTTCCAGGTTAGCTTCGAATCTAGCAATAACCCGAGACTGCGCACGGATGATTGATACTCGACCCGGGCTCCTCCTATGTTTATGTAGGTGTTAGCTACAGTTGGTAAAGAGTTTATGTAGTAAGGGGAGCCCAGGACGATCGCCTGAGTTTTGCTGACGTTTAACTTCAAACGATTTTGTGCTGCCCAGCCTGAAATCCTCTCGGCATTAGCTGTCATCCTAACGGAACAGGAATCCAGCTCCTCGAGGGGGCATTGACAGTAGATCTGGAGGTCATCCGCATAAATGAGGTGATAGGTGTCTGAGTCAAGGCAGAAGCCGATGTCATTGATGTATAACGAGAATAGCAGGGGGCCCAGGACGGACCCCTGTGGGACTCCCGTGTTGAGAGGGCGAAAGGTGGAGAGCTCGCCCTTATCACCAATGACAGCCTGCTCTCTGCCCGTAAGATATGATGCAAGCCAGCGGATGACCTGTTTCGAGAAACCGAAAGAGGTTAGTTTTGAGAGAAGTTTGACGTGACACACAGTGTCAAACGCCTTACTAAAGTCGAAGAGGAGGAGAAGTGTAACCATCTTTTTGTTTATCCCTAGCCTGATATCGTCGGTCAACTTTATCAGGCCTGACTGAGTACTATGTCCGGAGCGAAAGCCGGTTTGAAGATCATCAAGGCAGAGCCTCGATTCCAGATATTCAGATATTTGTTTGTGTACCAGCCATTCCAGTGCCTTTGACAGAAAACATAGAAGGGAGATCGGACGATAGTCAGAAAGAGATGTTGGGGAGCTGACTTTGTTTAGCGCATGCACTAGAGACTTTTTCCAGACAGAGGGGAAGCATGACTCGCTCAGGGACAGGTTAAAAATTCTACAGAGAAAGGGAGCGAGTACTGGCAATGCCTTCTGAATTATGCCCTGTGGAATGCCATCGCTGCCTCTTGCCTGGGAGTCAAAGTGCATTATCGCAGCTAAAACGTCCGATTCCGTTATCTCCCTGAAGTTAAAGTGTACGGGGGTGTTCAGACTCTCGAGCCCTTGCAGGTAGTCCGCAACGTCAGGGGCCAGCGGATCGGTGGAAATTCCGCTAAAGTGCCTGTTGAGGTCTTCAGTAGAGAAACGAGAGGGAGGTGATTCCCTGGAGGTGGTGATTCCAAGTTTCTCTAGCTCTCTCCAGATCTCACCGGCGTCAGTCAGAGACGCCAAGCGTGAATGATAATAATTCAGCCTGGCATCCTCGACCTGCCGATGAGCGTCATCCCTAGCTAGTCTATAGAATAGCAGGTCTAAGGGGAGACGCGATCTGCGAAAACGTCGATAGAGTCTGTCCCGTTCTTTCACAAGGTCACGAAGAGCCGTGGTGAACCACGGGTGACGTTTCGTTCGTGGGGTCACTGTTCGTAATGGGGCGAGATGGTTTATGGCGTTAGTCAAGTTAGCGTTCAACAGTGTGATGCAGTCGTCAAGTGATGATGTAGCG
The DNA here is from genome assembly GCA_012977825.3 of Pteromalus puparum. Taxonomy (NCBI): domain Eukaryota; kingdom Metazoa; phylum Arthropoda; class Insecta; order Hymenoptera; family Pteromalidae; genus Pteromalus; species Pteromalus puparum. The sequence goes on along the minus strand of CM053170.1, from coordinate 19,117,204 downwards.
AGCAATGACCAGTCGCACGCACCCAAGAAGTCCCTTAGCTTCTCGGCGCAGATGCCTTTGTAGTTTCTGTAAGAGTAAGTTTGAGGTGCGTGTAGTGGCATCTGTACGTCGAGTGTGGCCGTTATAAGGTCATGTCCGTTAATAAATGGTGTGTCGGTCTTCCAGTGTGCGAGCAGGCGATCCTGCTCGTCAATTAAGCAGAGGTCAAGCCAGGTGTCGGAATCCTGTTTGTGGTGCGTTGCACCATAGGGAACCGACAGAAGTGAGTTCTCATCTATGAATGACCTGATGAAATTGGCATCCTCAGAAGAGGAGAGCTGATCAGCGTTGAAATCACCCATGACAAGTTTAGTGGAGTAACAGTGCATGTGCGTGGTTAGTTTTTCCATAAAGTCACTGCCCTGGATGAAAGGGGCATGGGGTGGTCGATATACAACGCCGACGAAGATAGGGTTAACTCCCCTCGCTGAGACCTCACAGAAGAGATACTCAGGCTTCCCTGGCCTGCCCAACCAAGTGCCGTCGGATGAAGTGATGATTTTAGCTGTGAGAGAGTTGTGTATGTAGAGGGCCACACCTCCGCCATTCCGGTTTCTGTCTCGTCTGAGTAGTATGTAATTGTCCAGTAAAGGGATGGTTTTGATTTTGTCATCTAGCCAGGTCTCAGTTACAGCAATTACGTGAAAGAAGGGACGAGTAGACAAGAAGAGCCTAACCATCTCAATGTGACCCGTGAGAGAGTTAGCATTGAAATGGCAGGCCCTTAGTCCCTCGGACAGAGTTACCTTGGATGATGAAGATGTTGATTTAGATGACGATGAAGGTGGCGAAGGACGAATGATGTGTGTGTGAGTAAGCGTCGTCCTCTTCAGTGGATGATGGTGCTGTTGTTGTAGTTGTTGCTGCTGCTGTTGTTGATGGCTGGGGGGATCCTGGCTAAAAAAACGTCCAGGTCTTCCTCACTTCTGACGATGGTGGCCCTGTCCGAGTTGTTGGGGGACCGGACGAAGATGGTACCGTCCCTGACGTAGGACCTGCATCCTGGTCTACTCTTGACCTCCTGCCTGGTCCTGACGCGCAGTTTATGTATCTCTGGAGGAAGCAGCTCGTTAACGTTGATTAGCCCCTGATGGTTTGGAGCCTTTGCCTCCTCCAGGATACCTGCGTCGAGCTCTGCTGTGTGCAACTTGCCCTTCCTTATCTTCGCTCTGATGGTTGAGCGAGCGAGGGCATGAGAAGAGAGGGTGACAGCAATCGGTGGAAGTCTGCTGTCAGTGGCCTGGGTGTCAGCGGCCACATTCACTCTTCCCATGATTCTTGCCCCGGCTATGTCCCTTTTGAGGACCGTGGGGTCAAGGGCAGACACCACAGAGTAGGCCAGCAGGTCAATAGAAGTTTCCCTCGTGTAGCGCAGCCCTGTCAGAACAACGACGTTGTTGTTGGTGTTCCCCTGCTGCTGCTTGATCTTCAGCAGCTCCCTTCGGAGACTGGCAATTTCCGAAGGGACAGTGTTAGCAGGGGGAACGTTGTCGGACGAGGTGTGTTGAGGGGACTGCGCAGGAGGGGGCCTGGACGACAGATCTTGAACTTGTGCCCTTAGCTCCAAGATCGTCTGCTCAGCATTTGTAATGCGAGTTTGGAGCAAGGGCAGGTCGTCCAGGGCGATGAGTCGGTGCTCCAGTAGACCCAATCTCGTCTCTAATCCCGAGAGTTTGCTGGAAGTATCTCTCAAAGACTTCGCCGCCTCATCTTGCCTCGCACGGACGTCCTTTATTGCTGCAAGGATGTTCTGCAGGGTGACGTCCTTCCTTGCAGTAGTTGTTGTTAATGGACGCGCCGGCGATTGGTTGCGCGAGGTGCTAGTCGATGAGGGCGCTGATGTTGCTTTGGTCCTCTTGACAGTCCTCTGCAAGAGAGAGAGAGAGAGAGAGAGAGAGAGAAAGAGAGAGAGAGAGAGAGAGATGCAAGGGCTTTGCAGAGTAAAAAGTGGTGAAAAAAGTTCGTGGTAGGAGGCGAAAATCAGCGCAGCTTCCTCAGTCCATAACTGACCGCCAACTTATCAGCATCTGTTTTTTCTACCCTACTATTTTTTCTAACATGCGTATCCTGAGTGTTGCGGAAATAAACATTCGTGCCGTTTGCCACCGTGTTGCCTCACCGCCACCGCGTGACCCAATGCTTTGGGTTGATCGATCGGCATTGCAGTTCGGCAATGAAGAGGAGGTAGACGAAGAGGTTGCCGCTATAATGGCGTGCAACCTTGTCAATGTAGCACCGCTGGTGATGCATGTGGAGCTCGGGTCACCAGAGCGACTTTACCCCGAACTGGAGGAAAATCCAGATGAGGCGTGGGAAGATCCGGCAAGTGTGCAGGTGGATGAAGAGGCCGTGAGGGAGGTAGACGAGGACCAGGTGCTTAGAGCAGATGACGAAGAGGAGGCAGCAAGACTACGTCTACTTCGAGATGCCGAGGAAGAGAGCGAGGAAGATGAAGAGATGGAAGAGGAGGAGGAGGAGGAGGAGGAATCCATAAATGACTCCGGTGTCGATACTATCAGTATTGATAGTGATGCCGAGACGATCATTTTGGATCGCCACCCTGCGTTGCAGCCGGAATGAATGGAGGAGGAGGGCCCTGGCAGCAGCAGCAGTAGTGAAAACACAAGTGAAAGTGAAGACGATAGCAGGGATGAACCGTACGACCCCATACGCGACCCCGAGCGAGAAGCCCGATTACATAGGTATCTCGGGCTTCAAAAACATTTATATACGGTTCGACAGAGGTTGTTGCGGCTTAAACGCCAGAGAGATTTACAACGTATGCAAAATAAAATAAGGCGTGCGCGGGAACGACGAACGCAGTATTTAGCCACGTTAAATCGCGCTGAACGGCGTAACCTTCCTGTGCCACAAGTTGAACGCCCGCGTCGAAATCGAGACTTTTGCTACGGCTGCGGACGTTTTTATTTAGTGCAACGTGTGCGGTGGTGGTGGCGATGTGAGGAGTGCGGCTTCTGGCTGTGTCCGGACTGCAGCTCGGACCCATTGCACTGTCAGCGCAATGAAATAATAAACTAAAAGACAATTGCGCTTAGTGTTAGTTTCTAGTATAAGTTTTAGGTGTAAGTTTAAACTGAAAAAGTGTTAGTTTTTAAGACATAAAAACTTTAACCACCATCAGCAGCAGTAGCAGCAGTAGCATACAGAAGTGAGCAAATATTTGCGTAAATATATGTATACATAAATAAATATATGAATACCTGTTTGTGTATGTGTGTGTGCGTGCGTGTGTGTGCGTGCGTGCGTGCGTGTGTGTGTGTGTGTGTGCGTGCGTGTGTGTGCGTGTGTGTGTGTGTGTGTGTGCGTGCCCGCGCGTGTGTAAATAAAGGCTGCACTGGCGGACCCCGCGTTAGTCGTCTGCCAGCAGTCGGATCGCCAGCACCTATCACCAACACTTCGCAGGTAGTCGCCCTGTCGCTCTCCAAAGTGCCCTGAAAACCCCGAGGCACTTTGGATAGAAGGAGGGTAAGGTGGCGGGATTTCTCCAAAGTGTCTCAAAAATCAGAGGCACTTTGGATAGAGAGAGGAGAAGAGGGGATTCATCTCTCTCCAAAGTGACAGAGAGAGTGGGGGGCTCTCTCTCCAAAGTACAAATGGCACCATGGAGAGTAAACAATCTTGACCTTGACCTCTCACTGGCTCGGATGGGGGGTCAAGGTCAGTTTTGTTTACTTTATCCATGGTGTCGAGGTACTACTGGGGATAATAGGTTATAATAATTTAGCTTAAATTTTTTGGGGAAGACTCTACGCTTTGCACATTTGTGTTTAATTTTTTTTTTTGTAATAGTTTAATTGATTTAATTGCGAATCACAAAATATTAGCAACTCAGAGGAATTATTAATGACGGAATAAATTTATATTTTTATATTTTCATTACTATTGGACTTTGATATAGGAGATTTTTAGAATTTAGCCTTTAGTTTATTGAAACTTCAACGAGTAAAATAATTATAGATTTTTAAATCATTTATTGCTTTGGTTTTTATTAGAAAGTCTTTGAGAACACAATTTAACATTCAATTTTTAATTTTTATCGATAAGGGTAAAATTTACTTTGAATCCATTACGTAAATGTTATAGAATATTAACATTATTTTTGGGTTTTTATAATTTAACAAAGTAAATAACGAATGCTTTTAAAATCTTCTTGAATTTTCAATTTAGTGGTTTCATGTCGGTTCTTTGAATGATCATTACATCGTCATTCTCGTTTTAAATATATTGTCAAGATTCAAATTCAAATAATTTCACCGATCCTAACGCTGATTCTTTCTTCTGTTGATTGTGTTTTATACCCATCCCAAGTGTGCTTCCTAGCAACTTTTCCTTGGACCTGCTCAGTAGCGGTCACTCTAATTCCTATGGTTTGCTGGCTTTAGCAACCTCACCCCTAGGTTTGCTTGTAACAGCGACCACTCTTTTGATTCCTAAGCCTGCTGAGCAGCGGCTTTCCTTAAGACCTGCTTGGTAGCGGTCATTGATTCCAATTCAAAATACAACCAACGAGTAAAGAGGACTGACCAGAAAAAGAGAATTCATTTTATTCACTATATCATAATTTTGACTAATCTAAATCTTATATATAATTTAAGACAAAAGAATATCTCTAATTTAACTTATTTGCATGTATAAACACTTAACGAGGCACTCAATAGTGGGTTAAGAGCCATTTAAACAATTTACAGTGTATCAATGAATAATTTCGTTTACTAAACCTACGGTTAAACAATAAATTTTCAATTCTGGAGAAAGTAAAGCCATATTTAGTTGAGGGTATTTAAAATTAATTTGAGCAAACAGCTGGCATTACAGAAATTCAATTCACTACTACGCCATTTTCATTATTCACGCAATTATTATTTTTATTATTCTTAATATAAAACCAATATACTTTTCAACCGTTTAGTCTCAAACAGTGTTCTTGAAATTCCATAAATGCCACTTTTGTCACAGACTTTAAGCCATAGCTCCTATCTATAGCTATGTATGCAAAGTCTAATTATCTTTAAAGCTTATTATCAACTTTTAAGATCACAATCACACACAATACACTTACACGCTTCCAAGCTACAACTTTTACACGAAGTACACATAATACAGTGAACTACAGGCAATTTGTCACACTAGTCACGTCAACACTCCTTCAAGTAGAATTCATGTAAAAATGGATACCCACGATGAAGAACGAGAAGATTGGAAGCAGTGGAGAGAACCACAAGGAGACAATTATAAAAGAACGCAGAATAACAGTAATAAACCTATGCGATACAGTCAATGGAGCGCCTGGAACAACAAAAGGAATCATAAATATCAAAAGCAGTACTCCAACAAATCGCAAGCACTATTTCCAAGAGTAAATTACGGAGATGACAATACACCACAAACAAACTGGAGTGCCTGGAACAGCAAAGGGAACAGAGGGTACCTAGACAAGCCCTCCCAGTACCAGCGTTATAGTCACTCAGCGCATGACAGAGGGCAAACAGAAGACCATAGCAAATCCATAAACGATCATTTAAACTCCAAAGAGGCTCGTCACGAACCCGAGATGACGAGCCAAGCAGACAATTAGGGCAAAACATTTTGTTAATTTACGATGGTCATAATATGCCTTTTCATTGGTATGCACGTCGAGTTGAGACTGCAGCCCAAAAGGTACCCGATTACAACTATGGAGATTTCTTAGATAACCTTTGGGACAATTTAAGAGGAGAAGCTAAGCATATTGCAGAGCTTAATGATTTCCACAACCATTATCGATTATTGTAAATTCTAGAACAACATTTTTGTTATAACTATAACGTGGATTGTGGTCTAGCAGACAATCATAGACATGGACCCCGAAACGAAGATATTTTATGTTATATTAACGCAAACGTTCCACATTACACGGAACACAATATCCCCTTCCGACAATTTGAAAATGCGGTAGAGGCAATGGCATGCGAGGTGCCTCATGTTATATATGAAAGATTCTTGGACATCATATATAACCACTTGCACAAAGAAGCAAAGGACATAATACGTACTAGCACCTTTGATGATCATGTAGAATTATTAAACATACTAAGGTGTCAACTCAGTAGGGACCGATTAAGAAATGAATTAGAAGAACGAATAGCGAACCAAGAGTGCACAACAAGACTTTTATTCTCTTGTATGGGCCAAATTCTAACGGCAGTGCAGAAGCAATTGACAGAACCGAGTGCAGACAAACAAGGGAGAAAGGAAGAACAAACAAAGGATAAGACATGTCCAGAAGGCATCCTAAAAGGTGAAAAGTCCAAAAATGAACCAAATGAGGACTACCATGACGCGAATTTCAATGAATGCACGGACAAAGTAATGACGCAACCTCATCATCCTAAACTCATGAATGCAGCATCAATGAATGAAAGTATTTCAGATTATACCGAGACGTTTGAGTGTAACTTGAACAACTTCATCTATCATGAAAGATTCGTGCCAACAATCGTCATACATGAAGATTCGGGACCAAACACAACCAAAACACGGACAATTCTTAGAGCAAAGGTGAATATTGAACCAACTTATGCGCCCGAACTACATGAAGTGTGCAAGATAGAGAAATGTGGAGAACTTGCAAAAGAAAAGGACCCAAGTGATTCAATCTTTCAAGAAGCGAAAAGAATTGGAGTAAGTAAAGAACAAGAATTTGAAGAAAAGGAAACAACGAAAGGGAAAACACAAGAGCGATCCCACACATCAGTACTCACGCTAATGAACGTGGGAGAATCCTGCGGCATACTTGAAAATGAAGAGATAAGACCCGCTTACCTGCGACCCATCCTACATCGAAGAAACATCACGAACGAGTCACTGTGAGACTGATTGCAAAATTATGGCACATGAATTTCAAGTCGCAGAAAAGGTTACTCTACACAGTCCTACAATTAGCTTACATAATATTACAAGTGTACAGCTGCCAATATTAAAAACTCCAGCCAACCACGAACTTTGGTCAAAATCAGCATCTCAAAAACCACAATGTAATAAAATGTAAATGTAAAGTACAGAAACTTTAAATATAGAAGACGGCAAGGCTAATTAAGAACATGATGAACCGACAGACAAACACACATAAAACGAACACAAATTCGCACACATATTTTATATTCACAAGCATCAAACACCTTTACTTTTAGAAAATAAAGTAACAATGAACCCATTGCTAAAACTTTTGCTACGGAACGAGCATAAAGTTCTCATGAAATGCGTAGATTTAATCAAACATACTAAGTATATTTGACAAAAATCAGGCATTTCCCTCTAGAATATAATCATACCAATTAAGAACAGTCCAATATTAACATTTCATCTTCTTTATTTTCGTAAAGAGGATTAAAACATCAAATTCCATGATAATTCAATCATACTAAATGACCCGATCATGTGACCCCAAGAATCAACGATCTAACAAGGCCAAATCACATATACTCTATCATCGAAACTAAATCTAATCTAACCCCATCAACATCAATGCATACCGTTAAACCATGACTAACCAGAACTAATCATAAGACAAGAATTGAGACCGGACACAACTGTCCAAGAACCGTAATGTCGATCGTACGATCAAATATTAATGAACCAAGGACCATTACCATTACACATCATCCAAGAGTACCGCTATGGAACTTGAAGAAAATCTATGAAGAGGTGGACCAAATATCAACCTTCGCCATAGAACGAGATCCACGGAACCCTGACCGTAGGAAAATAACAATAATATTCGAAGAAAATGACATGTCTATGAGAATGTTCGAACCGCAAGCAATTATGACATTGGACTAATTCGAAACCAATACAATAAAACAACAGTGGGATATTTGAGACAAAGTCTTACGACCCATAACTGAATTAAAATGCATCATACCGGAATTATGCTCCGAAAGAAATAACATAGAGGTCTTGCTAGATCATTTTGAAGAATTTGGCCGATTAGAAAAGCACAAAGTGTCATACGACAGCTATGGAGAACCAGCGCTAATCTATCTAAAGTACCGAAACGGAGAAAGCGCCAGGAGAGCAAGATTTTGGAGCGACCCAATATACAGAACTACTTATGTAATGGGCGATGAAACCCCATTTCGTGATCAACAGCAACGGCTGTATTGTGACCATGACACCATCAACAAACATGATACAACTGATTCAAAAGAAGAAGAGATAGTAGCAGCAGAAGAAAGTGGGAGCGTCGGCGAAAAGGATCTTGAAATTACAAATAAACAGTCACAAACATGTGACGAACATTCACTATGAATCTCCATGGAAATCTTGTCGAAACAAGAAAAACCCCAATCTTAAAACATCCTAAAAAGACGGAACACTCAGACCCTATATAATCCTTGACCAAACGAACATCCGTCATGTAACCTAATAGAATCACCCAGTACCCTTGCATTCGTGACCAATAAAAGCTGTAAATCCATATCATTATTCATGCCCAAAAATGAATGCGACTATTAAACCAAAGGACCCTATATATGAACCCCATGTACCACTATGTCATTTCAATCGTATCCTGTAAACATAATATCCGTTTACAGCACAAAATAAGATGACCACAAGGACCAGTACGTCAATGTTCTGCGACATTAGATACCTCTCTGGAACATAATTAGAGAGTTCGAACCTATAGGCACACCATATGCCATACATGTGAAAGACCATAGAAAAGATCCGAAGAGTAGAAAAATCACTCTAACCTTCGACACCGAAAGACAAGCCATAAAGGCCAATGACCTCAAAATCACGCTCATGAAACCAAATAAGTTCAAGAGACTTGCAAAATTGATGTCTGGACCAATGAGAGAAAATGTACCTAACTAAGTCACCCAAAAGGACTACTACCATGAAATCAGAAGTGCATGTCGTCACCAACACGCAGCACAAGAACCATCCAAACAAAAATAGATTGTTCTGTCTGTTACCTTGGGAAGGCAAGGACAAAGAGAAGGACGAAATGTTCTTTAGACATTTCGCCCGATTTGTACCAATGGTGTATTATGAGAGAGTACGAGATAAGAAAGGACGTCAGTCATATGGCTACGCACAGTACTTCAGAGACCAAGACGCTGAAGTAGCAAGAACCAAAAGTGACCCCATATACAAAGCGACGTTTACAGAACCGAGAAAGTTGACACGTTTTGAAAATGGAGTGGAGACCAAATTCCATCCATTTTGCAAAAAGGAAATAGACCTGAACCTCTACAATTTGCATGAAATAACCTACAAAAAGCAAAGCATGTAGACCCACACGAAGGACCCCGAAGTCAGGAAACAAACCCTGCATTAACTGAGAAATACCATCGCGTACCTAAAAAGCCTGAAGAAAAAAAAAGTTTTTAGAGATAAATGATGACCAGCACATAGCAGGACTGATATCTCAACAGATAACACATTTTTTTGTTTTGTTTGTTATTTCCAAAATCACATTACACTCAAAAGGAGTTGATTGGACAAAAGAGAATGAACGGTACCCACGACCCCCGCTTACCAAATCACCGAACCAAACATTTCGGACCCATATAAAGTAATAACTTGAGCAAATACAATAATTACATAGACCCTAAAACCACATAAGCATAACATAACCAAGCATGTTAGTCAATAAGCTACCCCAAAATTCGCAACACCCGGACCACATTAATTCAAGCCAACTTGAATTGTTACAGAATGGACCAAGCAAAACAAGACTTATTGGACGCACTTGTATTAATACAAGTAACACTGCTAGGATCAGGTCAGATTCACGTGACCTTCAAGGGCGACAAAGCAAAGGCCGAAGAGTTATTCAGGAGAATTGGACCATGCGTTATAGAACCTATGTCGATAATGATGAAGGACGTGAATGGTATGTTAGTTAATTTCAACAAAACAGAAGATGAGAAAAGAGTAATGGAACTACAAGAATTTGTGGACTATCAAAGGTGTGAAGCGTTAGACCAAACTGCGGAAGAACGCGCTGAAGAATTGGTCCAAAGTAACAGTGAATCTTCATCGTCAACATCAAAATCCTCTACACCAGTACCAAATAAGGGAAGATTTACAATAGTCAAGGCTTGCTTACGAACTGACAACCTGTTAGTGATTACATACAAAGGGGACCGTACAGCAGCAATGGACACCTTCGAAACCATAGGCGAATGCGTCGCATACCATCAAAATGATGAGGAAAATCGCTGCAGATTCCTGGTTAAGTATGAAGACGAACATCATGCAGAACAAGCAATGGAAAGAGCAAAAGCCATCATTGAAGAAGAAGCCCAAGAAATTGCTAAAGAGATGATGGATAATGATATATCAACATCGGCAGAATCAGAAGAACAAAATGTGACAAACGCCGAACAAGAGGACGATCTCTTCACAATAAGAAACGTACTCGAAACAGCAGAAGGGACATCGAGAGATTTCTTTTAAATCACAAATAACGAGATTACAAGGCCGATCAGACCTCAATATAAAGGAAGATTGATATTGGACCAACAGCACACTATTCACCATAAAACAAGTAAGTGCTTTCTTCTACCTTAATTGCTCAAATAGTAACAGAGAAAGGGAAACTCGAAGTTTGGTCGTAGAGAGGGAAGTTTAATCAAATTTCCTCTTAGTGCTGTATAGCGCTAATAGACTATAAACTCGAAGAAACAAATAAATTGATATTTGTAGGTGGATCCAAGATCTACCTAACAAGAAGTTTGGAAAAAGTCCAATAGAAGTCGATAAGATTAAGATCAACTTAATATAATGCAATAATATGGATATAAGTTGATAAAAGTCTTATATATAGAATAGTCTATTATGCGCCTAGGGAAAAACGTAGGGTGTTATTTGCCTGCATGTAAGATGTCACCTGAGCAAAGTGAGGGTGACACATACACCCTGGTTTGTACAGCCTTATAATGTCCCACGTTCATTTAGTAGCATCAATAAATCCAGCGAGCCTGCAACCGTGCGTGCACATCAAAAGTGCATACGGCCCGCAGGAGCACACGATTGAGTCATTGCGCAATCGAGCGCCGAAAAACCGGAGCAGTGACTGACCTGCGAGTCAGCACTGCTAGCGCACGATCAATCACAACACCTGCGTACAAGCACACTTCTGATTGGCGAATATTGATTGGTTCAACTGCTTACATTAGCACCGAGGTTTTAAAAACCCCGGAGCCGATCCACGCAGGGCCTTTTTGAGTAATAACGGTACGACAGTGCCTTCAGTACCTTAGCGAAGTAACGTTATAGACAATGTAAGTGTGGGGTACAAGTTAGTTCCGTTCTATACGCTGGTAACGGGTTAATTCTGCACATGCACTGCAGGGTACGGGTTAATTACGCCCGTCTATTTTGGATAAGCAGATGCCAAAACTTGCGGTTTTTGTCGGATCGGAAGCTGATTTGAAAAAAAGTTACCGATTTCTATTAAGAAAACCTTGAATTGTATTATTCCTCAGCATCCCAGGATGGTCTGCCGTACATATTCTAAAAGCAAAAACACAACGCGCACAGCTGCACGCGTGAGCACGCTTTGCACGATATCGATTCGTTGATATCCATTGGCAAACGATATTGCGCTATAAAAATTAGCAAAGCCTCGTGCGCACGTCAAATTGAAATTGAATTATTTTGCGTCCGCCTATATTCTCTCCTTTATCGTGGCAGGAGCGTATGCAGAATCAGATAACGGCACTTCTGGCATTGCGTGCTCGGGCGAGGTTTTGCAAAGCGAAAGATATGAGTAGTATACCCCGGACTATGGCGCGTCAAAACAAACCCATACCACCTGCCCATGGTGAGGTGGCTGTCTGACGCGCCATAGTCCGGGGAGTGGGGGGAATTGATTTCAATTGGGGAGAGTGTGGGGGGGGGGGAATTACGTGATGTCATAGAATGGTGGTGGGGATAGTGAGAGAGCACCGTGACTCATCCCTAGTATTGATGTCCCTTAATAATACTCCTTTTATCCCCGCATGCTTTTTTTCAAGTTTGAATGAGAAAAAGTGTATAAAATATACACATATATATACTTTTTACTTAATAATAATTCAATGAAAGAAAAGATGGAAAAGGCAAAGATATAAATAAAAAATAGAAGACAAGTTTTATTTTTATATTCATGAATAGTCCATAATTTATTAAACCATCTATGTTTATATAAATTTATTGTGTATATAATAAGTTCGACAATAAATCGACAATTACATCTGGATAATGTATTTGCAAGCTGGTAAAATAAATCGACAATATCATTTCGGCTAAAGGATATTTAATCCTTCAAATCACTCGCACGCTTTTCTACAGTGCTGGTAATATTATCGAACCATTCATCATCAATCAGATTAATAATTGCTTGAACAATAGTTGACGTATACATACCACATTTTAATAGTGGTATATTGTCTAGATCAAAGTTTTTAATATACTCTAAAGTCTCTCTCGCAGCATAACTTGCACCACCCGCTACAAATTTGAGATATTCTAGACGCGCATCAATAAATTTTGCAATATATTCATTTAAACAGATAAATAGATCTTTCTTCATAATAATAGTTAAACGATATCGTTTTGTAACAATTCCAAGTGTTGTGGAAGGGACATAATCTTCAATTTCGATAGCCCTATCCTTTTGACTACGCGTGAATTTTACTGTCCATTCTGAACCGCAAATCTGTTGGCCCATCATGTCTTCGCCGCGACCACAAAGATACTTGTGAAAATCGTTGAAACAGTCTATGAATTGTAGCCACGCATCGTAGGTAAAAGTGATTCCTTCAATCACCCAATAGACGCACCACAGGTTTGTAGTATTCGTCTCTGCAGTTGCTATACTCCAATCCCACGATAATTTCCGTTGCGTAAAACTTGTCCAAACTGTATAAAGAGCTCAACAATTGAAGTATTTTTTTCTCCCGGCTCGCCATGTTGCGGTAACTGCTATTGAACCGTTTCCACCAGCTTCAAACGACTAACTGACTCGCTGCTCGATCTCTCTCCCTTTCTCTCTCAATATATTATCACCAGTGGTGGGGGGCTTATGATGATGGTGGTGGAGGAAACTACCAGGTGTATTACACTCATTGGGTAAGGAGTGTCAGCTAAATAAATGCTGATTCACAAACATCTGGAGGTTGAAAATAAAAACGCTTTGTCTTGCAGTAATCTCACACTATAATAATGACATCTTAGAATTGCAGCTTTGTAAACACCTGACAATGCAGCCACCGCTTCCCATGAAAATTTTGTCAGCATGTTTTCTCTGCTTACAACCTACATACCGTCTGACTACATCATTGTTTTTACGCATGTTGTCGGTGAAATTCTCGAGAAATCTTTTTAACCCCAGACCGTCGCTCATATAACGTAAAAACATAATACAATATTGACCGCACACGTCGGAACACTCGCCCTGCAGTCGAATGTTATTTCAACGAAATTGTTTACAATTTTTTCGCAATCGATTTATATGATCGGGTATAAATGGAGGGAGACCAAAACTATCGAAATAGAAAGCGTTGCAAGATTCGTCAGCATATGCGGCGAATATTCGTGACTTAATATTCGCGTATTCACACGTCCTGGTGAAGCACCGGCCAACTCCTGCCCGTGCGAAACCGACCACCCGCCGACCTCTCGAGATTTGCCTATTCACTGTGAGCACACAGGACTAGGAGAAGAACGAGACGAGCGACCTCGATCCGTAGAGCCGTGCGCTCACGACTCCATGGACTCGAGGGAAACCTAACCTCCGAAAACCCGTCGTTAACCCGAACCCGTTTCACCGTCCGAAACTCCGATACCGCGTCCGTGAAACCGATAACCGCACCGAAACCACGTAACTCCGGCAACGTCGTGTTAATGTACCGTTAACCGCACTAGTTTAAGCCAGACCGATTGTAAAGGCGAAATATTCTAAACAAACCGCGATCTCGATTTCCGTTACAAATGGAGACTAATAATTGAACGATAAACTTGTTATCTTAATTACTAGAATATATATATTTTGTTATTAATTACATAAACAGTCTCTTCAATTAACCTTTCCCCTAACCAAATCCTGGCGTCCGGCCGACTACTCAACACACGGGGAAAGTCGAATCGTTACATGGCAGCACAATTATGCCTATCCTTTTGGTAACCACCCTTCCCTTTCCTTATATAGCTTCTTCCTAGAAAAGTTATAATCAAATTTTTGGTTCTACCCCTTTAACTGACTCTACCCCTCAACCTGACTTATATAGAGTGCATGCATCTAAACTCTCAAAACGTCAAAGGAATATTATGATATTTTCGTATATCATAATATTCCGTATCATAATCCGTATAAGTTTTTTTAGAAACCATGTAATTATTTTCTACTAGCGGAATAGCAGGAAGCTACGTGCCAATTACTTGGCAGCGGTTTTGCTTCCTCCTAGAGGAAGCTTTGTAATAGTAAAATTTTCGGTTTCGCTAAATCTTTATAGAAACATGTTTTGAGATGTTAGAAGTTCGAATTACGTGATTTTAGGAAATGTCTGTATGGATGTGTGTGTGTGTGTGTGTGTGTGTGTGTGTGTGTGTGTGTGTGTGTGTGACTTGTAATAACCGCATATTTCTGGAACTACTTCGTCAATATTAATCAAATTTAACATGATATTTATTTTGAATTCTGAATTCGGAAAAACTTTTTTTTTAAATTTTTTTAAATTATTTTTTTTATGGCGATTTTTTGATTTAAAAAATTTTTTTTTCCGTTTTTTTCAATCATCCCGTTGTTACAAAACAATTCAGCTAAAATGCATTTTAAAGATAATAAAAATTAACTACTTTTCCCCGTTTGGTCCTCGGATCGACCGCTCCGTTCGGCAGATAAAATGAAAAAGGTGATTTTTTTTAAAAATTCATATCTCTGAAACTAAACATCATAACCTCACGAAAAAAATCATGTTGATGGGTCCGACTCAAACTATATTTCATTAAAATTTCAAGTGATTTGTCTACGTATTTTTCAGTAATAAATCGAAAACTGAAAAAATGAGTTTTTTTGTTGCGCCTCGATTACGGCGTAAAAAAGCCTAATTCACTTGAGATTTTGGGAAAAGGAGATATTTATTTGTCTTGGTTAAGTTCATTGCGCAGCTTTAAACCCCTATGGTTTCAAGAAATCAAGGTTTGAATTTTTTTAAATTTTGATTTTTTGATTTCTTATATCTTAAAACATTAGTCAAATGCCTCAAAATTAATGTGGTGATTCATCATAAAACAAAGCTATCCGCTGTTAAATTCTTAAACGATTTGTTGAGCAGTTCTCAATAAAAGAGCTAAATGTAAACCGATTTTTTCAAAAAATTTGGCTTTTTTCTTCTAAGTGTGGTTTTGCACGTTTTAAAGTCCCTCCCTATGAATTTATGTTAACTGATATGTATATGTATGTATATGTGAATATAATATATATATATAATCATATATATATATAATAATTGCTACGCGGGAGGAATTAGGTAGTGTGTTGCGTCGTGGTGAGGTTCCTGTGCCGTCTAAGGATCAAACCCAGGGACGTGGAGAGGAGTGCGGGGTTAAACTAAAAAGGCCAAGGAGTAAGCTTGAGTAGTTTGTTTCTTGGCTTTTGCCATGCTACGCACGTTATTGTGCGTACATGACAATATATAAATATATATATATATATATACCGATTTTTCTCAAAAATTTGGCTTCCTCTTATATGGATGTCTAGTGCTTCTACAACAAAATAATTAAACTTGGAAATATTTAAAATAGCATTCATACACTGTATTTTAAAACAATATTTTATTTATTGGAACAATAAATTTCGTTGGAGGAAGCTACGTGCCAATGAATTGGCAGCGGTTTTTAACCGTCTTCAAAGTAGTCGATTCCGTGATGAAATTGGGTCAGCCAAGAGAGAGAGAGAGAGAGAGAGAGAGAGAGAGAGAGAGATGACTATGAGAGAAAGGTCGCTCACTCATGTTATATATGTGTACAGTAGTAGTAGAGAAAAGGGAAATCTGTGATTTAACTGCTGAAATCGACAATGACTTGGCGTGAAGCATCAATTTCTAAAATATTATCATACTCTGAATATATAATGCAATTTACTGTTTGTGTAAGAGCATCGGCGAAACGTTCTTCTAATCTAACACAACCGTGCTTTGATCAAGTTCCAATGACTGCAGTCATTAGCAGATAAATCTGGAGGTAATTCGAAGGCAAATAGGCAGTAACCATGTGGATATGATTTGAGCGTTATTTGATTACCCTCGTTAAGAAAGTGTATTCCTGTACCAGAAAATAGTGTGTGATACGCATCCACATATAGATTTTTTGCTCTAAAGTCTGGTTGCAGTGGTTTTGAAGGCACCTGTACACCATCAACGTACAAATATAGAAAATTTATATTAAAAATGTTCGAAATTGAAGGGATTGAGCTGTCGATCACCATTGAACGCTTTGTTATTAACAAACCCTAGGATAATTCTCTTTGGCAGCTGATCCAATATAATATTGTCTAATGTTTCACCGTGTACACCGCTGTGCATAGTGATTGCTTTGACTTCTCAAGGGATATTTAGCCGTGGTTTTTGCGAGTGATTGAGCGTGTGCTAGCAATATACCCGGACTGATTTTAACACGTCTGACTAAAAGATTGGCCTCCTCAATATGTATGGTATAGTAGCCCGATGGATCCATTAAACAGAAGTTATCGAGATTTTACTAAGCGCACTCTCACTTCGACCCCGTTGATCAATAAGGTCCACAGGTTTATTTGGAGCAAGAAATTTTCGTCTCTTCACAAGACCCTCGTTCTGATTTTCGGTGTCGTTTATTTTTTCAGCCGTATCGCTACACCACAAGACAGCCGACAAGTGAGAAGATTTAGCGGCAGGTCCATAATTCAGCAATATTTCTAGCGAGAAGCGATTATAAGGGTCCTACACCCATCACCGTAATTAAAATAAAGTTTTACGCATTATTTAAATAATATTATATGCGCTAAACTTGACACGTGCAATTATTTTTTCACGAGAATAATAACTCATAAAGCATGGTTATACTAGAGATGTGCACGTGTGAATGTCTTGGGCAGTATCGTTGCCGAATTTCTTTTTTAACACAGCGTGTGCGAAATGCGATTTCGTGCACGCTGTGTTAAAAAATAACGATCGATACGCGTGCGAAGTTGATTCTGTTTTTCCAGAATCAACTGTTTCGCACTAGTATCGAAATGTACTATTCTCTGCTGGCCAGCGAAAAAGAGTATGAATAAGAATATGTACCTGCACAACTACACCGAGAAAAGGATGAGTAAGAAGACGCAGCTGCATAGGACATACTCTAATGCACGTGCAAATGTCTTGCGACTCGGGCATTGTTCCCGAATTTTTGGAGCATCAGCAAAAAGAGAGTGAGTAAGATGTGAGCGTGGGATCGCACGTGTTTCGGGGCTAACAAAGTGTCGCACCATCATACCTCTGGAAGAGAGCATGCATCAGTGTCTGCCTAACTCTCTCCGGATAATCAAGAAAGATTACAGCGGCAAGTTCACCGATCGCGAAGTCAAGGGTGTATACTCTACTGCATAGTGCGACGAATTATCGGGCTACGAGGCGGACAACGAATCGTCGGATAGTGACGAACAATATTTAGTGCCAACTGTGCAATTTAATAGTGCTGCGAACAATATAAAAAAAATCAGTGACGCGTAAGGACAGGTGCTATCTGTGCGCGAAACAATTTTATTCGGCGGGGGAGAAAACAGGCCGTACGCTGGAGCTGCAATTTAAAATTTAAAATTTTGATGTGTCCGTACTGCTTAATTAAAAAAGAACAAAGATTAGCAGCAGCAGGTTTAGTTCAAAAGTTTATTGTGACAGTTATTAGTGTAATTTTTGTTGTTAAATCTGTGTTGTACTGTGTGTATGTGTTGTCTAAAAATTATGCTACCGGACGACGCAAAAATAGCTGCTGCTGTCGATCTCGAGATTGACGAAGTGCCGATCGAGCAGCAGTTACCGGCGTCGAGTGCTATACCAGTGCAGTACCACCACTTCCAGACTTGCTAAGGCGGTAATTAATTGCTCGTTCGCCACTCGCATATGATGTGCCAAATCATACATTGTGGAACTTACATTTTCGTGCTGTTGAGGTATTGATGTGGCCGGATCATTATCGTATGTATCTGCTACATCCAATACATTTCGAAAGAGCCGAAACTTTGTTTAAATAGCCAGCCAACAAACAGATTATTTGTCGTAAAAAACATTTAACAACTCCTAAATTAAAAAGTGGACGGAAAGCGAAGTACGTTGTGTTGTATCTAAGCGTGACGCATGGTGTATTCTACAAACGATAGATTTGAGGGTCAAGGAGCGAGAGCGTAAAAGGCGTTTTATCTACCGCGATTAGAGATAAATAATATTATTTATTAAATAATTATATATATACTAGGGGGTTCCCCCCTGCTCGCTTCGCTCGCCAACCCTCAATGTCTTATTTATAACTTGCATAATAATCTTTGATTTTGATTTTACACATAAAATTTGTTTAATTTATTGATATTTCTCTATTCTTTCCACACCACCTGTGTGAGGTAAATAGAGTGGCGCGTTTTTTTTTCTTTGTTGACAAAATTAGTATGTTTAAATTTAAATGTTATAAATTATTCACAGTTAACTCCTATAAGTCCAAACTTTGTGCATGTATTTCATATACTTTTAGCGTTTCATTCAGATCTTAAGGAGTAACTGGAATAATTTAACTTTGTTACAATCAAACATCTATTTAAATTTAGTTCATGCAATTGTCAAGTATCCCCAGTAGGCCTAATCCACAGATAATTTTAAGAAAAGATGCATATTTAACAGAAAACATTTGCATTGCAAATCACAGACTATAAAAAAAAAAATCTTTTCATTGACAACAATATTTTTAATATTGATTGAAAATATGACAACACCGATAATAAACTCATATAAAATTTTAACTAACGCATGTATGTTATACGTATATTTTTCATACTTTTAGCATTTGTTTGAAATCTATATGAGTAAGTCGAGTTTAAAATTCAATCAATTTCAGAAATAATTATATAAATAAAGACATGTTTATACTATAGAAAATAGACTTGTTTCATTGATAACACAGTTGTGAATAAATTTAATTCATAGATTAGATACGATAATATTTATTCCAGCACTTCTTTCCAAACTATATTTTGTATATTATCTCTATCTTCTGTATCATTTTCAATGAATAATTTTTTGGGATTTTGAGATCTAGACAGAGCAACATACAATTGACCATGCGAAAAAAGCGGCCGATGAAGATATATCCCAACAGTTTCAAAACTTTGTCCCTGTGATTTATTAATTGTCATGGCAAAAGCTAAAACTATAGGAAATTGTCTACGATATAAAATGAACGGTAATGAAGTATATTCTCCTGTATCTAAAATAATTCTTGGAATGAAAACTATTGCCCCTTCATTAACTCCTGTTATAATCATCGCTTGAATATTAAATTTATATAATTTTATAATTTTTAATCTAGTGCCATTACAAAGACCATCGTGTATACTTAAATTTCTAATAAGCATTACTATAGCACCGACTTTTAAAATCAATTTATGGATTGGAAAGCCTGGAAATTTGAGTGAATTTAAATATTCTGTAGGAAATTTCAACTCGACATCTAAATCTGTTTTATCTACTCCTTTATGTTTTGCATAGTCAATACTATAATAAACTTTTTCTTCACTGTTAAGTTTTTTTAATATCTTATCATTAATTCTATAGATATCTTCATTATGAGACGATAAAATGATTCTATCTGATAAATTTTCATCCTCTTTAATGATAGTTCCGTAAATTTTATCACATACATCGTTGGTTTTCCAATACTCCGGAATATTTAACTTGTCTACTAAACCATTACCCACTGTCAATAAAAATTTGGAAAATTCTTTATTTTTACTTCGAATGTTTTTCTTTAACGTGAATATTTTAAATTTTTCCCATAAAAATGAACGTTTTATAGTTTCATCAATGATATTATGTTTGGATCCGTATTTTACATACGGCGACAGCGCACACTGTTCAAAATCGACCTTTTTTTTGTCAAAATCGTAGAACTTCCGATTGAAGCAACCAATCGAAGTAAAATTTCTTAAGCGTCAAGTTCACCAGTTCTAGAATATAGGAAAACTATCGAGGAAGCATCAGATCTACATCCTAACCTCAAAATCAAGTCCAAAGGTGCTCATTTTTTGGAAAAATACGGTTTTTGATGCCACAAAGTCGTAATACATTTTTTTTAATGCCGCAAACACTATATTTTGTGTATTTTTTACCGCCGAATCCGAATTCATCAGCAGAATTAACCAAAAATCTAACCTACAAGCTCAAAAAGCCAATTAAACGCTAATTATTGCCATTTTTTGCATTCAATGTGATAGAACATGAGATAGGAACGACTAATCGATGTGAAATTTTTTGAGCTTCTACTTTACTATTCCTGTGACATGAGAAAATTATGGGGGAAGCGTCAGATTGACATCCTAAACTCAAAATCAAGTCCAAAGGTGCTCATTTTTCAGAAAAATACAGTTTTTGATGCTGCAAAGTCGTAGTACATTTCTTTTAATGCCCCAAACACTATATTTCATGTATTTTTTACCGCTGCATCCGAATTCACCAGCAGAATTAACCAAAAACCTAACCTAAAAGCTCAAAAAGCCAATTAAACGCTAATTATTGCCATTTTTTGCATTCAATGTGATAGAACATGAGATAGGAACGACTAATCGATGTGAATTTTTTTGAGCTTCTCTTTACTATTTCTGGGACATAGGAAAACTATAGGGGAAGCGTCAGATTGACATCCTAACCTCAAAATAAAATCCAGAGGTGCTCATTTTTCAGAAAAATACAGTTTTCGATGCTGCAAAATCGTAATACAAACGTAAAAGGCGTAAATTACGTAAAGAAATACGTGATTTAATACATCACAAAATTATGTAAATATTTCCAACAGCATAGAATTATTGTTGTGTACAGTTGACCCAGCGTCTATATATGCGTAGAGCATTTATTTACTAATGTCAAGTTTTGATATTTGCAGTTACCATTTTACTGCAAATATCAAAACTTGACATTAGTAAATAAATGCACTACGCACATATAGACGCTGAGCAAACTGTACACAAAAATAATTCTACGCTGTTGAAAATATTGACATAATTATGTAATGTATTAAATCACGTATTTTCTCACGTAATTTTTATGAAAGTGATAATAACCTTTATGAATATCCAGATGATGGAGATATATGTGATAGCGATATTGATGAAAATGTTAATGATAATAATGAAAAATGAATGATAAATATAAATAGATCAGTAACCTATTTTAATTCCTTAATTAATACTATACATTTACAATTAAATTCGCACATAAAAATGAATACAAAAAACAAAATTATTAGTATGTTACATGAAAATTTTAATTAAAAAAAATATAAAATAAAGATAGGTATGTATAAAAATGAAATAAAAAAAATGTGTTTGATAATTTAACTAAACTATTTATGTATGCTTTTTATCAAATGCTTTCCGAACAGCGTCCGCCTAGAAAAACACAATTTGTTAAGATACTTGTCGATGAAGGCTACGATGACTCAATATTTTTTTTTATTTCTTGACCAGTTAGATTTAAGCTTGTATTGTTTGTGATGGTTCGTACATCAACGTTTATCTCAACGTATAATAGGCCTTCTGCCTTTTAAGACAGGTTTTTGGTTGTTTTATTCGAATTATCCGAAAAATGAGCACGTCTGGATTTTATTTTGGGAGGTTAGGCTGTCAATCTGACGCTTCCCCTAATAGTTTTCCCTATGTCCTCAGAAATAGTAAAGAGAAGTTCAAAAAAATTCACTATGTTAGTCCGTTTCATATTCAATGTTCTATCACATTGAATGCAAAATGGCAATAATAGCGTTTAAATGGCTTTTGAGCTTTAAGCTTAGGTTTTTGTTAATCTGGCTGGTGTAATTCGGATGCAGCGGTAAAAAATACATGATATCGTGATTTGGGCAGTAAAAGAACTTGTATTACGACGTAACGAGACATAAGTCTCCACATGACTCAGCAAACCCAGGCGCCGATAGAAAATCAGCTGACGCCAGCGAGCGCGCGCCAGCGGCAGCGAACAAAGGCGAGTCCGCACGAAGCCGAGACGAGCGCGCCGCGCACCAACCGGAAAGCCAGTCCGCACAAGGCGCGAGACTCTACTAGCAACTACGGAGAACGCGCCCGGCGCGCGGAGCGGCGCGCCGCGAACACGCCTACTATAAAGGGCCCGCGTCGGTCATCAGCGGGCAGTTCTACTCGAGTTGAACTCGCTGTCGGCATTGTGTTGCACACGTTACCGAGAGGAACAGCTCGAGAGGATCGACGCCAACAACGTCGCTCGTGAGCACACGTGACGACAACTGTGACGAACCGCGAAAAGGGAGGAAGCAGAAAGGAAAGCACAGAAATTAGGAACGAAATTCTGCCAGAGGAGTTTGAAACAGCGAGATCAGAGATGACCAGTTAATCACGATGCAAACAGGAGATGACCGTAGCAGAGCTAGAGGGGGACAATAAGGGAAAGCTGAAACAAAATTGCGAGCCGTAGTCTCCCTCTAAGGAGGAGCAGTAAAGATTGAATAAACACCGCGACGTTGCGAGAAATCGCCAGACACAATGCTCCCGCACACACATCATAAGCCGTCCCATCCGAGAATTGTTCGATTTGTTATTCCCATCAACCGTTGGAGAGCGCAGAAGGGAGACTAGAGAACACCAGGCTAAAGCCCGCAATGAGCCCGGACGGATTCCATGAGGAGACAGTGATCCAGGGTATGACAGCGGGGTTGAGCGAGGGGCAACAACGAATCCTCGTTGACAAGCCACCAGATCCATACTAGAGAACGTACTGTCACCGTGAAACAATAACTCCGTCATGAGAGACTACCCCGCCGACCTCGAAGCTTGATATTATGAGAGACTGGTCACATGGGTCGAAGGCTAGAGAGGCACACACAAACATGGACCCTGAAGAGAAGGAGAAAGAAACGCAGAGAACGAAGCGACCTCGATTCGTAAAGCGAAGCGACACAGACCATTCTTGCATTAGGAGTTTGAAAGAGACTAAAAACTTCCACAAAGACCAGTCATTTAACGACGAAACGGGAAACCGTTTATCTACCTAGTAGAGAAACTCCAGAGAGAATAACACGGCAAATTCCGAATAATACCGAACGCACCGAACAACACTATATTAAATGGCCTGAAACGAGTATGTATTTAATATACATAAGCTAGCGATAATATCCGCTAAAGAAATTCATAGGCAGGAGAGCGTGCTGAGGAAGCGGAGTAAATACTCTAATCAGCGATAGAAATAGAATCATTTAAAAACAAAATGCGAACTTAGACTTATCTGATTACAAGTGGAGAGAGAACTACATATAAACGAAAATGACCAATTAGTATTAACTTAAGGAATTAGAAATATAATGTCTTATGTAGATTATTGCAATAAGGACGAAGCTCTCCTCATACAATCATGGTTCCCCAGCCACGGAAGACGTGCGCGCGAGGAAACTGAGCGTACTGCGGAGATACACTACGCGAGAGAGAAGAATAGAAAAAAGACGCGAGTTCTAAGGTAAGGATAAGCACATGCAACGACTTTGCGAGCAATACACGATATAGACGACGAGTGATTTAATCCAAAAAAGATTAGAGCGTCGAGCAACTGTGCAACGAGATTTAGGAGGACGAAATAGTACACTAGATGAGATGAAAATAGCTTCCTCGACTAGTTTTTGTCGCAAGGTATGAATCTAGAATCGGTGAACTTGACGACACTTAGAATTTGACTTATACGGAGTAGAGAGTTGACGTAGGTGCAGAGTCGGAAAGCTTCTAATCCGCACATAATAGACAACAGAATAAAGGGATCGCATTTAGCTGTGGAGAGAATCAGTTGATGACGCAGATAACTCCGGGAGCTGCGGATAAGGCGTATGCAATCTTTACCGGGAAAGTGGCCAAAACACGCTATTATAGAAAGCAGACAAATAGAATGCAGCATTGCGCTAGGATGAAACGACAAGCGTCAGCCATAACTGGACGTAGGAAGAAGGAACAGTTTCGATCGACGGAATAAATATTGAGACCAGAGGATCACGCACACAAGACACCGAGCGAGGGAAAGTGTCATGAAGGCAGAATGCACCGAAGGAAAGCGGCGCGTTATACGGAAGTGGATCGATCATGACAAGGAGGAATACTGGTAGGATAAAACAAGAACTAAGCGAAGAGACTCCGAGTGGTACAAGGAATGGCGTATCACGCGAGACTAGGAAAATACCTGATCGAATTAGGTGCCAGCATTCATCACGACTTATCGCGACGATCAGTGATTAGGCGCGAGGGATGAGGACAGAGATCGATGTCGGTAGGCCTGCATGAGCGCGCAAAATATAGAATCCTCTCGTTATCGAGAAGCTCCACGTGCAACGTATTGGGAATGAGTAAATTAGGGAATGAATTAGAAGAGATAGTCCAGGAGGGGTTATTGAGCGGGATGCGAGAGCGGGTTTGTGGTAGACAGAGACTCTAGCGAGAATATGACACATGTGCGAGGATTGATGAGGGAACAAACAAGCAGAGTAGGCCGCGAAGGAAGCAATGCGGCGGAGAACTAAAGGAAATCCACAGTGTCCGAGATTTGAATTGCCTAGAAATCTCCAAAAACTGGCAGCGGAGCCGAACAAACAAACTTGAGACGTTAAATTATGCGAATGCAAAATTATGTGGCTTAAGACAAAAAGAAATAAATAAGCGAACCTGATCACGACTAAACAGGGAATCGCGAGGAGGAGGAAGTGTTTATAAAAATTGAAAGCCCTATTAACATACTATACAGGATTTAGGGCGAAGGCAGAGGTGAGTATAGATCGTGTACTGAGATCCAAGACGTCGTATTGGTCTGTGTACAGAAATTAAGAGAGCACAAATGTGAATATCAAGCAATGTATAGTATAAAATTCCAGACAATACTTTAGCAGAAGGTAAACAACTTGTAAGTGTGAACTGTAAAAAGTAGTTTGTATATAGACAGTAGCAATCTAGACCATATTTCCAGTCGCGCGATAAGCAAAATATATATACTAGTCCTATCTAATAAGTAGTATATAAAAAGAAGGGAAAGGGAGGCCTTATCAGTATAAGTAGATGGATAGTATAGTCAAAAGAAGAGCGAGATGCAAGCGAAGAAGTCACACAAGATGAATATCTTACACAGTAAGGTATAATAAGATGTAGACAGAGAGATTGTCGCACGACTATTTCATAGGAACTAGGAGGGTAAAAATGCTTGTAATAAAACTAATATGGTAGGATGAGATGTGTAGTTGTGGAGGTTTTAGGGTAGATATCAAAAAGAAGGAAATACCAAGTAGAAATATAATGGTAGTACATAGCTTGTTAATACATAAAATTTGCATAGAAAATTATGAGTGTAGAAAGCAGATACGTAAAAACATATAACAGGGTATGAAAACTTAAAAATAGATATATTTAATATCATACGAGAGTAAACATGTGTACTATGAATGAATACATAATAAAGGAATAATATCGATACACATGGAATATATTATAGGTTCTACATAATAGATATCTCCAGATATAAGAAACTAAATAGTATATTATTTATAAAAAAGAAGATCGTTGAAATAGATAAAATGTGCTAGATTAAAACGAACAATAGGACGGACGAGAATAACAGACTTTAACGTAGTGCACCATAAAAAGAAGGAGAGAAGCTATAAGTTATTGAAGAGTATCATATATATGAGCTTAGACTGTGGAAATAGAAAATAGAGAAGAATCTAAAAAGCCTTGGTTAAATGAACATGTTATTGGCAAAATAGGCAGTGATAGAACTCAGAAAGATGGAAAGACTCTCAAACAGTGGAATTGGAAACACTCAGAAATATAGATAATGAGGAATGAGCCTTAAAGCGATCAAAGAAAGGTAAACTGATAGTGTTAAGTCACCTAAGAAAAAGTTATGTGAAAGATACACAAATATATGACGCAGATGTGAATTATGATACACACACGGGAAATATACTTTAAGAAATTGCCTACAGGCAGATATGAGGACTGTCGGAATATTAGAGAATAAGTAGAATTAGAAAATACCTTTAGAACAGAACAGAGGGAGAAAGTAGAGAAACTCGAATTAAAGAATATCGCTTGGGAAATTAAAGCAGGTTATATAGAAGAGAAATAAAAAAGCTGGTCAGGAAGGACGGATAACGGTAGATATTTTAAAAAGGTGCACAATAAATTGACCAATTACTCGAGCTACGGAAATAATGAATGAAATTTTAAGAAGAAATTAATGGAAGGACTGGGAGACTGCTACACGAAATATACACCAAAATTTTCAAAGGGAAAGAAAGAAGATGGAGGTAGTAATCTCGAATTACGCGGGAGTTTTCGTTATCTCAGATACGGGATAAGAAGGATTTGACAAAATTTATAGCAAGCAGATTAATATGAATGGTTAGCCAATTAAATGGGAAAGTAAAGGAAAGCCAGCGGGATTTAGAGGAGGGAGGGGGAACGAGAGACCATACTCTTTACTTGGAACAGCATAATAGGCAAATAAGATAAAAGAGAAAAGGAGGGAAAATTATATGCTGGCGTTGAAGAAAATTTACAAGAAACGTGACGATTCGAATATCGGATGGATAGAATGCGATTCTACATAGAAAAAGGTAGATGAAAGAAAGGAATCCTAAGGAAAGAGAGTCTTAAAACCTAGATAAGGGAATATATTGAGAGACAAAAAACGCGGTTAAGTGGGAAGGGAAACAAACGGAGAGTTTAAGTAGATGTGGGCAATAGGGGAGGCAAGGGCTGTCCGCTAAGCCCAGTTTTTTAGCACCACCTAGAGCAAATCTGGGAGAGAAAGGTAAAGAGATAAACGAGGGAGAACGGTGATAGGAGAGTGACGAAAATTCTGCCTTAAGTTTGCAGAATGACGTGTGATGCTCTAAGCGGACACAAGGGAGATGGACTACAGAGTAGCTAAAACGATCTAGGAAGTTACTGTAAGGGAATAGTCATGACTCTAAAACAACAAAAAAACAAAGGTAACGTCTTTAAGAAGGAGGAAGAGACGATAGGAGAGAACAAATGGTATATGACGAAAGGCTAGAAAAAGTGAAGGAATAATAAATACTTAGGTCATGATCTACGTCGACGAATTCCACGGGGTACACGGTGAAAAAATTCAGCGCAGGAAAGTATAGGAGAAGCAAGAAAATACTGTGTGGAATATGGAAAAGAGCGAAAATAGGAGCTTGAAAAGCCAAACCTACCTAATGGAACCCATAGGTGAAATCCTGCCTGTATGAAGCCAGAAATATGGGATGGGCAGGAGGAAGAGATAGAGAAAGTGCAACGAATAGGACATGAAGATGAATGGGTAAACTACATAATACCACCGGGTATAGATCTGGACGAAAGAGAAGCAAGAAAGCACAGTATGAGATGAGAGCACTCATAGGAGAGAGCAAGCAAATATTTGTTTATATGAGCTAGAGATGGGAAGGAAAGATGCCAAGATATGTTTAAAAGGCAGACTTAAGGGCAATATAATAAACAAAAAATCCGTCGGAAGCTGGAAAAGAGTTAGAGAGTAACAATGAAAGAGGTAGGGACACGAACTGAGTAAGACTGTGTATGAATGCAAAAATAGGAAAGACGTAATGAAATAAAAAAAGGTTAGAAAAGGGATAAGGATAAAGTAGAGCAGGAGATCCACAAGAGACTGGAAAAAATAGAAAGTTCGAGAACCAACTGTCCGTGAATACAAAAAACAGGGAAAGAGATATAGATAAGGAAAGATCTCGGGAAAACAAGGAAATAAGTGGCTCATAAAAGAACAAATGCTAGACTGAGGTGGGGAAATAGTAGCGGAAAAATGAAAGGATTCAAGGATAATAAATGGAGGTGTGGGGGAAAAAGAGGAAACATTAGGCACCATCTGGGTGTGCAAGAACAAGAAAAAGAATAGACGGGGGCGTGGATCAGAAGAGGTAGACGCCAAAAACAACAGGGAGGAAGACGAGAATGTGAGAGAACTAGAACGATATAAAAAAAGAAAGGCCAAATAAAAGGTCTCAAGGGGGGTGTATGCCACGCAGTTTTGAAAGATAGCTAACTAAGAGCCAGTAGGGAATAGATACTAACTAGGAACGGAGAGGGGGTAAGAAGGCTAGCAAAAATTGTTTAGGAAGTAGAGTAAAAAGGAGATCAGTAGGGAAGGGGGAGCAAAAGGCAAGCGGGTTTCGTGCGATGAATGGTAGAATTAGTCGCAAAAATAATTGAAAAAGTAATGTATCGAAGTAAGGAAAAATGTAAAGCGGCGTAATTAATGTAAAATGGCGTCACGCAAATAAGGAACTGTAAATAGAATAAATAAATATATGTGTAGCATAATGTAAATAAAAATGTATTTAATATATGGTAATGTAAAAAAAACACGTAACCAGATGTAAAAGTCTATACAGAAAATAGATATTATTATTGGTACTGAACTGAAAAATAACGAAACTCATAATGATAAAGTACTCAGATTCAAGACAGGCTCTGAAGATGCCCTCTACATCCCTCTAAAGCTATACTAATTACTCTAAAATTAATTAATCTAAACCTTATTTCCTTAAGTTAACCCTATTCAAAAATGGAAATTAAGCTTTACGTATATTTCAAGTAAATATTTTATCTTTGAATCCCTTGAGTCCTTGCTGTGCAGTCTTATTTTTTTCACGCCAAACTAAAATTAAATTAAATTGAAACAAAAAAGCGTGCATCGGACATTAATAAACACCAGCTTTTATAACAGTGATGCATAGTTATAGATACGTATTACCGCATCTTATAAGCACTGCATCTGCGAAAACATAAATTATATCAAGACACAACAATTTTTATAGAGTATAATAAGAATATATTGTCCTGAAAGCAAAAACAAACTGAGGTCGATCCATGATCATGTTCTCCTATCGATCAGCATCTAACAGTGCCCAGATCGCTACTGACTTTCCCATATCCAGCACACCATGATACTGCAGTAGTCAATCAAAATTTGCTTGCAAAATAGCGTTTAAATTAAATACTTTATACTCCCAACATAATTAATAGAGTGTCCAATATAACCTTGCAGGTGGTTCCAATACCCAAGAGCCCAAACCAGACACCACCACCAGAAAGTTTGGATCTAGCATCGCGAGTCATTTGAGCGTATTGAAAGTCCGCCACAATGCTACCTAACACGCCGCTCCAGACACTATGAATCAGTTCCAGGGTCATCAGCTAGAACGAAGTGGCGAAAGACAGACTGAGATGAGGGTAGGGAGACTGAGTGGGACGCGAGCGGGACCAAGCATATGATTACAATAATAGTAAATCCAGCTCCAGGTTGTATAAAAAATTGTTGAAGGTACTCACAGTACCTAACCATCATCGAAAAGAAAGTGAATCCAGCTCCAGAGCGCCTAAAGGTGTTTAAGTAAGCCATAAACCCAGCCTATTACTGCCACAGACAAGCGAATACTCCAAGGGTTGTATCCCACATGGTTGAATTGTCAACGCAATAAACCATATCTGTCCTGTGACAGAAATGCCACATAGCTACCGAGTAAACACTTCAGAAGATCAACTCTAAAAACAAATTAGCACAATCAATCAATCACATAGTCACTGAATTCACTTCACATAACAGACATAAATAATATTGTAAAAATAATAATATCAAATAATACCAGAAATAGTGTCTGTGGAGCTTGTACTATAAGAATCTTCATCCAGACCAGCCATCTAGCAAGCAGAATGTATCAGCAACAAGCAGGAGCAGCAACCAAAAGTATACTAGTCACGGAAACAACGAGAGATAACCTCAAAACTCCAGTTTCATGCTGAGCTACCCCATCTTGCCACTACTGCAAAAGGCCACTAATAGACATCGGACTGACACTCAACTTATCACATTCACTCCGCGCTGACTTTTCAGGTGTCACCACTTTTTCATTTTTTTTTTTTTTTTTTGTGTACACTGCACGTACCCTAATTAACAAAGAAACTGCGAGTAAGCCGATTCGCGACACGAGATCACAGTAAACGGAGGCTGGTAGAGCACGTATACAGGATACAGGCACCATAGCAACTGCACTTTTGTTTGGACTAAACGCGCTGCCATCGGTCGCCCAGTCTATCCCTTCTACACTGCTATATACTTTTAATATCGGCCACAAAACTTGGACCAAGCAAGATATCGTGGTGAGCAAACGCGTGAGCCGCTTAAAAACGTCAAAACACCATACGGCAGGCGGCCTACGTGAAGTACGTGTCGCTGCCCGCGGCAGCCGGTCGCCCGAATCGACTTCGCCACAATGTATGCGCAGTCGTCGAGGCTTCGCTTCCGCCAGATAGTCCACGTAAAATAGGGCCCGACATCGAGCCTGCGGGTGAAATGACTCGCATTTTGGTTATTAGTAATCGAGTTCCAAAAAAGTCTGATTCTACAATTTTCTACTTCCTAAAAGAAGGGGGGTTTATGCAAAATAAGCGTGCGAAAGTTATTTGTCACGAATATCTTGGGACAGCTAAAAACTACAGAAAATCGGTGCACCAAACGAAAAGGCGTAAAAATCTCATAAGAAGCGAGTATTACGCCGTTCCAATGCGTGCAAAGACACACGAATGGAGTAGTAAATTGCTCACGGCAGTAGAAAAAGGGCTATCGAAGTCGACCATGTAGCCGCTCTCCGCTCTCCGCCGGAGAAGACGCGTGGCGTTTGAACACACGTCCACAAAGAAGCCGTGCTCCCACTAACAAAAGGTTTATTCTTATAAAAATAAAAAATATTTACTTGTGACGACTTCCATCCCAACTTCAGAATCGCCTGGACCCCGTAGACTAACATCAGCGTGCGCCCTCGCCTCGCGAATATCACCAACTATTACTTGACAAAAGTTGTCTTTTGGACGCTGTCAATGGCTTAATACTTAATCGATACTAACTTATGTATAACACATATTCTAGAATATTGGAGGTGTATCTCACAGATAGTATATTGGCCCACGTAATGAGGAGCTATCGAGGACCTAGGGCAACAGTCTCTTCAACTCGCTGCCCGGTCCCTAAGACTACATCACATCCTTCCCACTTGAAAAGATATCGTACTCCCGTACTTGACAAAAAGTGTATTTGGAGCGTCAATGCGGCTTACAGATCTAACGATACTGATACTTCATGTTCCCTCCCCACAACTATCTAACTAAGGATTTTTATATCATCTAACAGATATATTTTGACCCGTAGCATCGGAGTCTTAGACGACCGAAGGGCAACAATCGACTTTATACTGCTGCCGCGGCCCCGTAGACTACATCACGGCAAAAGATCTATACCATTACCAGGACGAGAAAGAACAGCTGAACTTTTGTGAGGTGTCAAATAGTAATTGGATTACTATACCCCACCCCTCTTTATGTCCATAAAATCCGACACTGATTCCTCCGTATCCCCCAGTATAGAGTTGACCGTAATGGAGTGCTACGAGGCTCGGGAAACCATGCACCTTCCACGCTGCGACACGTCCCGCACTCACTGTGTAAAATATCCTCACACTCCATCACAAAAATAAGTGTCATCTTGCAATCACACACGACAACACGACAAGCACCAGGTGATCATGGGCACCAACGTGCAGGAGATGCAAATTTAAAATGTCTGGGTCAAGTCCTCGTTAAGTGAGGAACTGTAACCAGCGTTTGATATTAATCTCCATCCTTATCATCCTTATTCTCTCACGTCACACTGACCTTCCAACATTTGTCTTCTTTAATATAATTTATCTCCCTCGTCTCTCTTATCGCCCTATCGACTTTTATTTATTTCTTAAACGTTCACTTAAATTTGTAATACTACCTTGTGATATCGAAATTTTGAACATCAATCTCGAAATGTATAAAAATAATATTTTTATAAACATAACCATTATTTATTATTTATAGTAGGTAATAATCAACAATCGTAAATGTTTTTAATAAATAGAGTATTGCCTCTTCTATCCGTAATTGTACATTTGGTGCGTGCGAATTATGCATCAGTATAATTCACTAATCCTCGTTCATGATCACTACTTATACTTATAGTAAGATGGCGCGAGAAAGCATTGTAAGCGCATCTAGCAGTCGCCTACTGCTACAGTTATTTTCATGGCGTCCTTGTCATCGTGTTCATCTCGTGCCGTAGTTTCATTGTTTGTCGCAATTATTATTATCCCACGCATCGATTTAGGCCTAGCACAGTTTTGCAATAAAGTGGATAGGCACCGTCGAACCCAAAAGTTTTGTGCTGTGCAGTGCTTATTATAAACATTGCCAATTCTAATATCGCATGCCAGCTCAGGCATCTCTCCAGCCTCGCGTCGTAGGTTACATTGTTTTATAAAAATATTAAACCACAAAAGGTAAATTTGACTGATTGCATATTAATCACACTATCATGAAAGCCCGCGGACACAACGTTTTTTGCGGCCACCCTTGTATTAAAATATTATTTATTTATTGCAAAATATTTTAACGGGAAGGTAGTGTTCTATATATACCGGAGACGTTCTGACCCGACATCCGCCTTAAGACGCTTGTTCCATAGCCAAGGTTTTGAGAGCTCGATCGAAGTCTATCCACACGGCAGAACAGCGTCGATCAAGGCCTAACAACATACACTAAAGAACTTTTAAATCCACAGCCTCCTCTATCATATACTTTTTCTTATTTTGTCAAATTCACAAAAAAATCTTCGAGAGAGGTTTTATACCCGCAAGGCTTCCTCTCTTACAGAGGCCCAAATAATCTTTTATCTGTGCACTAAAACAGTTTATATTTCTTATTTCCTTCAAGACAAGGATTTTAACAAACCGTTGAACCACCGCAGAACATGTCATGTAAGAACTTCTCGCCCACCACAATATTATGAGTAAAAAGGCAATAATCAATTTAAAATGATTTAAGCCACTTTAGTTAGATTATATAAGTATTCTGCATCCCTTTCGTTGGTTGATTATTAGTAAACCAAATTGCCTTCAGTTAAACAAAGAACTTACACGGGACCGTGACGCACCTACATTGTCAAAAAATGAAAAATCGCCGGATTTTATTTTAATATATCATTAAATTGTTTGAAAATGTATTAATAACAAACATTTAAACTAAGAAACTAATAATAAAAATAAGAAATTAATAAATACAAGTTTAAATGTTCTTTAATACATTTTAAAACAATTTTAATGTTAATATACAAATACAATCCGATTTTCAATTTTTGACAATTTTAAGTGGTTAGGTTCCCCGTAACAAAATGAACAGTAAAATTTAATATATATTATTATTAAGGAAATGTATAAAAACCTTGTATATTATTATATTGTATTTCCAAATTTAAGAAATTATAAAGAATAATAGAAAGATATAATCATTTAAAAAGTTGTATATGAAATATACTTTCGAGATGTCACCGGCGCTCACTTGTTGGTAGCGTAAATGCCAAACAACACTGTCGTATGTAGTAAACGGAAAGGCTCGGGCCCCCATTATTTGTTTTCGCGCCCACATAGTTAAAAAATATTGTGTTTCGCGGCACAGAATGAGCACTGAAAAACCGCGTTTCCGCAAGGCTAATTGTCAAATAGTGCGAAATCACGTATTTACCTACAACTGTGCGCGAAATACAATTTGAAGAAGCGATTTGGTTTATGAATATTGCGATGTAAATGCTGAGTAATATGACTTAGAAAATTATAAAAGCAATAATTTGACAAGACATCAAGCTGCCTTAGCGAAACGGAAACAGAACATATTATAACCAAATTAGAAGAAGAAATCTCTACTAATCAAAATTAGAACAGAACGAGTAGGATCTTAATGCGAACCTTAACGAATGTGTATCAGATGATTAGCCAAATTTCTAGTGATAAACCAAAATAAAGTTTGTGCAATATTATCAAAAGATGAAGACAGCAGCCAAAAAAACAAATTAACTCCGAGATGATTCATACTTAATTAGATAGAAATATGATAGAGATAAATAAGTTCTAAAACTAACAAATAGAAGCTCTTTAATAACAAAAATATATTTGTAACACTAGTGAAACTATACAGCAAATTTTCTATATATAAGCACTTGTGCACATGCAAAAATAATTACTTTTCTAAATCAGATGTAAGACATAACATATTTAATTGTAACTTACATTTTTGATTTATTAAATTACAAGTTGAAATCAAGTCTTAATTGACAAACAGTTTGATATATTATCTTACTAACGCCAAATTCATTAATTACAAAATAATTCAATATAACGTATAATATTATAAACTGATAAATGATGCTTTTTGTGTACAAATACTATGATGAGCGTTGGACAAGCGACATATTCCTCATTTTTAGAATAGTTATAAGAAATATCGTTGATTTTCAAATACAGAATTATTAATCTTATCAATATTATTCAGAGAACACTACTCTCGCATAATGATATAGACTTGAGATCAGAGTACTGAAGAAGTAACTGCGAAAGAAGTGAAGAAAAATATGTTCAATTAGTAAAGACCTTTTGTAAAGATGTCTAATCGTACCACATGACTACGTTAGAATTTTACATATTTATGAAATAGAAATAACTGCCATATCCTCGTGAAGACTAATTAAACT
>CM053170.1:19041867-19082251 GCA_012977825.3 Pteromalus puparum | reverse complement strand
TCACCGTACGAAACTCCGATACCGCATCCGTAAAACCGATAACCGCACCGAAACTACGTAATTCCTGCAACGACGTATTAATATACCGTAAACCGCTATAGATTAAGCTAAACTGCTTGTGAAGGCGAAATATTCTAAATCACCGCGATTTCGATTTCTGTTACAGATGGAGACTCATAATTGATTTATCAACTTGTTAACTTAAATATTAGAATATGTCTTTATTATTATTTGCATAAACAAGTCTCTTCAATTAACCTTTCCCCTAACCAAATCCTGGCGTCCGGCCGACTACTCAACTCACGAGGAAAGTCGAACCGTTACACGACTTTGCGGCATCAAAAACCGTATTTTTCCAAAAAATGAGCACCTTTGGACTTGATTTTGAGGTTAGGATGTAGATCTGATGCTTCCTCGATAGTTTTCCTATATTCTAGAACTGGTGAACTTGACGCTTAAGAAATTTTACTTCGATTGGTTGCTTCAATCGGAAGTTCTACGATTTTGACAAAAAAAAGGTCGATTTTGAACAGTGTGCGCCGTCCGGGAGTGGTAGCCGTTGACCCGGGTGCAAACGCTTAGAGCGAAAATGGCGATTCCTGCGTGAATCGCAGCGCAAAACGACGTGAAGAATTCGTCGACGCTGCCGAGGAGAAGTGCTGAGTTGACGAGGAAGCGCCGTTGACCGAAGTGATGATGATGACAAGGCGCCGGTGTCGGTGGCTTCACGCGCAAAATCCGTGTGATGAAGTGCCGACAATCGCTGCGATGATGATGCAAGGCGCCGGTGTCGGTGGCTTCGCGCAAAAAGAAATCCCTCGGCGAAGGCTTCCACGTTGCACGACGTTGGGTAGTCGCGAGGAAAAATGTGCGCCGGCGTGCCAGCACGTACACAATCCGTTGTCCGTTGAATTGACAAGACTTCACGCGCCGCACAGTGTGACGGAATGCAAATATTGGTGACAAAATAAAATATCCCCTGCTAGGAGCGACC
The DNA here is from genome assembly GCA_012977825.3 of Pteromalus puparum. Classification (NCBI taxonomy): domain Eukaryota; kingdom Metazoa; phylum Arthropoda; class Insecta; order Hymenoptera; family Pteromalidae; genus Pteromalus; species Pteromalus puparum. Next base: position 19,081,257 of record CM053170.1, on the reverse strand, counting down.
GATCGGGATGATTTTTTTTTAAATGTAGCTTATACTATACAGATTTAGGGAAAAATATATAATTTTTATGAGCCAGCGTTGCTGACTAAGCCAAATTGCTGATATCAGCAATTTTTCAATAAATTCCATACTTTACACTTCTATTGCGGTAAAAGTGTTTGTATATACAGTATATGACCAAATTCGTCGAAAAAATATATATAAGACTAATATATAAGTATACCTATCATATATATGTATATATACAGGTGCAGGAGTCAGCAATATTTCGATAAATTCAACATTTCACGCTTCTACTGCGGTAAAATTGCTTGTATATATATGTGTGTGTGTGTGTGTGTGTGTATATATATATATATGTGTGTGTATATACATATATTTGCTAAATTTTTAAATATAAGAATATATTAACTTAAAAACTTAAATATATTATTTAATATTACCGTACGTGTTTTGATAAATAAAGTAATTTGTAAATGGAATATATTTGTTCCTATTATTGAATCAATTCAGATTATAATATTTAAATTATAAAATATTGTATGTAATATATTAAAACATCGCAAATGACGATTTTACTCCCATTGAAGATAATTTGAAATTTGGCTTAGGCTTACTTCATATTGAATTAAAAGCCTTTGAACATTTATTGCACATAGCTTATAGACTCACTATTAAAGTATGGGATGTTATTGCGTCGAAGAAAGGTAATTCTTTTTATTCCTAAATTATTCAAAATAACAAATTACGAAATGTTAAAATTATAGTCATATAATTATAATTATTTTTAGACGCTTTTGAATCACAAAAAAGGACTGTTCAGAAAAGAATATTTGAAAGTTTTGGTTTAAGAGTTGATCAGGTCCTACAAGGTCATGGTACGACCAATACAGGCAATTTGGCACGAAAGTGTTTTCAAAATCCCCAAAAATTCGCCCAATCTTTAGGAATTAATCAAGAATTAGTTACTAGTATTGCCTTAATACTGCAGCTATTTAAATGCAAAAAGAAATTAAAATTAGACAAAGTGGAAAACTTATGTAGCGAAACATATAAGTTGCATTACAATATCTATGACTGGGCTCGTTTAAGCCCAACCCTGCATAAACTCCTCAGACATGGATGTGAAATTGCCAGATGCTTTCCTCTACCCATGGCTTATTTCGCAGAAGATGCACTTGAATCAGGACACAAATATTATCGACGAAATCTAATCCTACATGCAAGACAAAACAGTAGAGCGAATCGCATCTTAGATGTGTTCAATCGAGCAATTTATCTAAGTGATCCAAAAATAAGTTTGTGCAATATTAATAAAAGAATGAAGAAAGCCAAAAACAAAATTACTTCGGAGATGTTACCATTAATTGATGAAATGTAAGAAACAATAGTTCTACTTTTAAAATATTTTTAACTTAGTGCAAACTATTCAATTTTCTATATCTACTTTTGTGCACGAAAATATTACTTTTCTAATCAGTGTAAAATAAACATTTTTGTAACTTACTATTTTTGATTTATTTAATTAACAAGTTGACAGTCTTTTGACAAAATGTGACTTATTATTTCTTTAAAATCTTTACAAAATATTCATTATAGTATAAATATTATAAACTATAATGATGCTTTTTTGTGTACATTTGTGCGTGGACAGGACATTCTATTTTTAGAACTAGTTAGAAAATATCGTTTGATTTTCATCGAATTTATTAATATTATATCTATTTCAGAGTAACACTTAATGATATAGAAGTTGAAGATACAGAGACTGAAGATAGTAATGCCGAAGAAAGTAATGAAAATATATGGTCTCAATTAGTAAAGCCTTGTTTTGTAAAGATGTACTAATCGTACCACATGACTAACATGTGAGAAATGTTACATTTTAAATGATAATAAAAAAATTAAACTGCCATAGTCACCTGAAGATAATTAAACTCAGTAATTAATTTCAATCATTACATATACACACACACACACACACCCACACATACACACGCACGCACAAACATACACACACACACACACGCGCACACACACACACACACACACACACACACACACACACATATATATATATATATATATATACTACGTATACAAGTGTTTTTCCGGCTGTTTAAGTATGAAATGTATGATTTTTTGAAAAATTGCTGATATTATCAATTTTCATGGGTTAGCAACGCTGGCTCATAAAAATTGTATATTTTTCCCTAAATCTGTATAGTATAAGCTACATTAAAAAAAAAATCATCCCGATCGGTCGCTCCTAGCAGGGGATATTTTATTTTGTCACCAATATTTGCATTCCGTCACACTGTGCGCCGGCGTGCCTGCGCGCGTGAAGTTCGAAAATGGCGGCGAGTTCGTGGAACTTGTTGCTCCTGCCGCTCTCGACACGTGAAAGACGTGTGTCGAGGTAGTCGGGTTGTCCGACTGAAATTTCGCGTGTGCACCGGCGTGCCAGCGTGCACACGGGATGTGGCGAAGCGATGCGCGTTGTCTGACGCAATCGACGCCTGTCTTTGTCAGCGAGTATGCTGAACAACGACGCCGCTGCTGGAGAGACTTGAGGTGTGTGCTACTCCTCGATGTCCTGTTGGCCGTTGTCGAGGAGTCCACGTCGGGTCACCAATGTCGGGAACAGGCGGTCGGGAGGAGAAAGTACTCTGCCTATCCTGGACTAACTTCTTTATTCTCTGGTCTCTGTCTCTCCAGCCTGACTGGTCTGGATCGTAGTCGAAGCGGAACTGAGCGAGGTGCTCGCTCGCGGCGTGAGCCGCTCTCTCCCTCTCTCTCTGTGGTCGGACGTGCCGCCACCTGTCGGTGGGGTACCTAAACATATACAGCGCGAAGACACAGCTCGGCGCGAAGACACTGCACTTGCCTGCGCTAACGTCACGCCAAACGTTCAGAGCGAAGAGACGGAGCAGTGGGACAAACCATTGAGTCCACCGCGTCTGCGCGTACACTGTACAGGTGTCGGCAATAGAGTCAATGGAGTGGGACAACGCTGCGAGTCCCGTCCGTACGATGTATCTGCCAAGTCCGCACGTAAACACCAACTTGTGCGTCCGAGGAGGGGGACGAGCTGCGAGAGAGACACAGCCAGACGACATAAATATCTAGGCATGCAGAAAAATCGGACACCAACATGGTTAATTCGGAGCAGTTAAGAAAGAAGAGAACAAAAGATTGCATCTTAAAGCTTACGCACCTAGAAGAAGAGCCTCAAAGAAAGAGATCCAAAGTAGAGAACCGGTTCTTTCTGATAAATAACCATCAAAATTTCGTCGTATCAGCGGATATCTTGATACGCTGGATAACCTGATTTTGGAAGAGCTCCAGCGAATAGAAGGATAGAGTTCAAACTACAGAACGAGACAATTTTTAAAACAAAATCAACAACGAAAAAGGCAAATAAAAAAAAAGAAATCAGCAAAAAAAAAATGGAAAAAGAAGAAGAAAAAACGAAAAGAAGAGAACGGGACAGAATCAGAAAAAGAGAACAACGTGAGGAACAGAAAGAAGAGACCCGAAAAATTGAAAAAGCAAAAGTCCCTCTGAAAAAAAAGAAAAAAAATTAGCACTTAACAGTACCACATAAGCCCCTCTATTTACTTCTTGCACTGGATGCAGAAATGATTGTCGGTACATGGGTGATGGTCTTCACCGACTACCATGGCTACTGTGCGTTGTCTGCCAAACGAATTAAGCTTATGGCGGTTGCATCGGGAGGATTCCATACGAATGCAGGATTTGCTGACTGAAAAGACGTGCAGAGGAAACGCCGAAAAATGAAGCAGTCCGAAATAAGTAGAAATATTCATATACGTATTTTCATAACTGTAATATTGTATACTTGTTATACATTATTAATGAACATGAGACATATTTTCTCTTTGCGCCGGCTCCACTGCCAAGAACGGCAATATTCTAGGGGGGGGGGGGGGGGGGGAGGTTAAATGCCCCAAGTTTATATTATTACATTATTCATTATTACATTATATATTTATACATCAAGCCTGCAACAGTGTTTGCACGTAGCGAGAATTACAGCAAGCGCATCTGATTGCAAAACATTATATTGAGCGCCAAAAACAGAGCGAGTGTTTTGACCTCTGTGTTAGCACTCCTCGCGCGTGAACCAGGACTATAAAGCGTACGCGTCAATCCTTTGTGGCGAATGCTGATTGGATTACCGCAATATTTTCTATCTTAATTTCCGATCGACGTGACGCCTTTTTACGCAAGTCAAGCTGCTATCACGGACTGTACCTGGTTAGTCAATACAAGTGCTATCTATCCGTACGCATCATCTATTGAGTGCTTAGAAACCACTCAAACGCTGTGTGCAATACGAGAGTAGAACTCTTCACCATTTAGTTGAGGGTCCTGTGCCTAGTAAGAAAAGGTCCGTCAAGACATCTAGCGTTAGAGGAAACACAGCTTAGATAAGTTCGAATAACTGCCACAAGAATGTGGGATAGAACAGTCAGCATCCATTTTTATCACCAGCTTCACAATCATTCACATCACCAGTGTCACTACTATTCTCATTGCCAGCTTCACGAATATTCTCATCACCAGCTTCGCGATCATTTTCATCTGCACCATTAGCATCACCAGCTTCACGATCATTATCTCCTACACCATTGCCATCATCAGCTTTAGAAGCATAGTGTTAAGCGGTGGTCTCGCACCACTTAACACCTTTTCGCATTTTTTGCCTTAAAAGATTGAAGATTAATTAATACGGCATAACCCAAAATTAATGTAATCGAATTAATAATTTTCTTACTTCCCTTGCTAAAAATCGTTGATTAAAAAGAATGAAAGTCGATTGTAAATCAATCGATTTTATAATTCATTCTTGTTACCAATTTTCACAATTGAATTCGATTGTTTTCTAATTGAAATCGATAAAAAACGATTTAAAACGATCAAACAAATTCATCGAAATTTGAACGTCTAATCATTCTTAATCAATTCCAATCGATTTCAATTAGAGCGCACTACCTTTGCACGTTTTCTTATTCTGCAACTTACAAGGCCCACGCGAATGTGTCCTATTTCTAGGAGCTCCTCAGCCTCTTCCTCGCTGAGTATTGCTATGGCCATTCTAAGGACTCTCATGTTTGGCTTCAGTAAGGTTACCCTCCTGCCATTGTCTGGCTTTCTGAGGGCTCCTCCTATTGCTGCTCTCACCTCTTCTTCTGTAGCTTCTGAGTCCATGTCCCTTATTTCTAGGTTGGCCTTTCGTTCTTCCTTTTTGACCTGTCCCAGGTCAGACACTGTTTTTTCTACTTCTGCAGTAAACGCTGTCCTGTCAGGCCCTCTTCCTAATTTTAGAAGGACGTCTCCACTTCTTGTTTGCTTGACTCCCAGCACCATCGTTCCAGTGGTGTCCGGGTTTACATCCTTTCGGATTTTCCCCAGGACTTCCGCGTACGTTTTGTTTTGCCCTACTTTCACCAAAATCCCGTCAGGACGCTTGTTTTTCTTGGGCCTGGTTTTCGCCAGTGGCTTTAGTGCATTGTGAGGGACTTTCGGGACAAGGGTCTCACGTTGCATCACCGCTTTCTCGTGTCGTTGTCTCTTCCTGTCTCGCTTTCCTGCTCTCTTCTCTTCTGGGCTGTTAGTCAGGCTTTCTCTTGGCCTTTTGCTCCCCATACCTGCTAGAATCGCATCTTTAAAGAGCTGTTTTCGGTCGCTCCTCCTTGCTCTCTCTCGCACCTCATGTTGTGCTTCGTACTCTTCCACGGCGTGATAGTAATTGTCCTCCTTTAAATCTCCTTCCATGTGCCAGTCCTGTAACTTCATCACCATTTCTCTGAGTTTTTTAAGCCACTCTACAATGCTATTCATGTCCTTTGGTGTGTGAAATGTTAGGTCGTCAATTTACTCTAGCAGCTTGTACGTGTGCTCCTTTTCTTGCTTTCGAGCCTGCTCTGCTTCTTGCCTTTACTGGAGGTATTTTTCTTTGTCTCTGTTTGACGTATTTGTGCCTATGTTTCTCACGCTGGCAACACTTGCCAAACTCTCCTGGCTGTTCGTTCTTGGTCCGAGAGATTCTCCTCCCAAGCGAAGCTCTGGCACTTTCAAGAAGGGCGTCCTTTTTCTTCTATCTTTTGTATCTCTTCCATTGCCTTTGCGAGGCCCGTTCTAATCGGACCGTGCACGTTGGTTCTGTCCTTGGCGTACTCGATGGTTTCCCTGATTGTATTCTTCAGGACCGTCAAGTTGTCATCTTGCTTTCCTGGATTGGGGGTTGGGATCCCCGATGTCGTTGGTTCTGGCGCATTTAGTGGATTCTTCATATTCTTCATTTCCATTTCCTTTTCCTCCTTATCACCTCTACACATGTGCGCCGTTTCAGCTGTTCCGCCACTCCCCAGCCTCTCGCGTTGTCCCCTGCCTCGCATCCCATCGTGGGCATCCTTCGCCAGTCACGGTGGTCTCGGCAAAGCCCCCCCCCCCCCTAACCGCAGCAGGGCCCTGTTCCGGACGCCATCCGGCACTACTACGGCCAAGAAGATTTTCGTCGGTTGATAGGGCAGCCGGGTCCTGTTGGCTAGACGGATCCGGGCCCCTGTACTACCCGGCAGCCTGGAAGCGCCAGCAACTCAGTTTTCGAGCTGTACCCTCCGTGCTCAGGCTTAAGAGCCCAGCCCGGGAGACTGACCAGGGCGCAAGCAGCCAAGAGAGACGGCAGTCAGGCCGCTTGGTCGCACGGCGCGCCGTAGCTCGGGCACCTCAGGATCGCAATTCCTGTGGAGCGTGCAGACCGAAGTCCAAGGCACTCCCCCTGAGGTCGCAGGAAGCAGTCTCATCGTCGCACACGAGGCGCAGTAGGTTCCTTTGTACTGCCCGGCTTGTTCGCGCAGTCCGAGGACATTCAACCCCCGAGCGAAGCCAACTCCCTTCTTGGACGAGGGTGTGTGTAGGGACAAGACTGATGCAAGGGTTTAAATAACACTATACAAACTATTGTCCATCTTAATCAACTATTAATGAAATCTAACAAAAAGCGTCCTTGAACGACCTCTTGCCTGTCGAGTCGCCGCTGACCAATGACGTAACGCGCTCATTAGTCGCCAACGCCGAAAATACTCGGCCCGCAATAAACAAGCGCTCCCGAAGACCACCGAAGACTCGAGCAGTGCCTAACGCCCCCTAACAATCTACACCACACACCCCAAACGCTCCACGCACTCGTCTCCATTTTGGCCTGACAGTCACAGATCAGCTAGCGACTTCTCTCAACCGTGCTTGATCTTTCACAACTGCAGAGTAAAACTCCCTATGTGAGAATCTGGCAGCTAGGAGCGATTAAAATAATCACTCCTAACCGTGTTGGCCTGACCGCACGAAAAGCCACCACCAATTCGCGTCATATGGATTCAAATGGCTGGGAAACGTTTGCCTGAACTATTTGTAAAATGGAATAAATAAATATTTCATAAAATATCAACGGCGTTCGCACTTGCTCTTTTTTCCCATGATTACCCCTCGCTTACGTCCGGAACAGTGTGTGTGTATTGTGTTGTTTTTTTTTTTTTTTTTTGTCTTGGAAAAAGGGTGATGTAGGGTAAAAATCTTAATAGACCATGACATGACACTGACGGTGAGGCAGCCGAGGCCTCCCACCCCCAGTGTCACTGTGTGTTGGATTCTCACCAACTAAAAACTCTTCGCATTACGGCCAGATTCATGCACCCAGCCGTAGTGCGAATCCTCTCCGTGGCTCTGCCGAAACTCAGCAAGGCGCACCTAGCTCCGTCCTCTACGTCCTTTACCCCCGCGGTACGACCGTTAAGCAATCCTTCGCGGGGGGACGAAAGGCTTGTTGCCCTCTTCTATTTGATGAAGTCATCAACTCGTCTTCTTCTTTCTGCATCTTCCGGGCGTCTACTTCCTTCTGCATCGTCCGGTCGTCTACTTCGTGCAGCATCGTCCGGTCATCCTCTGGACAGACTCAACCCCGACACCTACGTTCCTCTGCATCGGGTGAGGGAGTCTGGGCTCCAACTCAGTTACCTACGTTCCTCAGCATCGGTCTGAGGAGCACTTAAAGGTACTCAACCCTAGCTCCTACGTTCCTCTGCATCGGGCAGGGGAGTGAGAGCTCAACTCTATGACCTACGTTCCTCTGCATCAGTCAGAGGAGCATTTCGTAGTTGTGACTCAGTGGCCTTCGTCTAGCAGCATTTAACTTGGCTGTTTTGCCATATCTTTTCCTTCTATTCTCTTCGTCATTTCTAACCTTCTTGAGGATGGTCCTTACGTAGTTGTCTACTACGTGCCAACCATCCTCCGTCGACAACATGGCTGTCATCATAGATTCAGGTGTCACACTTGTCTGGAGGTAACACTCGAGTTCTTCTCGCTCCATTTGGTATCGCGAACAGTCACAGAAGACATGCTCCGCATCCTCGTTAGCGTCCAAACAAACTGGGCAGTTTGGACGGTCCTCTATTTTAAATCTGTGTAGGTACGCCCGAAAGCATCCGTGCCCCGTCAGAAACTGTGTGAGGTAGTAGTTAACTTCCCCATGTCCTCTTTGCGTCCAGTCCTCTATTCTTGGTATGAGGCGATGTGTCCATCGCCCCTTATCGACGGAGTCCCATCTTTTTTGCCACTCAGTCATTGTCTGCTTCCTTGCGGAATCCCAGATTTCGTTATGGGTGTTGTCGTTAATCCGTCTCTTTGCCTCGTATACGCCCTTCCTCTCTATTACCAAAAGGTCGATAGGCGGCATGCTTGCTATGATGCAGGCCGCTTCGTCCGATACCGTTCGGTAAGCTGATGCGACCCTAAGTGCACTTCTCCTGTACACTGTCGATATCTTTCGTGCGTAACTTTTCACCAACATGGCATCTGCCCATATTGGGGCCCCGTACAGAATAATCGATGTGATTACACTGGCTAAGAGCAACCTACGTTTCTGCGAAGGCCCTCCTGTGTTTGGCATCAATCGTGATAAAGCTGCGCCAACTCTTGCTGCTTTATCGCTTACTACTTCTAGATGTTGTTTAAAATTAAGTCTTGCATCGACCCAGGTACTTGATGGTCGGTTGAGAACCGATCTCATGTCCATCTACTATCAGTGTCATTTCTTCTATTTTCTTCCTACTGGTAATCAGATCAGCTTCCGTTTTGTGGCTGGCTAATTCTAGGCCCGTCTCCGTGAGCCATTCGAGTATCATACGTACAGCCTCGTTAGCAGTTTCTGCCACCTCGTCTTTGTCCTTCGCCACTACTACGACTGAGATGTCATCCGCAAATCCTATGGCCATTGCCCCTTTGGGTAGTTCTAGTCTTAGAACTCCATCGTACATGATATTCCACAATGGTGGGCCCAGCACGGACCCCTGGGGAACGCCTCCTGTGACCTTATAGGTTTCAGTGCCGTTCTCCGTATCGTATAGTAGGATTCTGTCCTTAAGGTAGTCAGCCATAATCCTTACATACCCAGGTACCTCCTGGTTTCGCAATGCCTCGTGTATCTTACTCCAGTTAGCCGAGTTGAACGCATTTTTTACGTCCAGTGTGACGATAGCACAGTACTTCTTGGATCCTCCTGTCCATCTTTTCCCTTTTATTGCTGATCGGGCAGTGTCGATTGCCAAGCCGGCGGCGTCCAGGGTAGAGCGCTTCTTCCTGAAGCCGTATTGGTGCTCTGCAAGTCCACTGGATCCTTCTATGGCCTGGTCCATCCTGACGCAAATTATGCGTTCTAGAATCTTGCCCGGGGTATCCAGTATGCATAGCGGTCTGTACGATATGGCTTCTCCAGGTGGCTTATCTCCTTTGGGTAGCAACACAACACGCTGTTTTTTTCCAGTCTGTAGGAAACGTCCCTTCTTCAATTCGTTTCAATGCAATATTGGGTATGCCATCCGGGCCTGGAGCCTTGTTGTTCCCCACCTTCTTGCATGCAGCCAGCAGCTCCTCCGTGGTGATTGGGGGAATAGCTTCGTCGTCTGTCCTTGCCTCGATTCCGTATGCTTCATTTAGCTGGAGAGGGAACAGCGTAGTCACGATACGGTGCATCAATTCCGGGCATTTGGGAGGCGGTACATAGCTTCCTTTTATCTTCTTCATTACGACTTTATAAGGACGGCCCCAGGGGTCCCGTTCGACTTCGTCCTGTAACTCTTTAAGGCACCGTCGCTTGTTTGCGCGGATTGTCCGTTTAAGGTTCCTTTTAGCGTCCTTCATTTCTTCTTTGCGGGCCTCTACTACCTCCTGGCCTCTTCCAGTTTTGTAGTATTTCTTCCTTGCCCGTTGTTCTCATCTTCTGGTCCGGTGACATTCGCTGCGTGTACTTTCTACCGCTTTATCCCACCAGTATGCTGATGGTCGTCTATTGTTGGGTACTCTTCTTGGCATGGCCGCGTCGCAGGCTCGGGTAATATTTTCCATTACCTGTTCGGCCTTGCTGTTCGCTGATCCGTGTGGTTGCATTTCTTCCAATGCCAGCAGAAACATCTTGTCATAATTCTTTGCTTTCCAACCGATTCTATTGATCCTTGTACTCGCGCTGGTTCTCTGCTCTGATTTCCTTACCTCCATTATTATGGCCTGGTGGTCGCTATTTGTGTAGTGATCACTCACGGTCCACGTGTCAATTGAGCCAATTAGACAACTCCTAACAAAGGTCAGGTCTACAATAGATCCTGTGTCTCCTCTGCTGAAGGTGTGAGTGCTACCCTGGTTAACCAACACCAGGTCTAAAGGAGCAATTGCTTCCAAGAGCACCCGTCCTCTTTGGTTCGTCCTTTGACTGCCCCACTCTACGGCCCATGCGTTAAAATCACCTACGATGATTACTGGCTTTCTTCCCGCGACATCCTGCACGAGTCGATATGTGTGTGTGTGTGTGTGTGTGTGTGTGTGTGTGTGTGTGTGTGTGTATGTGTGGTGTGTGTGTGTGAAAACCGTGATGCATCTAGAACCACGCAACCGATCGTAATAAAAATGGACATGCACATATGTTTTCTGATTCTGAATTCGGGAAAAAAATTTTTTTATGATTCTGACCATTTTATTGCCATATTATCGCCATTTTCGATTTAACAAAAAAATTGAATTGCTTTTTTCTAATGATATGATTTATACAATATCTTCAACAATAGTGTATTTAAAACAGTATAAAATTTCCTACTTTTTCCCGCAAGATTTTCCAGATTGACTGTTTATGTTCGATTTTTATGATAAAAAAGGTGTTTTTTTTAAATTTATATCTTTAACACTAAATAGTCAATCGTTCTGTAAAAAATCATGATAATAGAAAACGATAATATTTACTAGCTGTAAAAATTTTAAGCCTTTTTATTAGCTAGTTTTTGAGCTAAAAATAAAAAACTAAAAAAATCGAATTTTCTATGTCGTACGGTTACGGGAGTAAAAAAGCTTTAATTAAGTTGAAATTTTGGGAAAATATAGATCTTTTGCTTACTTCGGCTAAGTTCTGTTTGCAGCTTATGAAACCGATTAGTTTAAAAGATATTAAGATTCAAATTTTTTGTCTCTCACCCTGTATATGGGTGATTCTGCCGTAACTGGCTCAAAACGGGCACACAAATGTTCTATACTAAAATCGACTATTTTTAACTTGCCGGACGGTTATTCTAACTGGAATTACATACAAAACAAGTCCCTAAAGCTAAACCACAACATATTACTTTTATAACAAGTTATGTGATGAATCCATATTTGACTAGGTTACGGAACTGACATTGTTGTAATTCACGCTACTAAAACTCCAATAAATTTTAATTTAACTTGGTAAAAAAAAACAATTAAATCATCTAAGACATATATATCTATCTATCTATATGTATATGTATATTCACTCAATATTTGACAGCCTGTTCGTTTATTCACGAAGATCGCAATATCGTTAAATGACAAATTATTTTTAAAAAATTAGACTCTTATTAGACGTTTCCTTGTAACTGGAGCCATTTAAATACTAAAAAAGCAATGATTAGGACATTATTAATGTATTAATGATACTTACTGTATTATGTGTTACGGAACTGACGGTTACGGAATTGACATTTAGGCGTTTATCAGCTCGCATAGCCTAGCGTAACTATTATAAACAGTTCTTTGCACATGTATTCGAAAATAATAGGTCTATCAGGTTCATACTATATATGTTGGAATTTTTTTACATGTCGTACTTTTATCTGCATCGACCTTTTAGATTGAAATCCGTGTTGGAGACAGGTTACGGAACTGACATTTGAGGCCTATTATATTGCGTAGTTTTAACTATTGGTAAATATAGTTAGTTATGCCAGACATACATAAAACCGCTTGTGCGATTTTTTTTTAAATGTGTAAACGCCTGGGAAGCAGGCGCGCAGAATGAGCTAGTTACGGCAGAATCACCCATATACTGTATAACTAAAAATTACTGTTTTTGTTAAATCTTACGGAAATTAATGATTAGGCTACGTATTTTTCTAAGTTTACATATAGAAAATTTATTTAAAAACATTTTTAAAAAGCATTAACATACTACTATATATTAAAACTATATTTTATTTATTGGAACTATAAATTAAGTTGGAGGAAACTACGTGCGAATAAATTGGCAGCGGTTTTTATACATATATTTGCAAATCAGCATTTGAACAATCCAATGATTGTAAAGTCATTATAAAACTTATAGTCAACCGTCTCTTTAATATTAAGCAACATGACTAAACAGGCGTTGCAGTTTTGTTAGTAGTGGTTATATTAGCGTAAGCACAAATAATAAACAAAACATTCAAACTATAAACCGATCGGCTTTTGTGGGTGCCTTCGATTTATTGGTCGGTCGGTCTGTAATTCAGATATCTACACGGATCATATTATATATACTTAGGGTACCGACTACCAACCGACCGATAAATCAAATGCATCCATAAAAGCTGATCGATTCTGTTTGAATGTTTAGTTTATTATTGATGAGAAACAGTGAGGTAGACGGGAGGATTATTGTAATTATGGTTTATTGTAACTTATATATACAAAGAGAGAGCATGCCTAGCATGCATGTGCTCTTCAAGAGCGTACAGCAACGAGTGGGAAATGTCGTAGTCGCGCAGTGACTATATGTCGTACGACTCACACACACACATATATATATATATATAGATATATATATATATAGTACTGGTGGGGAGTCGCACATGTGTATGTCTATGCTATATGCTATGCTGCCTACGGTGCGCAACGAGACGAGACTCACTGTCGAGTAGTTGCGCACAGCGCTTCTGCGCATCCTATCTCTAGATGCTATAGTATAGTGTACATACAAATGTACTATTCATATTCTAACACGCCTCCTTACATTTGTACTGTACATTATGATTTTACATTTAACAATTCTCCAAATTTTACAAACTTTTCTTTACATAGTGCTTTAGTAAATATGTCCGCGACATTTTCATTAGAGTCGATTTTACAAACCTAGATCAATTTTTCTTTTACATTTTCATGAACAGTATGATAGTGTATCTCAATGTTCTTGGAATTCTTTGTCATGTTTCCTTTGTTTGCAATATTTATCGCACCTGAATTATCTTCATAAATTTTTATCGGTTCACTTATATCTATGTCGAATATTTTTACTAATTCTCGAATACATTCTAGTTCGCTTACAACTTCGGATAAAGCAACATACTCTGCATATGTTGACGCTTTAGCGATACATTTTTGTTTTCTAGACTTCCAGTCAATTACATTTCCAAACATTTGTATTACAAACCCTGTCGTAGATTTTCGATCTATGATATCTTCAGCCAAGTCAGCATCAACATAGCACTCTATAATATTACTACTTTCATTCTTTTTATAATACAAAATCAGATCTTTCGTTAAATACAGATATTTTAACACTCTTATAGCATATTTCCAATGTGTTTCATTATAACTATTTTGGTATCTACTATGGTAATTTACACTAAAGCTTATATCAAGTTTCTATACTTTATGTTTGACTCGCAATTTCTGCCTTTTCGAGTTTTAGATTTGTCTCCATAGGAGTACTATACAATCTACTATCTATTATTTTATATTTATCAGCTAGAGACTCGATGTATTTCGTTTGACTTAGTTTCATTTCACAATCGTTGCAGTCGTAATCAATATTTATTCCAAGATACTCTTTAATTTTTCCTAAATCTTTCATTTTGAATTTATCTGACAAGAGTTTCTTAATACTTTGTATCTTTTCTTTGCTTTTACTACAAATTAACAAATCATCTACGTAAATCAAAATATAAATTTCATTGTTTCCTTTTCCTTTTTTGTATAAACAGAGATCTGCAATACTTCTCTTAAATCCTAATTTTATAATGCACTCATCAAAGCACTCATACCAGTCTCTTGGACTTTCTCTCAATGCATACAACGCTTTTGACAGTTTGTAAACTTTATTTGATCCATCTTCGTAACCTTTTGGTTGATAGACATATACCTCCGAGTTTATTTTGCCATTTAAAAATGCGGTTTCTACATCCATTTGCTCAATCTTTAAACCGTTTTGGCATCAATAAGCAAACAAAATTTTTAATGTTTGATTCTTTGCAACTGGAGCGTATATGTCATCAATTACATCAGTTTGTTGAAATCCTCGCACAACTAACCTAGCTTTATATCTATCGTCTGATTTTCTCGTATAAACCCACTTAACGTCCAATACTTTTTTATCTTCTACTTTATCTACTAATTTCCAAGTTTTATTTTTATTTATACACTCTATTTCTTGATTCATGGCTTTTTGCCAATTTTCACTATCATTACTATTCAACGCCTCCTCAAACGTACAAGGTGCATCTATTCTACAGTAATGTACGGAAATATTATTATTATTATTTATAAACTTTTCCGAAGATTGATTTATAAATGAAGGCGTAGCAGTATTTGGATACCTTATCGGACTCTTTCTTAAACGCGTAGATCTACGTGGAGTGCTTGACTTCAAATTTACATTCTCATTTTTCTTTGTAATATTTTGTGCTTTATCGCTCTCATCTGCACTTTCAAAAACATTATCGTCGAGATCACTTTCATTTTCGGAATTATAAGTTCACTTCTCTTACTCGACTCGAGAGTCAGAGTACGGGAAGAAAAAGTTTCGTCATTATCGAGACCAATACATTTTTCATTTGATTCAACAACCTCAACATGTCTCGAAATTGTTATTTTATTATTTATTAGTACTCTATAGCCGACTTCGCTATAACCTAACAGAATTCCCATATCCGCTTTCTTATCCCATTTTGATAGTCTTTTTTGTTCTGGTTTTCTAACAAATACTCTACTCCCGTATAATTTTAAGTGTTCTTCATTTGGCCTTTTCTTAAAGAATATTTCATAAAGAGTTTTTCTTTCAATTGTATTTGTTAACGTGCGATTTTTTAAATACGTTGCTGCGCATATGATTTCAGGCCAATATTTTTTATCTACTTGCGCTTCTTCTAACAAAAAACATGTCCATTATTGTTCTATTGAATCTTTCCGCTGTAGCGTTCAGTTCGTGTACATACGCTGGACAATTATTTATAAAGAAAGGGTTGACGGTTGCTATCGGTCTCTCCGAGGCAGGTGAAGGTGTTTCGAAAGAAAAACAAGTTAATTCATTTTTTCTTTCAACGTTTCGGCGAACAATGTCGCCCTCATCAGGAGAACTGAGAAGAAATTCGGTTTATTGTTAGCAAAATTTCAAGAGTACAAAAATTATTTAGACTGTGTGGCTTATGAGGTGCTTACAAGAATTATAGGACTCGGCAGGCTCGCTGATGGAAAGTTCGAGGCTCCGTTTTCCCCGCCGCCGCCGGCGCCCGTGGTCGTTGTGTCTCTCTCAGCTACTCGAGGCGAATCCGCAAGAGTTGGATATCCGCGCTGCTTTTATACTCTGCGCGGGACGGCTAGAGTTGCGATCGGTTTGTTGACATTTTTTCGCTAGTGACGTGAGCGTCGCTGCTCATATGTGCCTACAGCTGACAGCAAGGAAGGATCGAGAAGCTCGCTTCTCTGTGATTTTCGGAGATCATCGGAGAGCGGCGTGTTGGTCCGCTGCGATTTTACATTATTCGAGATGTTTTTACAATATTCGAGATGTTTTTACGATATTCGAGATGTTTTTACAATATTCGAGATGTTTTTACAATATTCGAGATGTTTTTACAATATTCGAGATGTTTTTACAATATTCGATATGTTTTTACAATATTCGAGATGTTTTTACAAGTAGCGCAATCGGAGAGCGAGTAAACAAGCATGCGTTGAATATCTTTTTTCTATTATGATATCGTCATGTGTGTTGTTGTTTTTAGTTGATTTATTAGGTGTGTGTACACAGAACTTAGGTGTTGTGTATCTTCTTTTTTATTCACACCGTTTTTTTGTAAATGTATGTGCATCATTTCGGATATTAATCGTTTATTTAAATTTGTTTCTTTGTCTTTGATTTTATAATTTTCAAAATTGAAAGTGTGGTTATTATTTTTTACATGATCGGATATTACGCTATTTTTTTATTTTTTGTGTTCGTTGATGCGTATACATACATTTCGTTTTGTTTGGCCTACATACGTTGCAGAACAGTCATTGCATTCGAGTTTATAGACTACATTATTTTCGTTGTTTTGTCAATCTTGTCTTTACCCTTGATGATAATTCTTTTCATGTAGCTTGGTGTCTCAAAGACGCTGCAGGGAGTCGTCGGCTCCCGCTTCCGCTCGAGACCAAGAGATGGCGCCACTAGTGTGTCGAGGCGTGATGGCGGGCGGCGCTGCTCCGCTCACTCACTCCCGTGCCAGCTCTCCGAGCGGACAGACGGGCCTGATCAGTGCCCCGTGGCTCCATCGCGATTGTTCAAAACTCAAACTACTAGTGTTCAAGCGTTCATTTTGTAGCCCATTGGAGGCATAGCTTTACGTCCGCAGTTCAATAAAGTGTTAAATATTCAGCATAAAAATCCCGGAGTCCGAGATTCTTTCGTCACCCGTCACCCCGCGCCCAACGCAAATTCGTACATGGTCCTTCGAGCCGGATAATCACGCTGATCCACTCATCAAGTGAGGTGATCAAGAGGACGAGGTAAGCCGTGATACGCGTTATTCGCTGTGAGTTGTGTGAGTGTCGAAGCCAATCGAAAGTCAGCACGTGTCTGCCGCCATTTTGTGTCGCGCCGCGTCGCCGCGTGTTCGTAATGAAAAGCGTGCCCGAGCGGAAATGTGCTGCGGCGTGCCGAACCTGATCTTCCGGCCCTGGTCCGGGAACGAGGGTCCGGCTCGGATGTGCTCGTCGGCTCGTGAATTGCGAGGATCGGACGCTCGGAATGCACTCGCTCCTACTGCGCAAGCCGCGAAAGATTCTCACCACGCTACTGACAAAAGGACGTTCATTCAGGGGCCTACTCGCGCGTCATTGTCCGGTGATTCGATTCTCGCCATGCCGCACGTTGGTGCGATGGTTCGAGCGGGGCATTGGATGCCAGCGAGAGTCGGGGTCCTCTTCTCGCCACGCTGAGGGTTACGCCCAAGGTGGCCCGAGATCTATGCGTGTCTGCTGTCTCGCCACGTGCTCGAAGCTCGCAGTGGCTCGAGATAAGAGCCGCCGAGCGCAGTCGGAATCTTTAGAAACTAGAAATGAACCAACATGCGGTAACCTGCCGGAATTCGGAGCAGAGTCTCCGCTCACGACGAGCGTCGAGCTAAACAACTGTGTATTTCCAGGAACCATGGACGGCCTCTACACAACCCAACAAGCGCTGGTGACGGTCATTGGGGACTTTACGACCGCTCTGCGTGAAATACCTGCTGACTCCTGGACATGGGGCATGATGCAGAGCAGAATGGAGCTTCTTCAGGGTTACTGGCTGGACTTCCAGAGCAACCATCGTGCTTTGATTGCAGCGAACGACGACCTTTGTGAGGACTACGACCCAAGGCGAGTCTACACGGACATCGAACAGCAGTATGTCACGGCGCAGTCGCTTCTCTACGACATCCAACGACGACTAGCACCACCCGCACCGGGCGGAGCGCCGGATGACTCCGGCAGGCGAGATGGCCTGGCTCCCGGCGTAGGTCATCAACATCTGCCTCGAATGGACGTTCCAACGTTCTCGGGGCGACGTGAAGAATGGGAGTCGTTTCGCGACCTATTCCGTGCTCTCATTCACGATGACCCACGCCTCAGCGACGTCGCCCGATTTTACTACTTGAAAACCCACGTCCGAGGTGAGGCCAAGGCGGCTCTCGATACTTTGAAGCTCACCAACAGCAACTATGCTTCGGCCTGGCGCCTTCTGGAGTCACGATACGAGCATCGACGCCTCCTTGTGCAGGATCATCTCGCCGCTCTGCGCAATCTTCGACCTCTACGGGAGGAGACCTCGACGGGCCTTCAGACTTTACTTGACACGTTGACCCGCCATCGAGATCAGCTGCAGATTCTCAAACGTCCTGTCTCAGAGTGGGATGACTGGTTTGTCTCCATTGCTGCTTCATGCATGGATCCCACGACTCGTCGCGCCTGGGAGAGCGATCTGGAGAAACTGAACGCCACCCCATTTGACGTCACCCGCCCTGATGCCGAATCAACACGGGTCGACGAACCCATGGCCACGTACTCCATGCTGACTGAGTTCCTCCAGCGGCGCTGTCACATGATAAGCTCGGTCGAAAGCGCCGTTCCCTCTCGCCCTTCAAGCAGCCAGACGAGCGGTCACGCGACAGGCCGTCGCGCCAGGAGCTACGCCACTCGGGCTTCTGGAGCGTGCCCCCAGTGTCATGAGGAGGCTCACTACATTGGTCATTGCCGACAATTCCTCGAGCTACAGCCAGCCGCAAGAAGAAATGTTGCGCTGCAGGCGCACCTCTGCTTTAATTGCCTCCGGACAGGACACTCAGCTCGAGCTTGCCTCTCCAAGTCTGTCTGTCAGACATGTCAAGCGCTGCATCATACCTTGCTGCATAGCGAGGACCGCAAACGAGCCGCAGACGGCTCCGACGCTGAGGTGCCAGCAAAAAGGCAAAAACAAGCGCCTTCCAACGTCACGTCAGAGCCTACTGGCGCAAAACCTCCATCTCCGTCCTCACTCTGACCAGTCGTGCTGCCAACAGCCACCCTCCAGATCAGCGGAGGCCGAGCTCGAAAACTTGCCACGAGGGCTCTACTGGACTCTTGCTCCGAAATCTCGCTTGTCTCGCTTCGGTTGACCAACAAACTTGACATCATTCCGGACCGAAGCGAGGTCACCATCAGCGGTGTCGGAGGACGAGCATTCGAGCGAGCATACTTGAAGGTTCCGCTGTTTTTGCATCTGCCAAATCACCCGGAGCCCGTGATGTTCGAAGCCCATTGCTTGCGACATCTTGGCATTACTACGCCAGTAATGCCCATCGATGAACAAGCACGCACTACGTGGCAAGATCTGGAGCTCGCCGACCAGCGTTTTGGCCTCCCTGGAGAGATTGAGCTGCTGATCGGGGCAAATGCCCTTCCTGAGATTCTGAGGCCAGGTTTGATTCGAAGAGCTGACCTCGTGGCGCAGCGCACAGCTGTTGGATGGACGATCTTCGGGCGCCTTCCACGAACCGGCATGGTCACCACCACGTCCACATGCCTGGCCCTCCAAAGCAACGCCGAGCCCCAATGGCATCATCAGCTGATTAAAGCCATTCAGCGCTTTTGGGAGATGGAGGATATCCCTCGCTCTATTCGCCGAGCTCCGGACGACGAAGCCTGCGAGCGCTTATTTGCGAGTCACGGACGAGATGTGGATGGCCGGTACGTCCTGCGTCTTCCAGTAAAACCAGGAGCAGAAGCGTCGCTCGGTGACAGTTTGAAGGGAGCGCTGGCCGCTCTCCGATCTCTTCACCGACGCATGAGATATGATCCGGTACTGGCGCTGGAGTACACACGTTTCATCGAAAACTATATAAAACTCGGCCACATGCGGATCGTCAAGCCTGCTGACCTGCAGGCGGCGCGCACCATTTGTCACTATATAGTGCATCACGCGATCTGGCAACGAGGCGATCAAGGTCGGAAGCTAAGAGTCGTCTTCGATGCATCTCGTCCGACGTCGACAGGACGCAGTCTGAACGACATTCTCTACACTGGGAGGAAACTTCAGACATCGCTTTGGTGCGTGTTAACTCGTTGGAGACGACATCGAATCGCATTCTGTGCCGACATCAAAATGATGTATCGGCAAATCCGCATCGATGAGCGTGACGTCGATCTCCAGCGAATCGTTTGGAGTCCTGACGAGAACACGGAGCCGCTTCACTTTCAACTGCTCACGGTTACGTATGGAGAATCCTGCGCTCCCTATCTGTCTCTGCGTGTGCTCGAACAACTGTGTCACGACGAGGGCGACCGTTCCCCGGAGGCTGTACAAGCTGTATTGAAGGACCGATACATCGATGATCTCCTGACAGGCGCCGACGATCTCGAGAGCGCACATGGACTGAGGAACGAGATTATCTCCCTCCTGAAGGTCGGCGGCTTCCCACTCGGTAAATGGGTCGCCAACACTCCAGAGCTTCTTGAGGACCTCGTCAACGACGACTGCCTACGACCAACGTGGCGCCATCTCCGAGCTGAGGGTCCTGTGAACGAGCTGGGCATCAGCTGGGACCCAGTGGACGACACTTTTCGTCTCACTCCTCCTCAGATCAAGAGCTGCCAGTGGACAAAGCGCGAGGTCCTGTCTGTGATCGCTGCGCTGTTCGATCCGTGCGGGTGGCTTGCCCCCGCCGTGTTGCTGGCGAAACTGTTTATGCAAGACCTCTGGAGAGCTCGCCTCGACTGGGATGAGACGCTCCCTTCGTCGTTCGCCCATCGGTGGAATGCCATTCAAGAAGGATTCCAGAGCGTCTCCGAGATTGTGATCCCGCGTTGGATTCGGACCGGTACTGAGCGAGACGTTCAGCTTCACGCCTTCTCTGATGCCAGCCGACGAGCCATGGCGGCGGTGATCTACGTCCGAGTTTTGAGTCCTTCATCCCCGCCGGTCGTCAGCCTTCTCGCCGCCAAAACCAAGCTGACACCAATACGGAGCTTGAAACCCGACTCAGCTCCAACCCCGAGAATGACCATCCCAAGATTGGAACTGCGGGCCGCTCTGATCGCCGCTCGACTACTGCAGACTCTGTCGGCGGAGATGGACATCCCTCTGGACCACTGCCACGCGTGGAGTGACTCACAGATCGTGCTGAGCTGGCTGAGATCATCGGAGCCAGTGGGAAACTCCCTGGTGGACAACTATATAAGTCACATCCAGGAAACCATGCCCTCCGATCTGTGGCGCTACGTCCCAACCCGCTCCAATCCTGCGGATCTGGCCAGTCGCGGAGCAGAGCCGATCCACCTCTATCGATCGCCGGAATGGTGGAAGGGCCCTTCGTGGCTTAGCGAACCCTTTGCCGCCTGGCCTCAAGAGGAGCCGCGGTCGTCAGTCACCGACATCCATCAACCGGCGTCCCTCACTCTGGCGTGTATGCTGCAGGGTAACGACACGGACCTCACGACGCTGTTCTCAGACCTCAACACCCTGCTCCGATTTGTGGTTCGCCTCCGGCGCTGGGTCCGCCGACGCCTGGCCAGGACCCCGACGGCTCCAGTCCTCGATTCCATCACCGTGCAAGAATACAACGCCGCATTCACGGCGTGCGTCAGTTTGAGCCAGCAGCGATCCTTCGCCCACGAACTAGAGACGCTGCGCCGAGATCAGACACTTCCCGCTCGTCACTCATTACGGAGCCTCGACGTCTTCATCAGCCCGGACGGCCTCCTGAGAGTCGGCGGCCGACTCGAATACTCCAACCTCTCGTATGACCTGCGGCACCCACCACTTCTGCATGGAGCGTCCAATCTGGCTCGTCTGGTCATTGATTGGGCCCATCGACTCTCCCTACACGGTGGCTTTCGATCCACGTACGTGCACGCCGTTCGCCGCGCCTGGATTGTCGGGGGTCGTCGACGCATCCGAGCTCATGTTCATGATTGCGTGGTCTGCGCTCGGAATCGAGCTCAACCATTGCAGCAAAAGATGGCCTCGCTTCCTGCAGAGCGCGTGACACCAGCGCGGCCGTTCTCTAGGGTAGGATTGGACTACGCAGGCCCCTTTCATGTGTTGGCTGCCAAAGGACGTGGATCACGTACGACGAAGGCATATGTAGCCGTGTTCGTCTGTCTGGTGACCAAGGCTCTCCATCTCGAGTTGGTGGGTGACCTCACAACTGAGAGCCTAATGGGTGCTTTGACCCGATTCTGCAGCCGACGCGGCCGACCAAGGGAGATATGGAGTGATAATGCGACTCACTTCCATCGTGCGGATCTCGCGCTGCGCGAAGCACTGGCCCAAGCCAATCTGCGATGGACGCACCTTTCTGAGAAGCTGGCCGAGGAAGGGATAGCCTGGAAATTCATCCCCCCTGCTGCTCCCCACTTCGGCGGTCTGTGGGAGGCGGGAGTGAAGTCTTTTAAAACTCATCTGAAAAGCACGATGGGCCCCCGACATCTCACCTACGAGGAGTTCTCCACCTTGCTGACCAGCATCGAGGCGATTCTGAATTGCCGACCAATCACCCCACTTTCAGGCCACCCGGAGGATCTCGATGTGCTCACCCCCGGGCACTTCCTGGTGGGCAGTCCCCTGACCGCCATTCCGGCCCCGGATATGGAGCTGGACAACGTAGACCACCTCTCTCGCTGGAAGCTTGTTACAGGCCTGCGGGCCCAGTTCTGGCACCGATGGAGTCGAGAATACTTGAATCTCCTTCAGCAGCGACACAGATGGACTCAGCCGCGGAGCAACCTCCGCATCGGTGATCTGGTTATCATCCTCGATGCCGCTCTTCTGCGGCCAAACGGAAAATGGCCCCTGGGTCGTGTCACTCAAGTCCATCCTGGACCCGATGGTCTCGTCAGGGCTGCGACCGTGAAGACCGCAAGAGGAGAGTACATGCGTCCCATCGTCAAGCTGTCGGCGCTCCCCGTGCCCACAGCCAACGAGGTCAACCCATCGCCGCGCCCCGAAGAGGTGGCCACCCGGTCGACTACGGCGGGCGGCACTTAACTCTTCGTTCAAGGAACGAGGCGGGCGGATTGGTGTCTCAAAGACGCTGCAGGGAGTCGTCGGCTCCCGCTTCCGCTCGAGACCAAGAGATGGCGCCACTAGTGTGTCGAGGCGTGATGGCGGGCGGCGCTGCTCCGCTCACTCACTCCCGTGCCAGCTCTCCGAGCGGACAGACGGGCCTGATCAGTGCCCCGTGGCTCCATCGCGATTGTTCAAAACTCAAACTACTAGTGTTCAAGCGTTCATTTTGTAGCCCATTGGAGGCATAGCTTTACGTCCGCAGTTCAATAAAGTGTTAAATATTCAGCATAAAAATCCCGGAGTCCGAGATTCTTTCGTCACCCGTCACCCCGCGCCCAACGCAAATTCGTACATAGCTGTTTATTTTAGGTACAGTTTCAATATTTTTAGCTTTAAATGCATGACTGGTTTGCTCGTAATTGTGGCTAGTCGTTTTCGCAAATATTTGTTCACGAAAGCCGGCGGGTAACTGTTCTCGTGCAATAGTTTTTTGACAATACTTATGTTCTTATTATGGAATTTCTTATTTGACAATTTGATCGCTCTATCGATGACATTGTAAACCATCGCGATTTTTTGAGATAACGGGTGCTGTGACTTATAATTTAAAAATCTGCCAGAGAAAGTCGGCTTTGTGTACCAGTCGGTAATTATATTATTGTTTTCTTTTATTACTAAGACATCTAAAAAACTTATGGAGTTATTAATTTCTATTTCATGTGTGAACTGTAGTCTGTTATTGTACGAGTTAAAAATATCTAGAATTTCGTTAATTTTGTCTCTCGGTATGCATGTATCTATATCGTCAACGTAACGATAGAAAAAACTTGGTTTGAAAGTTCTCGGAGAGACTGATAGCAACCGTCAACCCTTTCTAAATTGCTACCGAGGGATAACCTCATGCTGAGGACCACTTCCTCCGCAAATATAATGTAATTATTTATAAAAATACCCTTCTCTTTGGCAAATTTGTAAAATCGATTATTTAAATATTCCTTACCATTATCGCATCGAATTTTCTTTACTCTTTTTCCGGTTAAATTTTCAGTTTCATTAATATACTGAACCATGCAATTAAAAACTTCATCTTTAATTTTAATACAGTAAACTCTAGCTATTTTACTATAATCGTCAATAAATGAAACAAAATATTTTGTCCATTCAAACCAGCGGTTTTAAAACTACCGCGCACATCCGTGTGTATAACTTCTAATATATCATTTGCCTTTGTTCTATTATTGTTGAACGGCAGATTGTAAATTTTATTTTCAATACAAGTTTTGCACTTCATACATTCTGATTCAAGTTCATTTGGAATACCACCTAACAACTGTTGTTTACACAGTGTATTCAAATAGCTAAAGTTTACATGTCCTAATATTCTATGCCATCTCTCTTTCAAACTCATATTATTATTGTTACTTCTGTCTGCTCTGTTTACAATCTTTTCCTTGAAATTTAACTTACTAGTCATCTTGTAAGTTCAATTTTCTTTATAGGTAACAGCTATTAAATTATTTTCATTATCTATAATTTTCGCAATGTTATTTTTCGAGATAATTGTATTGTTATCAGTTAGTTTACCAAAACTAATCAAATTCGTATTCATTTCTTTAGCATAATATACGTTACTCATATTGACTTTATTTTTTTAACCAAATGCATCAAAATAACTTACAATGTTGCCAATTTTCGTTGCTTTTACCGGACTATTATCATCGAGATAAATATTTATGGATTTCTTTAAATCGATACATTTTTCGAAATACCTGTCATTATTTATTATATGATCAGAGCACCCACTATCGAGTAGCCACTGAATTTCATTACCTAACCTCGCTTCATCGTTCTAAGCCGCGTGTAGCGTTGCTATCTAGGCGTTGGCCCCTGCGCTGCTCTGCTCGTGTGTAGTGCTGGCCCCTTGGTGCTGTTGTTGGTGATTGCGTAAGTTACCGCGCCCTCTGGTATAGTTGCCTCTTCTTCCTCTGCTGTCGTGGCCTCGGCCACGTGTTGAACCTCGCCATGTTGCGCCGCTGTGTCCCGTTAGGCCGCCATCTTGGCACTCTCTTGCAAAATGCCCGGTTTGACCGCACTTGTAACATTTTCCCTTTTTTGTGACGAAGGCGTTTGACTTTCTTTCTGAGTCTTCGTTTCTGTTCTTCATTTCAGCTATTTGAATGTTATTCTTTACTTATTCTGCTGTTTGATCACTTTCTGGTAACGTATCTATCAAATCACCAATATAACTGTATTAGTTTGGCAGAGTGTTGAGCATATAATTTAGCTTCTCTTTTTCACTTATTTTGGCACCTGCGCCTTTGAAATCATTCACTGCTTTCTCAAAATCATTGAAGAATGTGGCAGTATCACTGTATTGTTCCAATTTTAATTTTTCCAGTTTATTTATTTTATTTATTTATTTATTTAGACCATATACATATGTCTTATAAAAAGACATCCTATAGAGACAAACTTAGTTGTCTGTACATAGGGATGGTACATAAAAAAAAACTTAGAATCTAAACTTAAAAAAAAACTAAATAAGTAAGTACAGGAAGATGTCGAGCCAATCTTCCTGATAACAGTTTAAATATTAACGCAAAAGTTAAGTAACAGCACAAAATAAATCTCTCTTTGATCAATCAATATTTCTCTCTTATAAATACTTTTAGTCTCTTCTTAATCGCGACTTTGCTAATCACAAGTGCTTTCAGATCATTTGTTAGCAAGTTGAAAATATTTAACGCAACAAAGTAGCTATTTTTTTTTGCTTATAGCTTTATCAATTATTGGCAATTGAAGACTCTTATTTCTAGTATTGCTTTTGCTATTTATATATTTATTTCTTAACGTAGCATAATGATAAGATATAGCTTCTAAATGGAATAATTGCTTTACTGTAAGTGGAGGGTCTTGACGCTGAAAATTATTTTTGTTTATAATTTTCAATATTTTCCTCTGAATACCCTGTATTAGATAAACACAATTATTGTACGCTCCACCCCAAGCAATTATGCCATAATTGACTAAACTTTGGTAAAAAGCATAGTATATCATAGTTAAAGTTTTATAGTCCATTATATTCCTAATTTTGGCAAAGATAAAAACTAAGTATTTTGTTTTTTTAACCAAATAATTTACATGTTTATCCCATTTCATGTTATAATCAAAAATTAGACCTAGATATTTATAACTTTCTACTCTTTTTATTGTATTATTGCCTATCTCAATATTAAGTGAGACAGGAACACTATGGCAGTAGCTACCATAAGCAATATATACAGTTTTATTAACATTTAAAGATAATTTATTTACAGTAAGCCACTTTGCGACTTCCCTAAGATATTTGTTCATTTTCTCTTGAGCTGACTCCCACGTGTTATCACTAGCAATGATAACGGTGTCGTCAGCATAAGAAACGACAGTATCATCTTGCATACCTCTCAGTAGGTCATTAACGTATAAAATAAAAAATAACGGTCCTAGTATGGTCCCTTGGGGAACTCCGATGGGTATATCTTTGTATTCACTTTTCAAATTCTTTATTTTAACGCATTGTTTCCTACCAGAGAGGTAGCTGTTTATTAAATTTAAGGCACTGCCTCTTATTCCATAACTCTCTAGTTTATCCAATAGGTTTTTGTGATCTACCGTATCAAAGGCTTTAGCTAAGTCTAAGAAAGTAGTTATAATTGGCTTCGATTTGTCGATTTTTTTATATATTATGTTTGAGATATAATTTAACGCATCCGTTGTGCCTCTATTTTTAACAAAACCAAATTGTTTTTCTGATATGATATTGCATTCCATTAGAAATAAATACAACCTATTATACAAGATTTTCTCAAATATCTTTGCTAAGTTCGATATTAGTGATATCGGCCTATAGTTAGTCATACATGACCTGTCACCAGCTTTGTAAATAGGAACTATGTCAGCTTGTTTTAGAGCAGATGGCCAGAAGGCTTGTTGTATAGACGTATTAAAAATATGTTCTAATGGTTTATCTATATAGTTAACTAGGAATTTGATCGTTTTTGCATTGATATTATCAACACCTCCAGTCTTGTTTTTCAATGAATCTATAGTTTTTCGAATCTCAACACAATTGGTAGGATATATAAAGATTGATTTGCTATTTTTATCTGGTAATGTAGGTTGATCGGTATCTGTATTAGGGATTTGTTTACTCAAGTCTAATCCTATTTTGCAAAAATAATCATTCATGTGGTTAGCTATAAATAATTAGTCTTCAATTTTTTGGCTGTTTATGACTAAGTAATCAGGTGACTTGTTTTGTTGCATATTTTTATTAAGTTTAGTATTAATAGTATTCCATAGCTGTCTTGGATTGTTACTAATTTTTTTTATTTCATTATTCTCAAATTTGTATTTCGCATCTTTAATGACTCTATTTAAAATTTTTTCGTAATTTTTATATTCATTTTTTAATTCCAAATTAGTTGGGTTCAATTTCCACAATTTATATAAATTTTCTTTAGTTTGACACGAGACTTGGATTGCTTTAGTTATCCACTTTTTTCTTGGCAGTGCTTCTTTATTTTTTTTCTTTAATTTTTTGGAATATGTAGCTAACTCAAGACAACTATGTATCATTTGAATAAGTTCATTTACTGCATCATTTGGATCCTGTTTTGTCAGTACTATCTGCCAGTCAAAATTTTCAGCTATGTTTTTTAACTTTTTATAGTTTATGCATTTGTTAACTGTTTCACTTGCTTTGTGTATCTTAATCTGATCTATATTTATAAATAACGGGTAGTGATCGTTAAACGGTGTATTTAATTTAAAAGATTCAATTTCTATATTCTTAGTTCTAGCGAAACAGTTATCAATGCACGTTCCCTTCTCATTATTTATTTCTGCAGACTATTTGTAGAGCTGTAGACGCTTTCTTATACATGTTATCAAACTTTTTCATTATTCCATAGGCTGTCGTTTCTTCACAGACATATTCCAGTTGCCTATTTGAGATCGAATTATAAATTATATTCATTGCCTTTAAATCATTTTCGTCCCAGGGATCCTTATCCTTTGTCTCATCTTTCATTCTTGATATAACTTCTTGACATTTCTTTAATTTCAAAAATTCGTCTACTTGTACTTCAATCTTCGTTTCAACTTCACAATTTTCTTCAACTTCTCGGTAATTCTCGAACTTTCCTTCGTGTTCGGAATCGTTCTTTTCAATTTTCACAACTATCTTCGTTTCCGGTGTCTCTCCGTTATTCATAAACCCAAGTGCTCTCTGCTTGCACTAGACCACGTGTTTCACGTTCACTTTTTAATCCGCGTGCATCTCGCTGATTTTAAGTTTTTTCAAAAAACTTTTGCTTCTATCAATTAGTCCTTTTATTTAGCTATCTGTTTTCACTTGTATTTTTCTTCTTTTGATACTCAAACCCTTTGATTTTTCACTTTGAAAAATTTCTTTTAACCTCACTTAATTAGCTTTATAGTACTCGAGAGTAACTATATAGCTAAATAAATATATAAACCAAGGTCTGCTACCATGATGAGAAACAGTGAGGTAGACGGGAGGATTATTGCAATTATGGTTGATTGTAACTTACATATACAGAGAGAGCATGCCAAGCATGCGTGTGCTCTCCAAGAGCGTACAGCAACGAGTGGGAATTGTCGTAGTCGCGCAGTGACTATATGTCGTACGACTCACATATATATATAGTACTGGTGGGGAGTCGCACATGTGTGTGTCTATCCTGTATGCTATGCTACCTACGGTGCGCAACGAGACGAGACTCACTGTCGAGTAGTTGCGCACAGCACTTCTGCGCATCCTATCTCTAGATGCTATAGTATAGTATACATACAAATTTACTATTCATATTCTAACAATTATTAAATTTGTACTTATGCTAAAACCACTTAAAACAAAACTGCAACGTCCCAAATTCATACTTTTTTCAATTTGTTGTTAGGCTTGCCTCCTCTATCTTTTCCAGTACCAGTTCCAGATATTTAACGTGTTTTTCGAAGGTATCCGTGTACGGAAAGAAGTAGAGACGCTGAGAGACGGTGCGATTGAGCATCCGGATTTCAATGCTCTTTTGCATGGTGTATTGGCGTTCACGCACCGATATTTGTTGTGTTCGCACCCCTTTACTCTGTGGTGCGCATCGATATTCGGCGTGCGTTGTACACGAGAAAAGATGATGTGCGCACGCCATCTAACGAGTCTGTAGCGCACTCGTCACCGCTCGCGCAGTTGCACGGTCTTTCAGCGTGCCTACTTTCTTCCGTGCGGTTGTGATGACATCATCCAGGTAGCCAAAGATTTGATGTTCGAATTTGTGCCTAAACAGTCTATTTATAAGTCGTTGGAAGGTTGCACGGGTATTATTGAGGCCATGGCATAAGAGTGAACTGCCACAATCCCAAGCCCGGGATCGAAAGCACTGCGTATCGCCGTGCTTTATTTCTCCATTGGTACATTCAAACGACAAACATGGCCAGTATCATGGACAAGCTCAAGGCTATCTGGTGACGGATCGGCTGGAACGGCGTGGACCAAGAGTTAGCAATGTTAGCATGTGAGTAGTAGGGGCACGTTATCGCCAGACGCCTGTGGGGGAGGGGGTCTGGCGCCAGACGTCTGGTGGTAGGATTTTCGGCTGCGGCGCGGTACCGCCGGATGGGGGAGGGTGAGCTCGGGGTCTGATGGAGGGGATTTTTGGGATGCGGCGCGGTATCGCCCGAGGGGGGAGGGTGAGCTGGGGGTTTGTGGAGGGGATTTTTGCGTGCGGCGCGTTACCGCCAGACTTGGGGGAGGTTGAGCTCGGGGTTTGTGGAGGGGATTTTTGCGTGCGGCGCGTTACCGCCAGACTTGGGGGAGGTTGAGCTCGGGGTTTGTGGAGGGGATTTTTGCGTGCGGCGCGTTACCGCCAGACTTGGGGGAGGTTGAGCTCGGGGTTTGTGGAGGGGATTTTTGCGTGCGGCGCGTTACCGCCAGACTTGGGGGAGGTTGAGCTCGGGGTTTGTGGAGGGGATTTTTGCGTGCGGCGCGTTACCGCCAGACTTGGGGGAGGTTGAGCTCGGGGTTTGTGGAGGGGATTTTTGCGTGCGGCGCGTTACCGCCAGACTTGGGGGAGGTTGAGCTCGGGGTTTGTGGAGGGGATTTTTGCGTGCGGCGCGTTACCGCCAGACTTGGGGGAGGTTGGGGCCTGGGATTTTCGTCGGAGGCCCGGTAGCGCGCGTGAAGAGGTATGTCATGGTATCGCCCGGGGTCTTAGTTTATTGTGTTGAACAATTTATTGTAAATAATGATGAAATATGGAAAGAGATTGTGTTTTTTCTAAGGAAGC
The DNA here is from genome assembly GCA_012977825.3 of Pteromalus puparum. Taxonomy (NCBI): domain Eukaryota; kingdom Metazoa; phylum Arthropoda; class Insecta; order Hymenoptera; family Pteromalidae; genus Pteromalus; species Pteromalus puparum. The sequence continues at coordinate 19,050,786 of CM053170.1, read as the reverse complement.
CGTTATGAACAATTGAATGTTTATTTATAATAATTTATAATAATTTATTTGTCGAAAGTTGTAAATTTTTGTAGTGGATTTCCGGAGTTGTGTATGGGGAGAGCGTTCGTGTTGGTGTCCCGCTGTGAAGAGAGAGGTTGACACAAGTTTCCGTGGGAAAAAAATCCCGGGAGAGATGCGCACGTGGAGGAAACGGAAGGAGATGATTGATTTGTTAAGTGGATAAGGATGTTTTTTTTAAATAGTGGAGGACAGGGTGTCTGTTGTAAATAAGGAAATACGTGTTTCGATAAGTGTTTTTTTTTTTTTGAGACAGATATATAGGATTACATGAATATAGTATAAGAAAAGTGTACACATGATTATATATATATAAATAAAAAAAAAAATATAAGTCGCACACAAACACACACACTTGATATTTTATTTACAATGTCGGTTTTTTGGTTTACAGGTTTGTTTGCAGTTGGTACAGATAATTCTTTTATTTACATGTTTGTTATTATGTTTGCGTTTTTTGAATTCGTTGGTAATATTTACAATTAGAATGTCATTGAGGCGGGTATCTGTTGAAAATATTGTAAGAAAATTAGAAAGAGAACTACCACGAGAAAGATGAAACAAAAAACTAATACAATAATGAGCGCAGACGTCAGAATCGATGCTCTGCAGCTGTTGGATGTTCCAATCGTAGAGACTGCAATTTCGTCTAAGTCGATCGATGTGACCCGGGTGTGAGGGGGGTAGTCCATAGCTGTCAAAGTAAACTCCTTGTCCTGTGGTGTCGATGAAAATCGCAACCCAATGTGAGCCAGGCTTTGTGCTGTCATCTGTGTTAACCACAATTGCACACGGCTTCTCCAGGACGAATGGTATTTGGTCTGCAGGGAAAACACCCACTGTCGTCGCTGGAAGGTTTTTGAGTGCGCGTAGAATCTGCAGAGAGTTCATCGCTGACGTTGTCGTAGTGATTCTCCTCAGCTGGTCTGTATTCCCCACTACTAGCGCCGCTGACAGTCGTGGTGGCGGGGGACACTGGTGCCGTGGATTCACAGGATATGTTTAGAGTTTTTAATTTTTCACAAGCTTCGTCTACTTTATCTAGGCCCGTGTATTTCTTTTTACTATCTGGAATGTCTTTTGAGTATTGATGGGTATTGGTATGAACTTCGACGGGGACCTGTAGAGTCTTCATGATCCACAGGCGTAGTTTGTATACGTAGCCGAGAGCACAAGTGAAATATTCGCGTTTTTTTCCGTGAAAGAAGCAGTAGTGTTCGTTTACGCGTGGTAGATTTTTGAAAGATGGGCAGCTGAAATCTTCCAAGTTGATTATGTGTCGGCCGAGAACGTTTTCTAGTAGCTTTTGTTTTTGAGCACCGCGCACATATATTCGTAGTGCATTACTAGCCACTTCACGAAGCACTTTGTATACACGATCCATGTCCGCCTCACCGTCGAACCATTCGATGCCATGGTGGTAGCACGACAGATATGTGTTTGTGGCGAGTATGCCTTTTTGTATAATGTCACAATCGTATGACGGTGGTTTTATGATCCAGTGTGCGATGAAATTGCAGTCAAGTCCCAATACGGCAACCTCCTTGGGTAGAAAGCTTCCGTTTTTGTCGTGAAATGCTTGTATATCTATTACATAGTCTGTTTTCTCCATGATGACTAGAGTGCGAGTGCGCTGGGGGCGAGAGTTGCGAGCGGACTGTCGTATGGTGTTGCGGAGGCTGCAGGCCCTTCCGTTTTTTTCCACTTCTCTCTCTCTTTCGAGGGCTATCTCCCTCTCCCTCTTTCTGGGGTGCCGCTGTGTTTGTGTGTGTGTGTGTGTGTGTGTGTGTGTGTGTGTGTGTGTGTGTGTGTGTGAGTGAGTTTACGAGTTATAGTCTATGACGACTTGCCTTGCTGCATCTATTTCTAAAACGTTGTCAAATTCTGAATATAGTATGCAGTTTATAGTTTTAGTTAATGCTTTTTCGAAGCGAACTTCGATTCTGATGGATCCGTTTTTCACGAGATTCCAGTGTCCGGAGTAATGAGCTGATAGATCAGGTGTGAGATCGAATGCAAAAAGACAATAGCCGTCGGCGTATTCTTTGCGGTCGATATCGTTGCCTTCGTTCATGTAATGTATGCCAGTGCCTGAGAATAACGTGTGATAGGCTTCGACGTACATGGGTGCGTTCTTGTCAAATTTTGGCTGCAGTGGCTTGCTCGGTATTTGAGTGCCGTCGACATAGAGGGATAGAAAATTGATGGAAAAGTTTTGAAAATTGAATGGGTTTTTTGTCTTGTCTCCATTAAAAGCTTTGTTGTCGACAAAACCAAGAATGATTCTCTTGGGTAATTGGCCGAGTATGACATTTTCTAAAGAATCTCCGATTATGCCACTGTGCATGGTGAAGGTTTTTACTTCTACACGCGTGATGGGGTATTTGGCTGTGGCCGTTGACAATGTCTTGGCGTGTGCTATGAGAACGGCTGGTGAAATTTTTACACGGCGTACGAGGAGTGTAGCTTCGGCTATATGCACAGAATACTCTGTGGTTGATGCGTTCATGAGACAGAATGCGTCTTTCGACCGTACGAGTCTTAGACGAACTTCTACACCGTTTATAAGAAATCTATCTTGATTCATTATATCGCAGTGAAGATGTCCGAGAAGATCATATTGTTTACCGCCCGCTAGACATGCCTGTCTTTCCACGAGGCCTGTATTTTTCTTATTATCACCGCCGGGTTGTTCGTCCATAGAGCCCGCCACATCGGCCGCCCATAGCGCGGTGGTTAGATGAGAGTTTTTGGCAGCGGGGCCGTAATTAAGAAGAGTTTCCAAGTATGCTCTATAGGGATATGCGTTATTGGGCGGTGAGACAAGTTTTTGATTTAAATAAACATCAACCTGGTTGAATATCGAGTGCAAAAAGTTGTTTACTGGAGCCACAAATTTGTCGGTCGCCTCTGTCAGCGGTGTTATTTGCACATTGACTTTTATCATAGTATGTGCGAGATCTAAATAATCCTCGTTTTGAGAATTTATGCAAAACTCTATGGGACTCTCGTCGCTCAACGACGACACGGGTTTGTAAGATACCCATCTGCTTGATTCTATGGCCGTTTGTGTAGGAGGTAGGGAAAACAAGTCGAGCTCTGTTTTGAGGCACGCTTCCGAGTGACTGTGCAAAAACGACATTTTAACGTTAGAATGTTAGCCGAAAATATCTCGTGTTTTTTTACTTTTTCTTGCCTTCTTCTTAGACTTTCTTTTCTTTGACAGTTTTTTCTTCAAGCGTTTAACTGGCTTTGCACGACGTCTACGTAGACTCTTCTTCTTTGTCTTGCGTTTCTTGGATTTTGTACCGCCAGTAGATGAACGGCGTTTCTTTCTCCGTGACACGGTGTGTCGAGGCCCAAGCGCGAGACGAGACTGAGCAGGTCGTTTAGCGTGCAGATGATTATAGCCAGAGCCTTCCATGATTTTTGACAGCTTCTCTGTTGCTTTTCTCTTGAGGTTATGTCCTGATTCGTTGAGACGTGTTTTGAGTGAGTCCTTAAACGTCATGTTGTTTTCACCGACGTCTTCGAGTATATTAACACCAGCCCGTAAAGCTTCCTTACCAACGGCTCGAGCGCCTTTTGCAAGAAACGGTAAAGCACTGCGGAATATTCCAGAAAACCACGAGCCCAAACCATGACCACGCATCCGAGGCGAGCCGACGTAGACGTGATTTACACCACGGCCCCCGCGGCCCGTTTGATAATCGTAAACGGTGTAAAAACTCATTTTGTAGAAAAATCACTTAGTCTGCTCTCTTAAAATGCAGTGCTATGGTCAGCGTTCCAAACTCGAATGGTATGGGTTTGCCGAGTTGATCTCTTATATCTATGTCGATTGTTTGAAATCTATTTACGAGCATAGGCACATGGTGAACTGGCGCAAAATTTTTCACGACGGTGGTTCCAAAATCGAATTTTCGGGCTTCTATATTGACTATCCGCAAAAGTGGTGCGTGTGTGTCACCGACGATACTGGGCTCGCAGAGATTAGAGTAGACAAATAGTTGATCTGGCACGGCTCTTGCAAAACTTGCAGGCTGTGTGCCTACGAGACGTAGTTGATAATTATCTATTTGTTCGCGCGTCTCTGTGGGATTTACACCAAACTCAAAGCCGAGTATGCGCTGGACAGCAGGCGACAAATCGGGTGATCTGCACAGCTTTACAAGATTATTTTTCGCGAGAAAGCCTATAGATACAAAGCCGCCTCGTTCGTTGTAGAACAATTTCATGCATAGTTCCTTTCTACCGGGTAGTGTCAATGCGTCGTTTATTGTGTCAACGAGACATTGCATAGTAGTGTATGTACCATGTTGAAAGTATCGGGGTGTTTCATCATCATTGCCATACTTGAGAATGCAGTCCTCGTGGCGTAGATGAAATGTTGTGCATGGAATGTGTATTTCTGAAATACCAACTAACCATCGCCCGTAAAGTTCAATTTCTTTGGGCAGTCGTGTCGAAAAGCTTGTAGTTGTGTTATTAGGATAGTACTTTGCACTGCTGTTGCTCGGGAGAAAGATGGTAAATTCCGTTTGATTCATTGTTTTTAAATATTCTTCAAATCTGCAGCTGATATCCAAGAGTTGAATTTTTCGGGATAACCGACCCAGCTGACGAGATACTGTTTTTTCTTGCCTTTGCCTTTGGTGCGTAAAATTTTATCAATTTTAAATTCTTGCTCTTTGACGCGTTTCTTGTGCACAGCAGACAGTTCTTCGGGATAGAAAAACCCCTCAATTTCTTCACCTTGTAAGTCGCACAGTTTGTAGATAAATAGAGCTTGTCTTTTTAAAACATTTGTAATTTTAAACACTTCTTCACTCCATGATTTTTCAGCACCTTTTTCAAAAATATTCTTTTCTCGACTAATGCGCACATACATGCCAGTCTTGTATTTCGGTCTTTTACGAAGAGGCTGTCTCCGCATAGCGCGTTTAACTAAATTTTTTCGCGCTTTGTGCGCGTTATATATGGTCACACTTGCTGGCTCCATTTTAATCGTAGAGTGCGGTGTTTTATTGTAAGCGTCAACCAATAGCTGTAAAACGTCAATGTATCGTTTTGTATTTTTATGTGTAAAATATCTGTACATGCGTTCTTTGAGCGTTCTGTTGAATCGTTCAACAACAGCGGCTTTCACATCAGGGTTGCTTACAACACGAAAATAAATATCGTTATCTTTGAGTAACTTCTGAAAAGTGCTACCGACAAATTCCTTTCCACGGTCTGTCTGTAGTATGTGTGGTTTCCGGAGACTGGTGTCGAGAATTTTTTTAAACGCTGTTGAAACTGCGTGTGTTGTTTTATCGCGTAGGGGCTGAACCCAGACAAACTTGGATAGAACGTCAATCACCACTAAAATATAGCCAAAATTGTCATTGTACGACTTTAAAGATGTGAGCTGGATGAGATCGGCTTCCCAAACATGATCTATGCCATTCACGTTGTAGAATAATCGCGGAAATTTTCGTCGAATAGCTTTGTGAAGAGTGTAGGTATCGTGTTTTGTGAGCCACTTTTTGATCTTGTCTGCAGAAAATTTATCTTTATTTTCACGAATAAGATTCCTAGCTCCGGAATAGCTGGCTGCATGTCGGGGGTCAAAGTATTGTTTTTCCAAACGTTGATTCATAGTGCTTTTAGCCATTTTTTAGGTGATTTTTTAGGTGTCGAGGTATACACGGTAGTGGCGCGCCTTCTCCTTGTAATTTTACTAGAGCCAAGTAATGCAGTATCGTCCTTGGTAGAATCAAAACCTCCGCTATCATGCTCGTCCTCGTCGCCGTCGATGGCTGATGCAAATTCAGACTTTGACTTTCCGAGATTAGCGATTGTTTGATTACTGTAACTGTCTAATTTACTCCAGTCTTTACTCGTAGATGCAGCACCACCGATGCTCCAGAGTTCCGTATTGCCAATAAACTCTTTAGGCACGTTGAGAGCACGGAGCAATCTTGCAAATTCTTTTCTTCCAGTGGCTTTGTATTTTTTTCTAGATCGTGCGGCTTCGTTGACCAAATCTATAATGTTTGAATTGTGAATTTTTTCACCGTCAATGTATACTGTACCGCGAGCATCCCAAAATATACGCTCAGTGTGTGATTTTAAATGGTTTAATAATAGCTGTGTGCTTTTTTTGAAAAGTTTTGGAACGCTTTGTACAATTAAATCGTCTTGCATGGGTTCCGAGTGTAGAGGATTTTTTTCACTAGATGTTGCCCGTGGTTTACGTTTTTCTTCCATAAAGAATAAGTATCGACGCAAAGCACTAAGGTACTGTGTTAAACGATCTTGATCATTTGTATATGTTGTTGAGTCGAGAATTTTTTTCATCTCATCATCCAGACGACTGAGATTGTCACCGATAGTTTGACTAGTCCCGAGGCTTGGTGTACTTGGTGCATTGTCGAGGTCTCTTGTCACAGCATTACTGCTGCTGCTGCTGCTGCTGCTGCTCGTAGCTGGTTGCGGCTCTCGTTGCATTCTATCTAGCTGATCTTTGGATATAAGAACCATTTTTTTGATGCTCGACTTTTTTTTCAGCGTAAAATTGATAATACACCCTCCAGTATAGGTTGTAGAAGAAACGGTAGAAAACTTCCGCCTTTTTGAACAATGACACGTTTTTTACTTTTCCAAGAATTTTTACGACTCTTTGCAGCCAATTTTCTTAAAATTTGTTTATGTTTTTTAAGCTTCTTCTTTTGATGGTTTTTTAACGAGACTGTTCCGTAAAGGACGTTTAACGCGCACTCGCAAATATACTTGATTAATTTTTCGTCAGCCGATTTTAAGAGAGCTATACGCTGATTTTTGTCAGAATGTCTAAGAGCATCCAAGAGAGCGATATATTTTTTTTCAAACGGTAGTTTTTTCCGACTCGTGCTATCCGAGCCAGCTGATGCGTGCTTCGGCATGGCTGAGGGACGACTAAAGAATACCAGAGCAGCATTCTTCTTTTTAACCAACGACGACGACGACGAAAGCCACGAGCTTATTACATAGAGTGTTCCCAAGCGCTGGTGGTGTACTTTGGCAAGTAAATATATTGATATTCATCGTCTGGAAAAATACACGTTCTAAATCTAAACTCATCCGCTGTGCTCTGTTTACAGTCAATCATCAAGTAGCCAAACGGTTTTGTTGTAGCATCCTGATACGCCTCTTTGACAAATTTTGGATCTTCAGGATAGACTTGTCGGGCTAGATGTTGAATCTGTGCACGATCGCGTGGATTTTTGAATAAGACAATATACGATGCATTGAGGCTAATGTCTCGAGCATATGCGCCTTTGTGGAACAGATTTTGTGTGATGAAAAAGACAGATATGTTCTTGTGATGTGAGCCTTTAGTAAAGAGATCGACAATAACGTGATTCGAGGCTTCGCGCATCATATCGTCGATTATCAAGAGTTTTTTCAGGTGCGGATCGTTTGAGTAATCCTCGGCTTTAGGCAAACCTTCTCGAAACTCTATAGTCTTGCCGTTTCTTAGCAATTTCTCACTTTTGTAGCCATCCTGCCACTCGGCGTAATAAAATAAGATTCTGTCAAATGTCACATCTGCCATTTCATCGATAAAATGTAAAAAGCGCTTTATAAACGAAGATTTTCCACACGATGTTGGTCCGCATATCATGCTTGTCCAAGGATGTGTCCAACGAGTATCCATGATGATGATGACGATGATGCTGACGGGATAAGCACACAATAACAACTAAATTTGTTTAAAAAAGAAACGAGCATATTATTCAGCTGCGGGCGGTGGCGGCGGCGGCGGCGGCGGCGGCGGCGCGGTGGTAAGCTAATTTACCGGCTGCTTACAAGAGCTTGTATCGGCGGGGGTAGTTAGCTTACAACAACGACCGCTAGTCCCCAATGCAGCGCTGTTAGCTACGGGGCCCCGCACGTGCGCCGTTCTAGCCTAATAGCTTTCCCCCTTGCGCATATATGTGTGTGTGTGTTTCTAGCGGAAAGACTCCTCCCTCCCTAGACTGCGCCACTTGACTCGAACCCCCGCATTTGTCGCAGTGGACCAGCAGTGCGTTGCTAGCTGTATTGCGAGTGAGAAGCAGTAAAGTGAAAATATCCGTTATAAAGTGTAATATTTCAAAATGAGTGTTGGTATTTGGCCTCGAGATATCGATGCGCTCCTATCGCAAACCAAGGATTTACGCATCACCCGCTTCAACACCCCCTCATCGTTTTATGTACAACTAGTTGAGGAGGATGTTTTATACAAGCAGCTCGAAAAAGCCATGCTGGATTATTATAAAACAGCTTCTGGCCCAAAATTACTTCTAAAGGAGCTACAGGTAATACTGAAAACAGTAAATTTTTTCTAAAAACATGGTGTATGTAAAACTAATTTTATTTTTTTATTACAGCCAGGCACAGTCATTTCTCTGGTTGAGCGACGTAAACGCACACGATGCGTCGTCACGGAAAATCGGTACGCAGGTTATAGGCTGTATCGGCGAGCGTGTCAAGATCTGGATACTGGGGTGCGGTACAAATTGACAGAAGAGCACGAAGACCGTGGAATCTACGTTTTGGAGGCCAATTTTCGGGTGTTACCACCGCGATCAATCGTATGTGGTTTAGACTACATTACCCCACACCAACGTCCGGACGGCTGCTATTGGACAAAAATGGCATGTAGCTATTTTAGACTCGAGACATTAGGCTGCAATGTTCGCGGAAATTTTACAAACAAGGGTTTTCTGAAAAACTCGGCCTATGTCTATCTCAAGAGTTTCGGTCCTAAAAAGAATGTAATTCATGTTAATACGGCACTCGTATTTTTTAACGTCGCAAAGTATGCAGAGTCGGGACTGAGACATCCGATAT
>CM053170.1:18988331-19035551 GCA_012977825.3 Pteromalus puparum | reverse complement strand
ACCAAATACATGGATTTTCAGACGCTTCTTCTCGGGCGTATGCTGCGGCTGTGTATCTGCGTATCGACGAGGGCAACGGACAGGTTCGAGTGTCTTTGTTAGCGGCCAAGTCGAAGGTAGCTCCCGTAAAAACGGTGAGCATTCCCAATTTAGAGTTGTGTGGCGCAGCTCTTCTTGTCAAGCTTGTTCAGCATGTGACCAAGTTGGATTTTCTGCAGGGGTTGCCAATATTCGCTTGGTCAGACAGTCAAATCGTGCTTATGTGGCTTCGCAAGCATCCATGCCATTGGAAGACCTTTGTGGCTAATCGAGTTTCATTGATTCAGACTGAGTTGCCGTCGGCAACGTGGGCTCATGTTCCGACAAAGGAGAATCCGGCTGACTTGGCGACGCGAGGAGTTCAGCCGGGAGAGTTGGCCAACAGCACTCTTTAGTGGCAGGGCCCGGCGTGGCTATCCATGCCTCCAACAGAGTGGCCTAAGCCTGCTGACCCGGTTCGGACTAATCACGCTCGCCCAGGATCCGAGGAATCTGAGATCCTGACTAGATTCTCGTCCTTGACAAAGCTTGTTCGTGTTGTGGTACTTTGCAGACGTGCTATTGTTCGAATTCTAAACCGGAGAAAGCCAGCAGAGAGCTCTTCGTCTTCATTTTTGACCACTGCTGAGCTGTCCTCTGCTCGGGTGGCAGTCATTCGCCTAGCACAGGCAGATGCGTTTGCTGAGGAGATCAAGCTGTTGAGATCGGAAAAGAGACTGCCGAAGGGCAATCGGCTCAGTACTTTAAACCCGTTTTTGGGCAATGAGGATAGCCTCTTGCGTGTAGGAGGTCGATTGGCTCAATCCGGTCTCTCTTTCGATCGAAAACACCCCCAAATTCTGCCTCAGAACTCTGCTCTTAGTTTATTGTTTGTATGACACGCTCATCGCCAGTGTCTTCACGGCGGTCCCACTTTGACATCGAGCATTCTAATGCGTCAGGTGTGGTTTTTAGGTAGGAATCGGCTGGTCAAATCGACGATTCGCGCCTGCGTGCCCTGTCAACGGGTTAAGCCTCACTCTGCTCAACAACTTATGGGTGATCTTCCTGCCGATAGGGTGATTAGTAGTAGGGCCTTCTCTCACTCCGGACTTGATTATGCTGGTCCCTTCCAGATCCGGATGGCGAAGGGTCGTGGAAATCGTGCTTTCAAGGGTTACATCGCTCTCTTTGTTTGCTTTGCTACCCGTGCTATTCACCTAGAGCTCGTTAGTGACTTGACTTCCGCATCGTTCATCTGCGCGTTCCGTCGCTTTGTAGGGAGGCGAGGCATTTGTGCAAATTTGTACAGTGACAACGGTACGAATTTTCAAGGAGCGGATAAGGAACTCAGAGGTATGTTCCAGCGTGCCTCCGACTTTTACAAGGACGTCGGCGCTGTTCTTGCCAACGATGGAACCAACTGGACGTTTATTCCTCCTAGTGCACCCCATTACGGCGGGTTGTGGGAAGCAGGTGTTAAGTCGGTGAAGCATCACTTAAAGAGGGTTGTCGGCGAGCACACTCTCACCTTCGAGGAGTTTTCTACGGTTCTGGTGGAAATCGAAGCTTGTCTCAATTCTCGTCCTCTAGGTGCATTGAGTGCTGATGTCAACGATCTAAGGGCGCTTACTCCCTCTCATTTCCTCAATGAAGGAGTCTCGGTGTTACTTCCGGAAGCTGACTGTCCAAAGTTGCCAGAGAATCGGTTGACTCGGTTTCAGCTACTGCAGCGCATCAGAAACAACTTTTGGAAGCGTTGGTCGACGGAGTATCTCCTTCACTTGCAAGAGCGAGAAAAGTGGAGAGATCCAAGCGAAAATTTCGCAGTAGGTCAGCTGGTGCTGGTGAAGGATGATCGGTACCCTCCATCAAAATGGCCATTGGGCAGGGTCGTTGAGGTGCATCCTGGCCCAGATGGTCTGGTGCGAGTCGTCACCATCAAAACCGCCACATCTTCTCTCCGACGACACGTTGCTCGACTTTGTCCTCTGAGGTTAGACGAGAAGGTGAAGTGAGCGGTTCTTTCGATCCTCTAGGGCCTGATTCGTCTGTTCGACGAAGGCGGGCGGAATGTTCGGGTTATTCAGGGTTGATTAGGGAAATTTGAATTTCGCGCCGTAGTGCGTCGAGCGCTGCGGCGAGAGCGGGCGAGCGCATGCACGCGCCGCCAGGGGCGTCTCAGTTTTCGCGCGGGACGGGGGCTCGCGTGCACGTGCCTGTCAGTTCTGACAGCTCCTCTCGAGTAATCAGTCGACACCACGTTTTTTTTATAACCGGCTTGCGATTTACTTATTGTAATAGCGTGCGATTAGAGTCGTTCTTAACGTCCTTTTCAGGACGATCGACTCTCGTATTTGTATTTGCGTGCGTCGCGTATTGTGGGTGTGCGTTTTGCGACCGGCGTGCTGTGTGATTGTGTTCTTCGTGTGTTGGGACTTCGGCCACGTGCGAGCTTCCTCGACGTGCCGATCTCCATCCGGCGATCGCTCCTACGCGGCAGGGCTGAAAAGGTCTGCCCGTGGTCCAGGATTGGTTTCCTCGAGACGTCGAGGCGTCCTGCGACCGAGGAAGGGGCATCCCACCCACGTGCGACCAGGACTTTACGTCGTGCCGTCCACATTCTCTGCACTAAAGGTAGGAGAGCTCACCACATTGTCCGCGAAAAGGTACCTCGCGGCGAATGCGTTAGCTGTAATTGCGATTTTGTCTATCTCTCTAATTTTTGTTCTATCCTAGAGTCACTTACCTTTGTATAATTTCTCTCTTTGTTTGAATAAAATCACGCGCTTGTCCCGGCTTTCCTCTCTACTCCGCGAGAGGTTTTACGCCGAGGCAAGTTATCTTTTTTTCCCGCGCAATAAATTGTGTTTTATGTTCTGATTTATTAACCCAACCTTCCCTCACTCAATCCACTATTTAGTTATATATATATATATATATATATATATATAACTCATTAGCTTGTGTTCACATTGGATGAGGTGATCCTTAAAATTAAAGTGTTCATAGTGCAAGATTGTCATTTGTCAAAGCCCATTCTTATCGGACGTAATATTCTTCAGTCGGGAATAGGCGTATTGTCGGATGCTAATGACACTAAAATATTTAGGAAGGCTAAGGAAAATGCATGCGACGCTAATGATATACTTAGTGTGGATCAAGTTGACATTTGTGAGATCGAGGAGAAAGATGTGCATTGCGAAGAATTAAGTTCAGAAATGCGAATTAGATTGATAAAATTATTAAATCGTTATCGCAAAAATATAGCATTAAAAATAGAGGAGTTAAGTAAATCCAACATTGGGGAGATGAAAATTGAATTACTTAACGATGATCCAATTCAAAATAGACCATATCGAATGTCTAAGAAAGAACGAGAAATATTACAGGAAATTATTGCCAAACTTATAGCGTGTGGCATTATCAGGGAAAGCATATCCGATTATGCCAGTGCCGCATTTTTGGTTTATAAGAAAGACAAGGATAGGCGATTAGTTGTTGATTATCGCGGTTTGAATAGACTCACAAAGCGAATCAGATTTCCTCTTCCATTAATCGAAGATCTTATTGATAAATTAGGAGGAAAATTATACTATATTTCGCTAGATTTGAAATCGGGATTTTATCAAATTCCAATGCACCCGGAGTCAATTCACAAAACTGCCTTTGTTACTCCTGACGGGCAGTACGAATTTCTTAGAATGGCGATGGGTTTAGCGAACTCGCCGGCCGTATTTCAAAAAGTAATGCGAGAGGTATTAAAAGATACGAATGCGTTAGTATACATCGATGATGTTTTATTAGCGGTAGAATCTATTGAGGAAGGATTTCAACAGTTAGAGCTGATTCTTGAGATATTCCAAAGACACAACTTAACTATAAATTTTAAAAAATGCCATTTCTTTAAAACGACAATAGAATATCTAGGCAGAGAGATTTCAGCAAAAGGAGTGCAGCCGGGAGTAAGTAAAATATCGGCACTCGTTAGAACAGCAGATCCGAAAAATGTGAAGCAGTTAAGACAATTTTTAGGGCTTGCTGGTTATTTTTGAAAATTCGTCGAAAATTTTGCAAAACGAGTAGCGCCATTAACAAAATTGTTACAAAAGAATGTCGTTTGGGAATGGGGTGTTGAGCAGTCACACGTAGTACAAGAAATAAAGGAAATTTTATCGTCTCGACCGATTTTATCTATTTTTGATGCAAATTTAGAAACCGAACTTTATACGGATGCTTGTTCTATCGGTGTGGGTGCTATATTGATGCAAAAACATGGAAAAGTCAAAAAGGTTGTGGCATATTATAGTCGAAAAATCAGTCCCGAAGAACAAAGGTATCATTCGTACGAAATACCAAAACAAAATACGTCATTAAGGCACTTGATCAGCTGGTTGCATTATTTGGTGTGCCCGTAAGAATAATCACGGATAAGGGATCTGCATTCACCTCCCGTTCGTTTCAAGCTTTTTGTAAGGAAAAAGGAATTAAACACATAGAAAATGCGGTGGCTACTCCAAGAGCAAACGGGCAGTGTGAAAGATTAAATCGCACATTATTGAGTTCACTAGCGACAACATGTGCAGGAGATTCAGAGGATAAATGGGATAAGAAGCTAAAGCAAGTACAAAGTGCGATTAATTGCACTATTAATCGAACCACTAAGAGAAGTCCAGCGCAGCTTCTTTTTGGATTCAGATGCAGTTCTGTCAGCGGAAGTGCAAGCGACACTTGACAGATTAGATCTAAACGCACTAAGAGAGGAGGCAAAACAAAATACGGATGCAGAGCAAGCCGAACAAAAGAAGAGATTTGACGCACGACGAGCGGAGGCGCCTAAATACGAGATAGGCGATGTCGTAATGGTCAGGTCAAATCCACCAGCGACGGGAGAAAGCAAAAAGCTAGTTGCAAAAGCAAAAGGCCCATTTCGAATTACTGCAGTTCTACCAAACGACCGTTACGAGGTCCAAGATTTGAGGGATCTGAAAAAGTCGAACGGTCATCGGTCAGTGATAGCAGTGGACAGCCTTCAAAAATGGATCATTTTTGATGCCATGGAATAGGAGGCTGGTAAGTTATGTGTCAGTCAGAATTGTTGTGGCTAGGCATGGTCGAGTCTGGAACTTAGGGCAAATTTCTAGTCAAAATTTAGCCGGAAACTAAGTATCTAGGCGGAGGCAGGACTGTATGCAGTCGGAGTCAGTAGTTTTAGACTGAAATGTGTTAGTCACGCATTTAGTTGATGAGACTTCTGGCAAGGCTGGTGACTTATTTTTTATATTATTTTTTTTATGAGGCAGTGAAATTCAAAGATGCTCTTAAAGGAATTGATCACTCCTTTACTCATTTTTGTAATCACAGCAAGCTTGAGTATCATGTTTCTAAAAAAAGAAAAAAAATGTTTGTTTTGTATGTTACAGCACTAAGGAAAGGAATTAATTAGATCGAGGACGATCATTGTCAGGATGGTCGAATGTGGGAATTATTTTACATGGAGACATTCTAAGAAAGGAGCATTGAAGGAGTGAAGCAGCGAACAGAAAGAGAGAGGGATGTTTATAAAAAACTATAAACATCTGATTAGGCTGGCCAGGCCCTTACCAGCAAGAACAAGAGGGAACGCCAGTCGAGCGTGGTTAGAGCAGTCGCATATATCGAATCACACATATATCTTACCCTTGAATAAAGCTATATTCTTTACTTTAATTAATTGAGATTGTTCAGAGTTTTATTCATTAAATTTTGTCTTCCTACATAGCGAGTCTTTATCAGTCATAAGCCAACTGATACTTTCTCATGAAAGAAAGACTTCTACATTATTGACAATGAAGTTCTATGTCAATCAAAATACAAGGTATACTTTCACTTATATAATTTTATAAATATACATACATACATTTCATTTTATTATACTATTTCACTTATACTTATGAATTTACACTGTCGATCTGTGCATGAAAGCGAGTGACTTTCATTGAACAACGAAAATTAAGCGAGTCATTGTTGTCTTATCTCTAGACTATCAACTCGACGTAATTAAAATTGTTTTTCCTCTCAAAAACTAAGAAGTCAATTACTATACACCACAGAGAAACAG
Organism: Pteromalus puparum; assembly: GCA_012977825.3. Lineage (NCBI taxonomy): Eukaryota > Metazoa > Arthropoda > Insecta > Hymenoptera > Pteromalidae > Pteromalus > Pteromalus puparum. The sequence goes on along the minus strand of CM053170.1, from coordinate 19,029,433 downwards.
GATTGTCAGCCATTATAGATTTTACAGCGAATACAAGTTTTTGCTTTGTCCGCAACACGTACTAATTGATTTTTATTCGATACATCTGTCGAATTTTTGATAAAATTATTTTCGAACTGGACCATAAATCAATAATCACTTTTGATGTTTGAAACAATAATTTCACGAAGGGAATTATTTACGACAAGCTGGTTATATAACACATCAACAACAACATACCTTCAGGACCAACTTGTTTTATATTGATTCACATTTACCTTTTTCTGAGACACCCCAATTCTTTCGATCACCATTGCTTGTACATTACTCGCACAGGGTTCGGAGATTATTGCAGTTTAATTAACGATTGGCACTCTCAGTAAATGCACATACTTCTTGCATTTTAATAATTTACTGACATTAGATATTTTGGGAATATTATTGCATTTGAATAAATTATTAATATTTTACCTGTGCGTCCAGAACGGACGGGTGGGTGCCTATCACCACTACACAGCGCGTCCTCAGGTTGCGGATAGAGGAACGGCCCCTGAGAAAGAGGTTAGCTGCGAATAAATCGAATAAGCAGCCGCGGACAGCCGATAGTCCCGGGCGTGGGTGTGATGAGCCCGCACTGGCGATCGAACGCATTCATCTAGAAACACTACGCGAGCACCACAACAACGAACACTCAACAATATTTCTTATTTCACTTTCTCTTCCTACCTAACTATGTCTATAATTGTTCCCGACGTGTGCGCGCGGATCGAGGCGAGAACAAAGATCGGCGGATGAGTTCTCCAGCGCGACATGCTAAGTGTCGCGTAGGCCTCGTGGTACGGGTGGCCACTTAGTTTTTTCCTCTCCCTCGGGTGGATACACTCGGTAATTGGAGAGACTGCGGGGCGAGGAAAAGCCGAGATTTTCCTGCGCGGACGCACTTTGGGCTAAGACAAGCACATGCGGTGTTCTGTCGGGAGCATGTCGTCCAGATCGACTCCATGAAGAGAAAGCATGGAGTCATTGTTCTGCGCTTCGGTCGAGCGTGCGCACGGATGGAATATTATAAGCTAGATTTATTGGTCGATAGCGAGTTTGCGTGCGTTTACTTTAAGTTTTTTCATGTATAAGCACTGTTCCTGGCGTGGGTTATTTTCCCAAGAGGTTTTCCCTGCGTCGCAGGCGAAAGCCTGAGCGAATGCGGGAACAGTACAGGCATTGTATTGTGAAGACGGCTTCGACTGCAGAGCACGATCGCGTACGGAAAAAAAGGGTCCTTGTTCGCGTCGCGGAGTTTTACAGCCGACGCTGGGCTCGGCGCGGGGTCAGTTTTCCAGGCAGTGAGAACGTGCGCGTGATATGTTTTGGCTTAACGCCGAGCGCGACGTTGGGTCCGATTTTACAACTCTCGGAGAGCGGGTGCGTCATCGTGTGGACTCAACGTCGAGCACGGCGTTGGGTTCGGGTTCGGATTTTATAGCTTTTCGCGGAGGGAAATTTCGAGAGTTCAGATGCATCGGCATCTGTCGATTAAGAAGCGGGCAAGGAAAACAAGGACCCAGGGAGGGGAGGCCGCTTTTCGGGGACTTTGCGGGGGCGAGCGTCGCTCTGTGTGCTCTGTAGAGTCAGTCTCGATCGCGACACGAAGTCGAATACTTCGAGTATTGTAATATTTTTGGCTTGAATATATTGTCATATTTACACTAAATTATTAGAGTTCTTACTGTGTTTTTTTTCCAATAGATTGTTTTAGAGTAGCTTAAAGTTTAGCATTGTTTCTTTCTGATAATAAATTTAAATTCATTAAATTCACCCGCACAAACTTCGAGCGCGACACTGCTCCGCATAGCAGCCCTACAATAATCTATCTCTCTTAGCACACATTACAAAAATCCTGCTGTCGTGGAGAATGCGGGAGCGATGACAACTGCCCCGAAAGGGGATGTGTAGAATGATTCGCCACCTGGTCTTACACGGCAACGAAGCCAGCGTAGGCACGCTGCCTTGCAGGGGGGCGTTAGGATACGAGCATGATTCCGTAGTGTATCCGACGATGAGCTGACTCCGTCCTCATCAAAGTTGGAAAGCTCTCATACTTAGTTCTAGAGAGGTATGGGAGTTATCATCTCTAGAACGGATGATTCACCTGCGATCGGAAACAGGATCCAAAACGCGTGGGTTTCACTTACTATCATGGCTCAAAAAAACCAAAACCAAACCAAAATCAATAGGGACTTAAAGGTAGGAACGTGGAATGTGCGCAGTTTATACAGAGCAGGCGCGTACCGGAAAATCTTAAAAGACTACGTACAATCAGTACTTTAACTATACAAGAAATCCGGCTTGCAAATAGCGGTATGCTTAGGAACGAAACTTCCTTTATGTACGGGGCGCGAGACATCTAGTACCGATTCCTATTACAAAAGAATTGGATAACCGCGGTTAAAAGTTTCAAATTGCGTAAACGACAGTTTTCGTATATCTCATCGAAGAGCGTGGTACAATACTGGTTATAACGTAAATTGTCCTACGGAGGACAAGAGAAAGAAGTGAAGGATCTTTATTACGAGCCTGGACAATTAATCGACCAATCGCGTCTTACGACACCAAAAGAGTAGTGGGGGATTTCAACGCTAAAATAGGGAAAGAGGAAAATTTACGGTCACTATAGGCAAAGAAAGTCTGCACCGAAACACAGCAACGATAACGGTATCAGAGTCATAAAATTTCGCGAAGCAAAAATCTTATAGTAAAGTGTACGTTGCTTTAAGCACAAGGATATACAAAGTAACGGACATCACCGACGGAGCACGAAAAATCAAATCGATCACTTGCTTATCGATAAGAGGCGCCACCACGAACGTGCTTGACGCAAAACCTACAGGGATTCGATGCCTCGATCATTTATAGTGGCCATATTAAGAGCCAAATTAGTAAACTGGCAAAATAGTAAAGAGTGAACAAAGTAGAAACGTTCGATATTGAAAAGCTACGAGAACGGATAGAATGAATTAAGTATCAAGTAGAAAATAAGAAATCGGTTTCAGGTACTCGAAGAAACGGAGTGCACCGACGAGGTAGATGACGACCCGAACAGTCTTGGGGATATCGAAAAAACGATAAAAGAGGCCGCGAATAAAGTGCTAGGTAGAAAGAAAAAGCCAAAGAGCAACCAGGTTTGACGAGAGTGCGAACTCTGGTTTGAAAGGCGCAAAAAGGCCAAATTAGAAGCTTACACAATGGAGGCGATAGGGCCGTGGAAGATAGCACGAAAAGAAGCAAGTGGGGCGATCTACAGGAACAAAAAACGCGGAGTATCAAAGAATCAGTATTAGAAAAATAGAAACTTAATAGTAAGGAAAAGATAACCCGCGCGAGAGGTGACAAAGAATTAACGATTAGAAGGTTCCAGATAGATCACAATTAATGAAAGATGAGGGCGGGAATCTCCATACCAAGGAAGACGTGAACTGTTAAAGCTATGGAAGGGCTATTTGATAAGCTGCTGAACGTACATGAAAACTGCAAGAAACCGGAGAGGAATCCACACTGCTGAACTCCAATGAGAACGACCTACAAAGAAGATAGAAACCGCGATCAAAAATAAAAACAATAAGGCGCGCGGGAACATTCTATACAGCGGAAACTACTTTAAATATGGGCACTGCGTGAATCGAAAATTTTGAACTAGTACGCTCTATTTGGAAAAATGAAAACATGCCGGAAAACCGGCATCTTGCAAGAATGAGGAAATGAATTCGCGACGCCAGCGCGTATAATAAAGGATAAGCACAAATACGTCGCGACCTCTAGGTAGACCTAGACAGTGGGGAGGACTATAGTAACAAGCGACTTAACTGAATATCGGAGCAGGAGCGCGCGAAATGGCATTAGGGGTTAGCACAAGAAATAGGGACGTGGAAGGCTTGCGTAGATGAGCGATGAACTTCGAGTTCGAAATGCCTTTTAAAAAAAAAAAAAAAAAAAAAAAAAAAAAAATTATAAAACCATCCTTAAGTTTAATTCAATTCATCGGTTCTTTGACATTGCATATCTGACTCCTTTAGATTCCGTAACTTGAAGATTTTAGATGAACAATTATAAAACCATCCTTAAGTTCAATTCAATTCATTGGCTCTTTTATATTCCATACCTTAAACATTCCAATTCCATAGATCTGTAGATTCATTTTTAAACTTTTGTTTCTTTTCTAATTTCCGAATTTCAAAGCCTTACAATTTTTACGTACATTCACCGCTCAACTTGGAATTGTGTAAAATCAACATCAATTAAATAACTTGAACAATATGGCGCTGTCTAGAGTGCATAACGTTGTTTCATCTTTAGCTTCGATGAGTATTACTGAGTCAGAGAATAGCAATGTTAAACACTCGCGGAGCAACGTAGATAAAATTGGCATTTACACTAGTGCAACTTTGAATACGGCTACCAACACCGCAATACCGAGCAAGACAAAAATGTTGATAATACATGAAGAGGTTAACATAGCCTATGCTAAATGGCAACGTCACCGTAATTGTGACATGGTTTCAAGTGTTCAAGCTGGGTCTGTTGCTCGGGGTTCACAAATTGGTCGTGACGACGTGTCAGAAAATCATCAAATTATTAATAAAAAGAAGAAATCCAGATGTAGATCGAAAAATAAATTAAAACCTGCATACATAAGGCACACTGCTATTCGTAGTTTTAGGTATCAGAATTTTTTTTGCGATTATTTATTTATTTATTTAAAGTCGCATCCCCCAGAGGGTATTAGCGACACTTGTAGATACATTTCTAGAGAATATTACATAATATCACATTTCTTGTTTTGCTTATATATATATATATACACACACACACACGCATAATATACATTAATATTTGGATATAATACATATATTTAAATCTTAATGTCTGTTTCTTCTAAAAATTTGATTACTTTTAAACAGTCTTTTTTATTATTCAACATTTCACTTAAGTTGGATTTCAGTTTGTACTTGAGACGTTCACTATGATATTTTGGACAATTAAGAAGAATGTGTTCGATGTTGATAGGTGACTTGCATGTATCGCATTCTGGCGGCTCCTCTTTTTTTAGGAGGTGTTCGTGAGTGGTTATTGTGTGTCCGATTCTGACTCTTGAAATAGTAACCTGATCTCTTCTTCTTAATTTTTCTGCTGGGTTTTTCATGAATACGATCGGCTTTATTTTTTTGAGATGGCTTTTGTTGGTGTCTTTGATCCATTGAAGGTTCCATTCCTCACGCACTTTGTTTTTAATTATGCGTATTCCGTCTTCCTTGCTAATTTTCTGTACTTTTTGGTGGTAAGTTAGGTTGCTGACAGCTTTTGCTAGATGCTCCGTTTCTTTTGATATCTTCCGCGGTGTACTAGAGAAATATATAGCTATTTGGTTGTTCTGCTTGTTTAAATAGTTTATTATTTGGCTTATGTGTGAGTTTTTCGGTTTGTTGTTTAGTTTATTTATGAGTTTTAGTGATTGGACATGTATTATTGTTTTACGGGTTGTGTCGATATTTTCATTCGCATGTAAGATTAATGATTTTAAAGCTGATTGTACTCCGTACCATTTAGGGAATTTCAATAGAAAGCATTCTCCAGTCGGTAGCCTTGCCGCTGCACCAATAGCACGGAGGTTGGTGTACGATGATGTATAGATGTGCTGATAATCCGAGTGGTGGTTTATGAAATTATCGAAGTCCCCTTCTACTTTCCCTACTTTTTTGAAGCGGTTTAGATTTTCTGTGGATCTCCAGCAACACACATTATTTTGAGTTAGTGAGTAAAAGTTTGTAGGTGAGAGATTATACATATTTAAGTGAGATAAGGCACGTTGATAATATGGGACAATAGCATTTGATTTACTTGAATTCTTTCTTGAGTTGTAGTCACTAAATAGTTCATAAGCTTGGTTGTTCGTCGAGTGAAGGATTTTGGTTGTATAATTTGCTGCTAGCTGTTTTCTTCTTAATTGTAGGGGGATTATGTTGCATTCGCTCAATAAGCTGTTTATTGGGCTCGTTCTGTAGGCTCCCAGTGCAATCCTCATGCTTGAATTAAGTATAACGTCCAACTTTCCTGAAACTGTGTGTCTTGCTGAATCGTATACGTTGCAGCCGTAATCGATTTTCGATTGTAATAGTGATTTATATGTGTTTATCAAAACTTTCATATCTGATCACCAGTTTTTCGCAGACAGAACTTTCAAGATATTTTGTCTACGGAGGCACTGATTTTTGAGGTTTTCAATATGTGGGTTCCACGTTAGCTTTTTGTCAAAAATAAGGCCGAGTATTTTCACTTCGTCGACAGTTTTAATAATCTTGTTGTTGATGTGCAGCTGTAATTCATGCGATTCGTTTCTTTTTTTATCAAAGACAATCGCTTGGGTTTTATTTGTGGAAAATTTAAAACCTGTAACTTTAGCATATTCAGATAAACTATTTAATGTATTTTGCATTAATTTTTCACTTGTTTTTAAATTTTTTCCTTTTACAAATAGTGTCACATCGTCAGCGAAGATTGTTGTTAAAATTGGGCGAGTGATGTGTTTACTGATGTCGTTTATGGCCAAGAGGAACAAGGTTACACTAATAACTGACCCTTGAGGGACACCGTTTGCGATGCAAACGGAGTCAGAGTATGTGCGGTTTACTCTGACTTTAATCAGTCTGCAACTTAAAAAGTTTTTGATAAAATAATAAAAGTTACCGGTAATTTGAAGTTCTTGTAGTATTTGCAATATTCTTTGTCGCCACAGTAAGTCGTAGGCTTTCTCCATATCTAAGCATACTGTGAGTATGTGTTGGTCTTCGGCGAATGCGTCACATATGTGAGATTCTAAGGTGACGAGGCAGTCTGTTGTGCTGCAGTTATTGCGAAATCCACTTTGCGCTTTATTTATGATATTGTTTGATTCGAGGAACCATCTTAGCCTTTTGTTGATAATTTTTTCTAGTATCTTACACATACAATGACAATAGCTTCTTTCCATATTTTGGGAAATAGCTGGTACGTCCAGATTATGTTGTATATTTTTAACAACATTCACAACCCGATGTAGGTAGTTGTTTTAACAGGATATTTGGTATAAGGTCAGGCCCTGGGCTTGTATTTTTACTAGATTCAAGAACCTCTGCCAGCTCTCTTAAGGTGATTTTGTCGTTTAAAGGATCGTTTGCTTGTATTTCCGTCGGGTCAGGGAGATTCACACTTGAGTTTTTATATTGTAGGAAATCTTCTGAAAAATTGCTATGGCTTGAGTTAGCGGCGAACGATTTTGCTAGAATATTAGCTATAGAGGACTGTTCACTTATGGTTTGACCGTTTTCTATTAGAACTGGGATGTTGCATGGAGGTTTACTTCTAATTGATTTTATTTTTTCCCACACTTCTTTCACTGGTGTTTGATAATTAATCGAACCTAGGTATTTAAGCCAAGAACTTATTTTACTGTTTTTAACAGTATTTTTGACGATTGCTTTGCATTTTTTATACTCAATTTTGTTCTCGTCTGTGTTTTCCTTTTTATATCGGTTCAAGGCTTTCTTTGCGTTTTTGATTGCTGTTTCGCATTCTTCATTCCACCATATAGTATTATGCTTCTGCCTTTTCCCCTTTGTCTTGGGTATACTACCATTTGCAGCCTCCGTAATTAGGTCGTTGAAAATTGTTTATAATGTCATCAATATGTATTTCATTATTTTGAATATTTTTCTCAATAAATTCGTTTAAGTTGGCTATTTTTGAGTCGATAATTTCTTTATATTTCGTCCAATCCGCTTTGTGGAATTTCCATCTGGCGGTATGTATATCACTAGGAGCTTCAAACTGATTGTTTTAAATAATTATTGGGTAGTGATCGCTACCATAGGGATACTCTAGTGTATGCCATTCTAAGGAGGTTGCAAGTTCGTTACTACATATACTTAAGTCGATTGCACTGGTTTTACCTGTAGCTACGTTGAAGTGAGTGGCGCTGGTAGAATTTAACAAAACAAGGTTGTTGTTGATGATTAAATCTTCTATGATTTTTCCTCTTTTGTCATTTTTGTGGGACCCCCATAAGGTATTATGGCTGTTAAAGTCTCCTAGTAATATGAATGGTCGAGGTAATTGAGAGATAAGTTGCAGTAATTCATTTGGATTTAATTCATACTTGTTGCTAAGATACACATTGCATATTGTTAAGCTTTTATTATTTAGTATTATTTTTGCTGTCACAGCTTCGATTGTTGTTTTAATTTTTATTTCTTCACTGTAGATATTGTTTTTTATGAGAATACTAGCGCCTCCACTGGCAGCACGACAGTCTAATCGGATTTTATTGTAGCAGTTATAGTTTTTTATTTTAATTGATTGATTTGCTTTTAGATTTGTTTCTTGTAAACAAATTATTTCTAGGTTTTTTTCGATAATTAATTCTTGTAGTTGTTGTTCATACTGGTTTCTAAGACCATTTATATTCCATTGTATTATTTTCGCCATTATTGATATTTTATTCTGCATCTGAGCTGACTGGAGTTGCTTGGGGCGAGTAGTTCTCGTTCGGTTTCTTAATACTCTTTAATAATCTTGTGCATCGACTTTTAATACTGCTGTCTCTCACATTAGTGTAGACGTCTTCGTTTATAAATTTTGTAAATGCATCTAGGTCTTTCGCATAATTCAAGATTATTCCTATTGGATTTTTTGATTTTTGGGTGTTTTCTAATAAACTTTTGAATTGCACATAGTTAAGTAGAGTACTTCCGTTGTTTAAATAGTCTTTTATGGAAATTAGTCTTTTGTCTAGTATGTCTTCTTCCGTATTTTTTTTGGGGTTGGACTTGATTAGGACTTCCTTTGTTTTCGCTTTCTTCTGATTTGTTCTTTTTATTTTTTCGTTTGGCTGATTCGACTAGTTGAAATTCCTCTTCGTTTGAAATCTGCGAGTCAGCTGAGCCTACTTGAGAGTGACCTCGTTTATTGTCAGGGTGTTTTTTGGTTGGTGGTATAGTTTCAGTGATTTGATTTACATAGAGGAGCGTATGGTCTTGAGGTAGCTGAGAAGGCACGATCGGAATGTTGTCTGTCTCTGTGTTTACATTTTCGGTATTCATGTTAACGCTGTTTGGCGAACTCGGTGTATGTATAAGTTGTGAGACTGTTTGAGTGGTTGAGAACGATTCCTCGGTACAGTTTTTGGCCAAGTGTCCCTCAAGGTTACATTTGAAGCATTTCAGAGTGTCAGTGCCAGCGTAGATATAATAGTTGAGATCGTCATAATTTATCCTAAATATATCCGGTACTTTTCTGACATCGTCTGATTTAACATATACTTGCCTGCGGAAGCTGGCCACGTGGTTGTATCCCTCTTTATTAATTGCCGCCTTGAGAGTTGAAACTGGTGAAGCTCTCTTGACATTGAGCTGCTCTAATATGTTTTCTAGTGCACTGTTAGGTACACTTGGGTGTACATTGGAGAATATGATGCGCTTATTTTTCGATACTAGTGGTCGAATGGTTACCTTGTGCAGACCAATTTCTATGAACTCGTACTTATCTGTGATGTTATCTACTAGGTTTTTGTTGGCCAGATATAAACACACACGGTTATTTGAGATTCTAGATGAAAATAACACATTTTTAGGATTCACTATATCACCCACTGCACATGTATAATCTGTAAGATTTAAGTTGCCGGTACAGTCCAGTATAAGGCCTTGATCTCTTTTTGGGCAAACTAGTTTTTCGGTCATCGCAACATAACTTGGTTTTGACGAGTTTTTTACGGTAAAGGTTTGGATTACTTTGGTTGGATGATGGCTTGATGGTATCGAAGCCATATTATACTCGTTCATGTTTGCTTCCTGAGAAGCGATTTTCGCAGGGCTAAGCCCTGTTGTTGTGTGGACGTTTCAGGAATTTACTCGTGCGCGGACTGATATATAAACACGTCTGCTCACACCGACTTCCAAACGTAGACTGTCCTGCGATTATTGTAATCGCCGCGGTCATACTATCCCGGAGTGCTATATCTTACGGAAAGAAAGGTCTGCAGGAGAGCAGCACTACTAGCATTATCATACATGCTTTTATTAAATGAACACTCATGCATATCAACTGATATAATAAACATACCCTTCACCTAAAGTAATTTAAAATCATTTTTGTCAGAAGACTGAACCATATCTTTATTTTATTTTTATTAAACGTCAAGATAACATCCAAATTCAAACAAGTGTTTCGTTATAACACTCGTTCATCTCAAATTCGGAATAAGATTGTTTGTTGTGGAAACAAAAGAGGTTTATCCATTCATGTTAATATATATATATATATATATATATATATATATATATATATTACATGGATGCATGGTTAGCAACTTTCAAAGCATGAGGATGCATCGTTGTCCTTTCTGTCCGGAGTTTAGTGTCACCTCTGTAGACAAATAAATAAATAAATAAATAAATAAATAGATTAAAGGTATACATAGTCCGGAGTTTAGCGTCACCTCTGTAGACAGATTAATGGTATACTTCGTCTGGAGTTTAGTATTGCCTCCATTGACTGTTTTTCTTGAGAATTTTCATGTCTGGAGCTTAGAGTAACCTCTGTAGACTCATGAAAATCATTGAAATTATGCATTTGAAAGTTAACAAGAATCTATTGTAATGCACAATGAACAAGCATAGCAAATTATTCCCACTCATTTTTAAATAATTTTATGAAATACAATAACAACAGGTCAGGTAAATGTACGACAACGAGTTGAGATGCTATACTTAATTAACTTATTTAAAAAAAATAATATCATATTTTATAGTAGAGATGAATTATTTTCTCCCACTTTTTCATCAATGTAATAAATAAAAAAAAAAAAAAAAAAAAAATATGGCATAGATTAAAACAGTCTGAAAGTAATGTGAACCGCTTAGGCTACTCCAAAGTTGATATGCATGGGTATCGGTTGAGAATATCTATAACGAACAGAACTTTCTAAGAAAACTAAGTGTGCATTTATGAAATACTTTAGATGCCTCCTCTTCTAAAATACATAGGTATCAAATACTCTGTAACGCAAAATTATCAAAGTGCCCACGCGCAGTATGTCACTGTACTATTATCCCCCACCTAGTCTCCTTTGCCCGCTGCTTTTGGGCGAAATCTCCCAAAGCGCGTGCACATTAATAACCTCGATAATGCGGCATATTTTCAAAATCAAACCCAGCTCACTTCATCATAAGAGAACCCTCATTTTTGCACTATATCTTCTAGTTTTCACACTCTGGCAATCTCCAACACCTCACGCCATGCGAGCTATGTCAAGAAATTTACACGGTGTATATGTAGATTCTCTTAAAACGGGCACTAGTTTTCAGGAGATTATAGACAAAGTAAAGAAATTATCAGAGTATAGAGATATCAACAAGAATTTCGACTCGTTCAAAGATAACACATACACAAGCATTTACTCGGTAATCGGGATAATTATTGCCACCTTGGTAACCTGGAAATTCGTAATCCCCGGGGGGTCCCGTCTACTAATCTGTCTAAGAAAGATTTCAGGTCCTTCTAACGACTCAACAGCTGAGACGCAGCGGGTACAGGCCGTGCAATACTCCGCACGCCCGCACCGTGAACCCATGGTTGACATAACTTGGGATCAGCCACCTGCTCTACAACCCAGACAGTATGCTCGAACAGCAGGCATTCTGGAACTACCGGCCTCACAGCAAGCATGGCTTAGAGCCATCGAACCAGCCTCGAACCTCCCTCGACGGGACTCGAACTTGGACCCGAGGTTGCGAAGCATGTGCTCTAACCACTGAGCTAACGTCTACGATGCATTCGGATGCGCTGCATCGTAGTACGACTCAGCTGTTCGACTCTTATCGCTGACTCATCTCGCGGCTCGCGTTGCAGACGTTGCGTCTGTGACACCACCCCCCTTTAAGGCGAGTCGTCCTCGGCTCGCGAACTTCCTTACCGACAATCAGCTGCTTATGCAGTCTGCAGTACCGCACAGATCAGATGCTGTCGCGCATGGTCTCTTTTTGGTGGACTCATGGGCGGCATGTCTGAGGGCAAGGTCGGTGGAGTAGTAGGGTAAGGTAGGTATCTGTGTTTGTGGGTTCGAAGAGATCTATTTTTTAAGTCGGGTTCTAAACCGGTGATCTCCCCCTTCAGGGATGCCAGAATGTTACGGACGGGGAGGAGAACGAGTCGGAAAGCGAAAAAGAGTAGACGACGGGACTCGAACTCACGGACCCGAGGTTGCGAAGCCTGTGCTCTAACCACTGAGCTAACGTCTACGATGCATTCGGATGCGCTGCATCGTAGTACGACTCAGCTGCTCGACTCTTATCGCTGACTCGTCTCGCGGCTCGCGTTGCAGACGTTGCGTCTGTGACACCACCCCCCTTTAAGGCGAGTCGTCCTCGGCTCGCGAACTTCCTTACCGACAATCAGCTGCTTATGCAGTCTGCAGTACCGCACAGATCAGATGCTGTCGCGCATGGTCTCTTTTTGGTGGACTCATGGGCGGCATGTCTGAGGGCAAGGTCGGTGGAGTAGTAGGGTAAGGTAGGTATCTGTGTTTGTGGGTTCGAAGAGATCTATTTTTTTAGTCGGGTTCTAAACCGGTGATCTCCCCCTTCAGGGATGCCAGAATGTTACGAACGAGGAGGAGAACGAGTCGGAAAGCGAAAAAGTGTAGCCGACGGGACTCGAACTCACGAACCCGAGGTTGCGAAGCCTGTGCTCTAACCACTGAGCTAACGCCTACGATGCATTCGGATGCGCTGCATCGTAGTACGGCTCAGCTGCTCGACTCTTATCGCTGACTCGTCTCGCGGCTCGCGTTGCAGACGTTGCGTCCAACAACGTAATGAGGGACAACAATATTAAAAATGGTAACAGCGGTTACCGCGGAAGGAACTTCGACCCAAATTACTGGAACAGCCGCGGCGGCGATCAAAATAACAATAAAAATCAGAACAGCTATAGTGGTGACAATCGAAATAATCAAGACAACAATCGCGATGGCAACTACAGCTGCCAAAATAATTCAAGCAACAACGCAAATAATTTAAACTAGAATCCCCTGGTATAGAAAAGCGCCTATTTAAAATGGTGGTAAAGGCAGAAACTGGCTAAGTAAAATGTGAAAAAACTAGACATTTTAAATTCCTCAAAAGTAGCGATATTTTGTGTATTTTTTATAGGTGAGAATTATATTTCATGAAAGTATCAATAGATCAATTAGTTTTTTGGATGCAAGATACAAAATTATTAATATTTAGGCATGAACTGAATAATTTTAATAATTTAAACATATGGCGAAGCTCGTATATTACTCCGGTTACTCGAAAACGCAAAGCGACAGTGAAAATCGAGAGAATACTTTCTGCAACCGATAGCGGAGCCCCTGGATATACCGGTCGATCAGCGGCATCCACAAATGCGTCATCTTCGCCGAGATCTTCGCTGTCCGTGCTTGATTCGTCTTCTTCTGAGGTGTCTTCTGGCTCCTCTTCCGATAAACTTGCATCGTTGTTAACCTCATCATCAGATGAAGTGTCCTGATGAAGATTGTGTCTAGCTTCAACCGCGTATTCATCTATATATATGCATTATTATCAAAGGCGATCGCCAAACATCGAAATGCTTCTTTTTATACTGAATCAAGCAAGAAATTGTAATTTCTATCTAGCACGGAAAAATTTTCGAGTGCGTGGCAGAGCCAAAAGTGTGAGAAGAGAACTACGCGAGTTTTTCTCGGCGATATCCTCTCTTTTTAAAAGCGCTGCGCTCCCGCGCACGAGCTTCGGAGGCTCCGCAGTCCGCGGGGCGAAGGAGCACGTTCAAGGTTATGGGATTTTCTCCCCGCGCGGGAGCGCAGCTCCGAAAAAGCCACTTAACGCCGTTTACAAATTTTCGAAGTCGCACGCATTTTCATTAAACGTAATGTTTGATAAACGTGTTGGACAATTGATAATAATAACCTTGCACTATTTTTATTTTGTAAATACCTTCGTTATAGTTATCGCCGTCAAGGTTATCATCGGAATCAAGCTGCGCCTCAACGTCTGTAAAATTATGACAAACGAAATCCCGAAATATATTACTAGCTTCAAATATTAAATGCGATGAAAACAATTACTTCCTCGATCCGAAATCGTGCTGTTGACGCACGAGGTATGAGAATAAGAATTTCGGTCGCTGCTTGACTTGCTGCCCGAGGAACATGATTCGATATGACTGCTATGACTGCTTTCATTTTCAGAATCGCTGATGCTTTCTTCGCTAGAGCTGACAGCACATGCAGCAAGAAAACGATGATCGAGTAATTACGTCAACTTCGTCGATTTTTCGCTTCGGCATTTAAATAGTTTGTTTACATACAAATACGTGAACTGTTACGCAAATGACGTTCGCTACTATAGCCTATATTGTATTACCACAGAAAGTGAAATCGTAACTCCTGAAAAACAAATGTCAATTTCAAGCGACTTGATGGCAGAACGGCGGAATCATCGTCTAATTATCAAAGAGAGGGAATGGCAAAGACAAGAAGTGATGGCGAATTACAATAAAGAACTGATGAAAAAACGCTCTATATTCAACGATGATTCGGAAGCGGAAGAATCTGATGATGATCAAGCTAGCAAGTATGAGTAAGTTTTGAATATTTTATTATACATGTACTTATTATAAAGACGTATGTATATTGTAATCGGTATGTAGTGTGTAGTGCACTGGCCCTCTCTTTCGCTATAGAACGATGTACGCGCGAACGGGTGGCGGATATTTCGCGGCCGCGAATAATTGTGATTATGCCGTTTAAGTATTTCACAAAGCACTATTCTCGCGTCCTTTCTTTCTCTCTCTCTGTCTCTCTCTGACTCTCTCTATCTCTTTCTCTCTCGCAAGCGAGCAAGCGACGCTTTTCAGATAAGAGGAAGTGCAGCGGCACAGGAACGCGCGCTGCGCTGCGCGTTTCTTACGTGCGCCATGGGGTTATTTTGCTATCCCTCTCTCTCTCTCTCTCTCTCTCTCTCTCTCTCTCTCTCTCTCTCTCTCTCTGTCTCGTGTGCGCTTTGTTTATTATAAAGTGTAAGAGGAGTGAGTGTGTGTATCTGGCGGTATAGAGAGCCGCATTATTGCCGTGAAATACGATTAGCTGTAAGACTCGCCTGATGCGCTAAACATGCCGACTTTTTGAAAAGCACGAGACTGATGCTGTTGTCGCTGCTTTTAGAGTGCGTTCACAGTGACGAATTTAACCACGTTAAATTAAGAAATAAATTCGACGATTAGGATAAACAGTGTTATACTATGTATGTACCCATTGAAAAAAAAATTACCCATTCAAGACCCGGTTCGCTTGAGATATGCCGAGGACGTCCATTTTACTCGTGTATAGGTAAATATAGTCAATTGTGTGCACGCGTACGCGATGTCAGATATTTATGCAGACGAGGGAAAACGATCTAGGGGTTAGGAAATTGCTACGTTTCGTAATAACTGGAGTCGTTATCATCCAATTTTAAGTAGATCTAGGTCGGGTACGGTAAGACACATCTCGAAACTTTTTTACCTCTGTGCGATAAATCTGTGCTATGCAAAACGAAGTCTCTCAAATATTCCCATACACACATCGCACAAAGTACTACGTTCGCGCAAAGCACGATGTTATATATACAAAAGTTCGATTATCTTCGTTGGAAGTTACAAAATGTTTTCTTATAACTGTGTATCTTATACTTGCAGGGATGGTGATGATAACGATAGTTCATCTGAAGAAAACGGGCTTGAGTCATCCAATCACGAAAAAAATCGAGACAAAAATGCCGACGAATCGCACGATAAAAAAATGAATCATTTGCCTAAGGATGTTCCCGAGACCTCAAATCACGACAAAGATAGAGGAAAATTGCAAGATGAAATCACTTGTGTCTGCGCAAATATACCCTTAGGTACCTAATTACTTGATACTAATTTTAATAAAAGTGATATTTTATAATTGGAAGAGATTTTACTAATAATTCTCATTACAGTGTCGAAAGAAGACTTGGATAAATTAGACCAAGTGTTGTCACTAGCCCGAGCCATGCATGCAGTGCGAACTAACTTACCTGAGGTTACGCTGCAAGAGGTAAATTAAAATAAAATGGATATTGTAAGTTTACAAATAAATAAAAATTTCTTACTGAATGATTGTTATTTTTAGAATCACGATGTTGCTGGGCAAAATGAAATAAAAAATGAATCTTCTATTCAAATGGACACTGATGTTAGTAATCGCGAGCATAAATATTAACTATTAAACTTACAAATGTACACTATAATAACCTTTTTGTTTTATCTTTTGTATATTTTTCTAAAGGTTGAATTGATAAAAGGCTCAGGAATCATCGTGAATGCGTGGAAGCTTCGAAATATCAAAAACACACAGCAGAAATCCGAAAGAGATGGCTCGCAAGCTCATGAAAATGATCATTGGAGTTGAACAACTAAAGAAAAGTTCACCAACTGGAAAGAATGGCAGAATTCCTATTCCAACAGACGTGTTTGAAGGAGTCGAACGTATGCTATCTTTTTATTCTTTTTTTTCGAAGTAAAGTTGCATAAATCATAATTCACTATAGCATTTTATGAAATATTTTAGAATTCGTAAATGACAACGTAGCAAAAAAGAAGTATCAAATTATCAATAAATTGTACAGAGAAACCATGACTGCTATGTGCGCTACACTGCGTAATCCAAAACCTAAGGCAGAAGATTTGAAAAAAATTATCAACGTACAACGCGAAGAAGTCAAACCTGATGAAAGGAATGATAAAGTAGAAGCTACGGCATCAAAAGAACAAGATGCTTTTGAGCAAGACTCAGAAGAGCTATCAGGTGGTGATTTTGAGAAAGACTTAGAAGAGCTATCAGATGGTGATTTTGAAAAAGAAAGTGCTGAAGTTAAGAAGAATAAGGAAACCAAGAACGATGAAAAAATTGAATATGATGAGAAATTTGAAGAAAGGAACAAACAAAAACGCTCACGCAAAACTCATCCTCCGGAAACGCTTCAAACTAGAAATAGCACAAGAGTTGTGGGAGAAAAGAATCCTAAAAGGCCAATCTCCAGTGTCGATTTGCCAAAGCAACCTTTTGGGGAAAAAACGCGCACCAAATAGTTATTTTTCAAAAAATTATCTTACAGTATAATAATAAATCTTCTTGCTTAAGTTTGTTACATATTTGTACGCATATTGTGCAAACTTTTGCGTATGTTTCTATGCATTGTGATATTTTGGAAAAAGTTCAACTAAACTTTGTAGTTTATATAAAGTTATAATAAAATAATTAAAAAATACTTGACATTTGCGCAAGTTTTTCATAAACTTTCGAAAAACTGTGGGCTAAGTTTAAACAAACTAGGGGTGAAGTTTGTCCAAACTTTTGAATGAAGTAAAAATCCAAGTTTGGCATAGTCCCATTGGCTACATTTAGATAAGGTTTTACTAAACATTAACTTTATATAAAGTTTATACAAACACTGGCGATTTTTACGCGGGTATATATAGAAGCTGATCAGATATATACATCAATAATAAATTCAAGTTTATTAAAATCAATTGACTTTCCATTCTTATTAGTATATTCAAATCAATTAACGTTAAATATGATCGATATTCAAATATATATTCTAATCTATTGATATATATCAATATAATTTTGAAATGACACGCCGTGCGTAAACCTCCATTTTACGCATGCGAGTACATTTGTGCACTACAACGTCATTGCGGTCAACAGAATCTGGGATTATATATAATATACGTATACGCGCACGTTGTTTCGTAAAATATCGTACGATAGTGTTTATATAGTTATTCAAGTTTATTAGTTTGAATTAGCCCTCCATCTGCATTTACTACTGTTTTAAAGTCAGTTAAAAGTAAAATATATTACAGTCAATTAAATATATATGCTATTGATGATTATTCGATTTCATTCACGTTGAAAGTTATTCAAGTTTATTAGATTCAATTAGCCCTCCATCATTTACTACTGTTTTAAAGTCAGTTAAAAGTAAAATATATTACAGTCAATTAAATATATGTGCCATTGATGATTATTCGATTTCATTCACGTAGAAAGTTATTCAAGTTTATTACACTCAATTGATATTTCATCATTTATTCGTATATTAAAAGTTATAAAAGTTACGATTTATTAAAATATGTTTAACTCAATTACATTTTATAAAAATTAATGAGTTAATAGACCATTAAAGACAATTGAACTGTTGATTTTGTTGAAAGAAGTTCAAATTCATTCAAACTTAATGTCACTTTTTTAAAGCGTCAGTTAAATCCATAAAAGTCAATTCAAATAAATTTAATACTCATTGATTTCTATAATTCAAGGGCCCTTTTCATGCACACGCTAAACGCCAAAACGCCAAAACAGAGTAGTGATGTATATTCATTCTAGGTAGTTTTTTATTATATGACTAAAGCTAACTGGAGTTTCGAGCGTCGACGCTAGATCTGAGGCTAGAATGCTAGAAAACATAACCTCTAATTTCTCGTGTATTTATACGCTAGTTTGTTGATTAATGATAGACATCATATCAAGTTAAAAAAGTTTAGACAATAAGTTCCAAAAAGGAAAAAAAGAAAATTATGTACATGCATAAATATTACGCATGGATTATGGAGTGTGTGAGAATAATTGAAAAGGAGAATGAACGACAGAGAAATATAAATACAGCAGTTATATTGTCAATGTCAACAATTGTCGAGGCAAAAACGAAGAAGCCGTATACTCGAAAACGTGTATGGATCGATGAAATTTATTTAAAATAAAGATGCAAATAGCCGAATAGCGTGAACGCCAAAAAGTTCAACACTGTTGAACTTTGTAGCGTCGAGGCTCGAACGGCTCGAAACTCCATGTTTTCTTCAGTCATGGAATAAAAAACTACCTAGAAAGGATGTACACTCACCGGACAAAATAACTTTGAATATTTGGAACGTCAGCCATGACACCTCCCATAAGAAATACATAAGAAGTGTCATGGCTGACATTCCAAATATTCAAAGTTATTTTGTCCGGTGAGTGTACATCACTACTGTATTCCGCGTTTTGGCGTTTCAGCGTGCGCATGAAAAGGGCCCTTTCAACTGTCGACTTTTAGCAGGGTAGTCTAGCAGACCTGAATTGCAAATTATCTAAGATAGGAAACTCCATTGATATTCCTGTCGGTACCACAGCATTCTGTTCCCCGGGGAACGGAATGCCAGAAAAGCGGAAAGCACCAAGCACGCATTGTAGACAGGCTCCTGCCGACGAAGAGCGAGGCGCATCGTCAGCGCAGAGAACGGCGCGGCCCAAGAATTCATACAGGCGCAGAGGTGCATCGGATTGCACCTTTGCAGGTTGCACACCAGCGAGCATCGAGCTTCACTTCTTATACTAAATAAAGAGCATACACGGTACACTTGTTACCTTTATTCGTAGGACACATACGCATTCATCGCAGAAGTTAAAACTTATCATTATAGGACGGTCAACGCGCAATGATTGTATAACTTCTGGAATATGTGTATAGCGTTACAGTGACATACTGATAGTTGAAATATACAACTTGAATTATATACACATCAAAGTAAATAAAGGAATCTCAAATAAAGTCAATTGCAAATGTTATCTTCTCGTCATAATATCGTCGCTCCCTACGAAGACTAGCACTGTTCAGATTTCCCGCGAAGGCTAGCACTACTCAGATTCATTTTATTTGAAAAGATTCATTATTTTTTAAAGAAAAACAAACATTATTAAGACAAAGCTATAATGAAATTGAAATATTCTTCTAATTGCCGAATAATCTGAAGAAATTTAAAAATTCTAAACAATTTTATCGTTAGTGTGATTTTTTATTAATTTTCATTTTTAAAGTTACAATAAAATTGTTTAAAATTTGAAATTTTTTAAAATTGTTCGGCAATTAGAAGAATATTTCAATTTTATTAACTTTGCCTTAATAATGTAGTCTTTATATAATAATGTTTGTTTTTCTTTAAAAAATAATGAAACTTTTCAGATAAAATGAATCTGAGTAGTGCTAGTCTTCGCGGGAAATCTTAACAGTGCTACTCTTCGCTGGAAAATGTTAACAGTGCTAGTCTTCGCAGGGAGCGACGATATATATAATAGTAAAAAGAAAAACTCACAAAAATCAATTCTTGTTGCTATAGCGGATTGTCGTCTTAAATATTCGGGCCAAATAAAAGTCGCATTTAACGTTTCCTCTTATATGATCAAGCAGATTGCATTGCATGCGACATTTTATTTTATAATGAATCTTTCTTGATTATAGAAAAATCAGTTAACATTAAGTGGCTTATATTTTGGCTCTATATTTAAGACGATAATCCGCTAATAATAAAGAATCAATTTTTGTGCGGGGAAAAAACAACTCTTATATATTATTCTTATACAATATGAATAAAAGAAATTAAACTAAGAAAAGCCATCCCGACTCCTAGCTGCGCTCTACCATTTTTTGCGTAATTATATATCATTCAAGAAAGTTTGCAATTTTATGTTCAAATATATCTTGCTAATAATAAATGATATTTGAAATATAGGAGTGTTTTAAAAAATTCTACTTTCAGCGTCGTTTTCATTATTTGTTAATATTTCCAACGAAGACTCGCACATCTCAATTTTTTGTCCTTAATTTCACAAAAAAAAAAGGATTTCACTAAAAAAAGTAGGAAACAAAATTTGAGTTGTGCTAATATTTGTTGGAGCACTGTTCAAATGTTCTACCCCATGCACAACTCATTTGAAGTACGGTAACTCAGAAATACGCTAACTAATTGTAAGAATCGCAACTCGACTGCTTGCGGTCAAGAATAGCACAGCTCAGAATTCCTAAACTAAACTTTGTGCATTTTCAAAACTCTGAAACTTAAAGTAACACGTACGTATCGGCGCTTTCTCGCAATCGATAACTTTATTGCATTCCTCCATTTCAGCCTAATGTGAATTAGAACAAATGATGACAAATGATGACGCTACAAATTCTAAAATAATCGATTTATCTATCATGACCACCACAAATTTTTAAATTATTTGAGACACCTTGACATTCCTATATATTACATATGCGAGAAAATTTTAAAGTTGAATATAGTAAATTTAGGCTTTTAATTTTGTTCATAAAAAGCATAGCGGTTTAATTTAAAATATATATTGAGAGGAATAAATTATACAAAATTTTATGTATTACGTAACCATTGATCATCTGCAGTGAAACCGAAATTTGACAACGATGTAATAAAAATAAAACTTACCTGCAAAGTCAAAAATTATTATTTCAAGTAAAAATATATACCTCTATTTCTAATTTCCATTTTCTTTTGTAATAAAGTTATTTTATAATAATGACTGCCCAAAAACTGTTTTTCGTCCTTATTAAAAAGGATCATTCCATTCTAAAATACTTATAAACTGTCTTATCGCAATATCCTTTTTTATTTTCAACGTATATGTGCAAATCCGCGGCCGACTGGAAACAACTCGGCGGTGGAAGTCAGAAATTTAAAATTGAGGGCACACCTACCAGACCGATTTTTTCCGGTTCTATATAGGTCGTCCGGAGTGTAAAAAAGCCCGCGTGCACGCCCGATCGCTTGCCATACTGTTTTGCCGGACACTTTAAATTCTCTTATGGGAATTTGACATGGGGCAAATGAACGAAAACCAGCCAAAGTTCGACTTTATGTCAGAAGCCGCAATCGAAAAATGTGTATTTATACGTTCAAAGTATCTGAAAAAAGATTTAATTTGAGCCCCGGTGGGTTAAAAATGGTGGCCTAGAAAAAAAGTTGTCTAGGCTTGAATATAGCGAAAAATCATGAAAATCACGATTTTTTACGAAAATCCACGATTTACTCCCATTTTTAAAATCCTTTATAACTTTTGATCCGAGTGGTCAATTTCAACTATCCGGCCCTCAAATTAAAGCTCTTTTCTTCTACTTTTGTTTTTTGAAAATTAGATTAACATTTTGTTGGTTTCATGTGCTATATATATGCCTATCAATTATGGCTGTTTTTTTACCTTTTTTCATCGCCATATAAGGATTTTAAAAATGGGAGTAAATCGCGGATTTTCGTAAAAAATCGTGATTTTCATGATTTTTCGCTATATTCAAGCCTAGATAACTTATTTTCTAGGCCACCATTTTTAACCCACCGGGGCTCAAATTAAATCTTTTTTCAGATACTTTGAACGTATAAATACACATTTTTCGATTGCGGCTTCTGACATAAAGTCGAACTTTGGCTGGTTTTCGTTCATTTTCCCCATGTTAAATTCCCATAAGAGAATTTAAAGTGTCCGGCAAAAAAGTATGGCAAGCAATCGGGCGTACACGCAGGCTTTTTTACACTCCGGACGACCTATAGAACCGGAAAAAATCGGTCTGGTAGGTGTGCCCTCAATTTTAAATTTTTGACTTCCACCGCCGAGTTGTTTCCAGTCGGCCGCGGATTTGCACATATGCGTATTGCATTGATTTTACGCAAAAAACGATTTCAAAACTATATATAGAGATTATTACATGTTCGCTCACTATCGAAAATTTTCGTGAATTAGACCGATGTATAGCGAAACTGTAGTGTTATAAACTTTACAATTTCATACTTTTCAATTCCCATATATTTTAATTTAATATCAAAATTCTACGGTGACACCCTACTCATACGAAATTATTGTAATGTCTTGTGAGAGAACTGAAGCCGGCGAGTGTCGCAGAGAAACTACCTATACTTCGCCAAACCTGCAGTTGCAGCTCGAAGTGCCAGCTTGCAGTCTTCAATGTATGATAATTCTGATATATGAGTCGGATGCGATAAGGACGGTCTGAAGAATAAGCTAAAACTTATACTAGTTGGGCACGTAAAAGTAGAATTAAAATGTACAATAATCTAAAAAAACACAAAATTATTTTAACGGATTCTTTTTTTATAATTTATCAATCAACAGATATAATTATAAATGAGAAGGGAAAAGTAATCAACCAAGGTTTCAGTCTTTTTGAGTTTATTGAAATTAATCCATACCGATTACTGATTTCACATGATCACATGATTTTTTTATAATGCACTATAGAATATAAGTATTTATAATAAAACCACATTGAGGAATTAGCATCGTATTACGTCAAAAATGTCTTTACGATCATACTGAATGCAAATTATAAAAAGAATCACTTTATTTTAACAGATATAATATGGAATCAGAAATCATCTTAAAAAATAGTCTTAATAAAGCCACAAAAGTATAAAAATCACTTACATAATTTTGGATGAGATTTTTATAGCTAAGCGAAAAAAGGTATTGTATGGCTTTACAATGAAGACCTTTTGCCCTGCCATGAGAATGTTAGGTAAGCACATGCTATATTTTTATAAACAATTAAAACAGTATTTGCTGAACCTTATAGGCAACTTGATGGTTTATATGTCAGCATAATTGAGTTATATATACCAAATTATGTACCATTAATATAGTGAGATGCACCGTACAAAACTCGCGGCAGCTAAGTGCTATATACTTTTTTACACACTACATTTTTTCATGCTTGCGATCGGTCTTAGTCCTAATTTTTTTTTTTATACAATTGTACTGCTTTAGCAGACATTTCTTTTAATGTGCTCGTTAATCAACGTTTGAAAAATTATAAATTAAATAATTTTTAATCGTATGCTGGAAAATTGCAAATATGTGAAGAACACTTTGGAGCATTTACAATACATCGTTACAATTACTGTTAACGTGGTTAAAAATTACAGGCTTCCATTAATATTGAAGCAGTTAATTTAGATAGTACTTATTCTATACTTAACATTACTGTCTATGTAATACTAATAATTGAAAATAGCAGATTTATGTGCGTATTTTCCAAAGTCATTAAAACGATTTGTCTACGCAACGAAAGAACATTTTATTCCAAACAAATGCGCCAATCGCGATCATGCACTATAATAATAGAGACCAGATCGGTCTGTGGCACGTTCTAAGATGTAATTATTAATACTAATATCACTAATTTTTTTTTTTACTTTCAAACAGTTTTACTTGATTCCGTGGAAACGTATATTTATTTTGAATCCTATCTGAATAAGAGAATAAACAATGCAAACTCATAATTAAAAGATAAAATCAAGCTTCCGTAATTATACTGAATCCGTTACTTAGTATAGCTGTTGTAAAATAGTCAATGCGTTCAACGCATTAAGCAGCATTCAAATATGCGCAGTAAGTAAATACAAAGCTCTTAAATTTTAATAGCAGACATTTTAAAGAAAATGCATATTATTGCACTATGCTTTTTGTTTTTTTTCTTTCTTGATGTAACCAAGCCAATGATCATAATCCATATACTTTGATACAATGTATATGTACAGTTTTCATACATACGAATAAAAATTCTTCCAACTTTCTAACTCATAAAATAGATCATTTTCTGTAGGATTGAATTTGCAACAACAACGTGTGTACAAAATATTAAATAATCCATGTTAAGCATCGTAAAAAAGCAAAAAAAGTCGACGCAATGTGTATTTACTGAAAGTTATGATAAATTCAAACACAAAAATTTACGTCGCAAACAATATTATGGATTTTTTTCTTTTTTAAGTATTTGCTTTCTGAACTGGTCCTAATACGGAAATTTTGTTGACAATTATAACCGAAGTATTTGCCCGCTGTTAGAAACTCCGGCACATTGTTGTGGTTGTTGAACTGTCTTCTAAAGGTGGTATCAAATCGACAAAACCAAGTCTAACGAAAAATTCTCGAGCATCCTTGTCAGTTACTGGCATTGTTGCATGTACTCCAAAAGAACCTGTGGATAAATTAATGTAAAAAGTTAATGTATACACGTTAATTATATTGCTTTGTTTAAATGAATCATTGTTAGTGATGAAAACATACCATTTGCTCTCAGAGCAGCTAAAATACACGTGATGAGTCGTTTAGGGACGGACTGGTCCGAAACTACTGGTAAAATTGAACAGACAAGTTTTGACGGATGTTGCCGACATAGTTGCTCAGGCACATCAGGTACAAACGTATGAAAATATTGTATGGCCTCCTGAGAAATAACGAAGTTTCAATAAATTGTACGACAGCACAATGTCATACAATGAGACAAACAATTTTAAAAATGAAAATATTACCTGTTCATCTGGAGACATATCACTAGTCAAACTTTGCAAGGGATACTTTAACTGCATTTCAGGTATCCAAGATACTGCTAGCTTTTGATTGTACGTTTTGACGTTCAAGGCGGTTAGAGCGTATCCAACAATACCAGTCTCGTCTTCCACAACCATACACAATTCTGGACTCAACGTTAAAAAGCCTCCAACCATTCTTTATAAAAAATTGATAATTATTAAAATAATTTATAGATTTAATTGAGAAGATTTAATACTTTAAATTAGCATTACTACGCTTACCTATCTGCCACAGCAGAAGAGGTACCACAATTGTGAGTTTGATTGCATACTGAATATACAGCTTCTTCATCACTAGGTAGATATGGGCGAATCGTATAAATTTTACTGCTAGGCACTTCAGGTGCTTTATATACAAATAAATCGTTTCCACTGTCTACGGGAATCAATCGCTGTAATGAACGATTGGACATTTTAGTAGATTATTAGATTCGATTTTGATGACATAAATTGAATTTGTTAAAAAATACCTGTAAATCGGCTGTAAGGCCACCTCTAAAAACCCACGGTTCTTGATCTCCGCTCATAAAAGTCTCTTTCCAGCCATTTGAAAACCCTATCATATAAAATTGTGATTAATAACGGCAATCAAATTACTATTATTTGATGCATTACTTAAAACTATATAAACACTGCTGCATCCAGTTGAAAATGTAATACCGTATACATGCATATTTTATATGAGTAAATTCACGTTGTATTATTATTCGTATGCTCTTTAATAAAAATAAGCACTGAAAAATATAAACGTTCATCCACTCCTATACATTTGTTTACCAAGGTTGCACCACATTTGTTAAATTAATAAATACGTTCTATGAATTCTATGAATATATTAATTTCCAGAAATCGATCTTGCACTGTTGAAATTAGTAATTACTATGTTTTTAGACTTTTATTAATTAGAAAATACCATATTTATAGCTTAGTATAATTTAAAAAGAAAAAACAAAAAAAAAAACTTGTTGAATAAAAAATTATGTTTTATGTATCTTATTTCAAGATATAAATTTCAAAATTAAGTTTATTAATCTCAAGCATTCGACAAATTTTTTAGTGATTCAATAAAATGATTTTTCAACAGTACTTTTTATAAATAGTTTAAGTGAAATCTTGGTCGCGATTCATAAATTCTTGAATAAAAAGGAAAGAAAAAATAAGGACGAGCATAAATTAGGCAGAAAATAGGTCTAAGATAGGGATGACTTTTGCCATTATGAGCCTGAAACAAAATACTTATTACCCCTGAAAAGAACATACTCGTCTGAAACTAAGCAAAATAAATTAGTGCGAGACTTTAGTTGGGAGAATAATCGTTCAAGGTTAACGTGCTGTACCAAAAAACTTTTTACTAGTTACCTAAAGATTTACTTTGTTCTTTACCTAATAAAGAGGACCGTGAACGATCGAATAGTCATTTCTGACAGAAATAGTCAAGAATTTATGAAACTGCTGTCTTACGTACTAATTTGAATCTTTCAGCTATAATTTATTTCTTTTTATGTAAAGTTTCGAAAAAAATTCTGTATAAGTTAACTCATTTCAAAATAAATTTTAACGCTCCCAAATTTTTTCAAACCCTAGTTTTAAAATATCGCTATAAAAATTTTCAAAAATTTTCATGTAGCTTATTTGCTGAGATTCTCCAAGTCTAGTGTTTTCCAAGCTTTTAACTTAATAATCAAAAAATGTCGTGATTGGTTTAAAAAATTTTTGCAGATTTTAATAATGATAATAGTTGAAAACTTGGATTTTGCAATTTCTTCTTTACTCAAAGACTGATGAAACGCATACATGTGTAGCTGCCTTGGGTAAACGTAGTCATCGTTGCTGGAAATCTGCCAAATGCTATCAACAAGAAAAAACAAATCCGTGGTTAGTACAGTTGTAAAGTGAACGATTTTCTCGAATTTGAATATTTTTTGAATGTTTATTTTTTTCTTGTAATCTGTAGGAAAAAATTCGCTGGTTGCTCGAATTTAGTCGAGTAATGTAAAATACGTTTGTCATTTAATTATAAAATCTCAAACACAATCCTACTAGGTAAGTTTTGATAAGCTGAAAAGAAAGTCAAAAAAGCAATACTGGTGTGCATTGAAAAGCCAATGGAAAATTAAGTAAATTTTTTCCTCATCCACAGGAATGCTGTCACATAATTTTCTCTTTTGTAGCTGCTAGTTGTATTCATTGCTTTAATTATTGAATGTGAAGAAAGGAATAAATATTATAATAAGTCAACTAACACTATTCTTTTAAAATGCAATCAAGACATAGCATGGAGAATGGTTCATCTGGATTTAATATATTATCTTAAAACAATTGCAAATCAATATGCAAGAGCAGTAACTTATTATAAGATTTAGCCGGCATAAATAAAATAAATAAACCATATGTATTTTTTCAGAAAGCTGAGTAAATTTTGCGGTTGAATAATTACTCATTAGAATTTTTACAAAAATTACATATGGTTTTAAAAATTTTAAATCAGTACAAAAACTTCAACTTATTACTGAAGTTTTTGTAAGAAAATAAAAATTAAAACAGTTTATTTTAATAGTTTTTTTGTTATAATCACTAAATAATTTTTAAAAACTTGAAATTTTACAGTGAAAAATAAAAAGCCAACACTAAAATAATAAGAAGAAAGAAAACTGTAAAATTATCTGTAAAAACATTCAGAAGAAAAGATCATTCAATAAATTTTAGAACTGACTTTTTATTGAATAAGAGTTTCTTAGAACTCCATATGGTGTTAAATGGCACACTTTAAACACTAAAAAGTAATTATATTTAACAAAATGCAACTAAGTGAAAATTATTTCTATATGGATACATTCTAAAATTTACTACCTTGTATTATACATTGGAAATAGAAAGAATGCATTAGAAAAGTTAATTTATTTATAACGTTCTCAATCATCATAATAACTGTTTCTTGGAATCAAGTACAATATTCTCAACTTTTTAGTGTTTTTAGTAGTCTGACACTTATATTGCCTTCAATTTATTTAAAATTGCAATTCATAAAATCAGCTGCAAGGCAAATTTATTTATTTATTTCTATTTTTTTTTAATGCACTATTGTGATTTTATACTATTATTATTCAAATTCTAGTGTATATATTTAAGCAGTTAAGTGACAATAATTCTTCCAGCTTGATTTTATAATGCTAGCTAAGTAAATTTTATAATTCACTTACCTATACACCAAATTGCTTTTTTCTGAAATTCAAGTTCAAGTTACAATTACAAGAATCCAATCCAATTTTTTAACAGCACACACGTGGTGAGAAATCACAATTCAACTATTTTTTCAATTGGACTTTTCTTCATTGATCTACTCTATTATTCTTCTAGTATACAAAATGCCAAAAAACTTCCTTTCATCAAATATTTTACATAAAACCGTTTTTCTCAACATTAAAATTGATTATTGAAGTTGAATATTACCAATGAAGAAATAGCAAGATAAATGTTTAGTTTATATAACCAGCACAATAGGATCTTAATTGACTTTCTTAGCGGTCTTACAAAACTATAAAAAAACTAGCAAAATAGTAAGATTTTAAAAATAAAAACTTCGCATCATTTTAGAAAATAAATTTGTGACGTTATTTTAGTGTCAAATGATTTTCAAGTTTTTTATTTTTAGTATAAAAATTTTAACCTCTTTAATTGTCAAGAATATTCATTCAGTTTTCAAAAATTATTATATTATTTTTGAATGTTTACGTACACTAATCGTTTATCCTTAAATGTTTAAATGCAAAAGCTTTGAAGAGTAGTAAATATTAATTACATTCTTATTCAGAACAATTAGAGAGGCTAATGAAGTAATAGAAATCAGGAAAAATATGCTATAAAATATTGAAGTATAAGTTATAAAACAAACTTACCGAGCCACTTCACATAACTATTTAATAGTGATACGACTCCTCGCATATCCCAAACGTACGAATAAAGATCATAAAGTAATTCTCTATTATTGCAATACGTTAACCGCTGTAACAGCCGATTAACGGCATTACACATGTCGTTCATTTTCGCCGCTCGAGCATGCCATTCCTCAATCTAATTGAAAATTTTAAATTAAAACGATTAAATTGATCTATGACATTATCCTTATCTTTTACATGCATACAAACATTTTTTGTAATTAATACTAAATTTTTAAGACCGAAAAAGTTTGCTATACTTACATCTGCTTTGGAATTGAGCTCGTCAGCTTTGGCTTTGTGCATGACAATATGGGCATTGCTCTTGAGCCAGTTGAACTCCTGCAAGAGCTGTATACCTTGTCCACCATGTTCAAACGGCAAATAAAACAGATCGCACAAAAGTGAGAGGTCCTCAGTCGTTAGTTGTTTATCGACGTCCTTCATGTTCAAGGAATCTACGTCGGGTTCGTCTACGTTGTCCGACCCTACATGATCCTGATGATTTTCATGATGCATAATATCCTGCTCTACAATCATCTGAGTGCCATTTACCACAGTTGGGTGACCATCCAGCTCAATCTGCATGCTACCGGATGCTCCACTACAAGTCTGATCACATATTTTAAAGTAAATTTATGTTATTAGTAATTTGTATGAACTATTATTGTAACACACGAATTATCTGTATCAACCATACAAGGATTTTCAAAAAAATAAAATATCACTTCTTGTCTTAGAGTTTTTAAGAAGTATAAATAGATAAGAGCAACGATGTTTATAATCTCTGTATTAATTAATGTGTTTTTATGCCATAGGATCATTTAATTATATTATTAAGATTATGAGAAAATAATGATAGTTATTATCATAATAAAGATTGATAAAACCAGTCTTACGGAAGTATTTTCCACCATAACCTCGTCGTCCTGCGCGGGCGTTTTAGGCTGATGTGCTGGCGAATTGGTTGGCGTAGTATTACAATCCATAGGTTCAGTCGAGGAAGGCGCTATGGTTAGAGTGGGCGGACCTAGACTTCCTGCTACTGCCGAGGCTACTGCTGCAGGTAAAGCAACGGGTTCGCTTACGACCTTGGTGTCGGAAACCAGGGAGTTCATAACTGGTCCAGTACCAGGCGGAGGTGGGAAACCTTCGCTGCCGATTACGCTCGAACAGACCTCAGCGAGAGCCTGTAGATGATTCGAGTTATGGGTGGCGACGGTGACAGGCACCGGAATGCTAGGCACTGCCACTGCGGCTGTAGTCGTCGTCGAGGTAGACGATGTCAGACTCATGCAGGTGTTCACCGATGGTATGATCGGTATAGGTATCGTCGGGGCGACACAAGGCTGCGGTTTTGCTATCACGCCAAAAGCCGTACGCTTCTTGTTGAACTCCGGCAGCCACTCGTTTATAGCGTTCTTGAGCGCGCGCCGGGGATGGTACATGTTGGGTGATAACGTCGACGGCACGTCCTCACCCACTACACCGTCCTCCGTCTCCGTTTCTAGTTTTATGTCCGCGGAAACAGTATCGTCTGGAAAAGTTTAAGGATCGAATTATACATTATATTTCTAAAATTTCTTCTTACTGTGATAACTGTACTCACTCAAACTGAGATCCCGCTTTCCATCTACGTTACACCTGCTCCATTGAGCTAAAGTATGAATCGCTATAAAATTTGCACCATATTCACAATTGGGGTTTGTCAGAACTCCTCTGAGTTTTGGTATCAGGTCTGGTGATCGACCAGAGTAGGGTCCAAGAAAAACTCGCTTCTGATCATAATCATTTGCATGCAAATTATCCCAAATGACTGGGGGTCGCCTCAAGACTTCTGTAATCTCTTCAATGGATTCAACTGTCAGCAGTCTAGAGATTACTTTTGGGCCAGTCCACATTATATCTATTTCTTGTGCTAATTTACTTCCTAAAGTGTTCAGATACTCTGAGCTGGAAACGTTAGGCATTGCTCGGGTTGCGCAGTATTGTGTTGGGCATAGAAGAAAGCGAGGTTGACCAAGATGTTGGAAAATATCATTGGTCACGGATACCTTGAAAATTTAAACATATTAATTAAATTTTCCTAAATTCTCAACTCAGAAAATTTTTTAATTATTGCTTGGATCGCTGTACCTGCGCATGTGCAAAGGACTGAAACACCTCCTTATCGGCTTCACTCATTTCTGGTTCAATGTCATCAAAAAGTAACGCAAATGCTTGACAGCCAAATTGACTGACTTGCTCCAATTTCCTCTTTAACGCTGTAACCTCTTTGACACTGGAATAAGTTATATCGAGACCTGGTGAGAGAGCATAGTAGAACGTTATTCCAGATTCCCTAGCGGCAGTTATCAGTCCTGTTAAATGTTCGGCCTCTTCTACTGTATACAAATCTCGCCAGTAAGCCCTGTGCTTGTAATCATCTTTTGGAGCATACAAGTACGAATCCATCCCCCATTTCTTCAGCCTAGGATAAAAGTAGTTTGTGAGTTAAATTGTAAACCATGCAAAGTAAAAGAACAGAGGGCAAACTTACTTCCTGAACAAATCCTTCCGTTGTTCAGTGGTCCATGGTCTACCGTAGAATCCTGCAAGGTTATAAAAAAACTAAGTCTGAGAAATTGTTAATGCAACGCAAATGAATAAATGCCATAATCGGATGCAACCATCAGAAACTACATGATGCAGGAGTAAACAAAAGGCTGCAGATGATATTGACAATCAGCAGACAAAAGTCAATGTAAACAAACGCGCAGCGCAGTTGTCTCTCGAGCGCCGGAGAGCAGTTGTTATTATTACCTTCGACGACGCCGCAGATGAAATTTCCATTTTTCGTATTCAAATTGGCGGATCCGTTCGTATCCGCCATTGCGAACGGTGCCTCGAGTGCAGCAGGAACAGCAGTAGTGCACTTCGTCGATTTTCCTTACGGTCCGTCACGCCGACAAGTCGAAATACAGCGGAGCGTCGTAGCTGGTGCTCACTAGGATCCTCGTCGAGGACAAGCAGCAGAGCGAGCCCAGGAGTCGTCGTTTTACCTCATTTACAGGGAAAGTACAGATTTTTGTGCGCTTCTCGCTTCTAGGATCGCAGCTACGCACAGTGTATCCTTATACGTGGGTGGCGGAAAAGCGGGCAAACAGCGGCAACAACAACGCGGAGAATCGTCCCGTTGCGTAACATGAAACGTCGCAGGTGACCGGGGTACGAGCTGCAGCGCTGATGTGTCCTGGCCAAGTCCGGAGAGACCGACGAGAACGGAGAGGAAAGCCGAAATGCGTGTGTATACTTTCGTGCGCTCTCTGTCTCTTTCTAGCTCTACCCAGCCATCAGCTCTGATGGCTGTGGCTCTGCGCGCAGGATTATGAAGAGAGAATAGAAGGCGGCTGCTGCTGGCTGCCGGTTCCACGCCACGGCGGCGCTGCGATCGACTCTTCTGCATGCTGTCTGCTATATCTCCTATTTTGCTATCTCTGGTCTGGTATATGTGCGCGAGAATGCATCGTGCGAATCTACTCTGATGTGCGCGCCTGTTTGATGACCCAACTGCTTTATCGACACTAGTCAAAGTAAATACGCAAATTCATTCGTTTGTTTTTCGTATCATTTGGATACTTAAATATCTCTGCAGTTCTACTTTATTACATGTATATACATTTCTACTTTGACTGATAATTAGAACAGTAAAGCGCAAAAAAGATTCGTGATCCGGCTAGTTGCACATTTTCTAAAATGTAAATTTTTTGGTGATACAATTTGGATTATTACATCACAATATAACAATGTTGGATATATATACACGTTGCAGAATAAGATTGTACCACTCGTCGCAAATATACATCAGCGAAAAATCATCGAAATCTCATAAAATACAAAAAAACTAAATGTGTGTTTCAATCAAAAAATAAAAATCAAACAAAAAGAACTTTATACACTGTAAGTATAATAAACGCGGACTGTGTGCCGTTGTTCCAAACAAAAAGCGAAGATTGTAAAGATTCGAGAGATAGTTTTGCCTCCAATTGAAGCCCAAATTATAGTATGAGCGTCAGTCTCTTGCTTTTCAATAATAATCTTCGCGAGCGCGCAGATCAGCCGAAAACCTTTTCGCAATAAAAATTGAATTAACATTGGGAAGGGGGGAATACTTAGCAGTAGACAGTTCAGTTCACACGTTCACAGTAGCCAGGCAACGCACGTCGCACGCATATTACCTGATATTACACAGCAGTACTTACTTATACGCCAGTCAGCGCCTCGACAGCGGTCGGGACCAGTCGGGACTCGGGAGGCGTCCATGCGTTTATTCGGGGGAATAGGCACACATGTACTTTTTGCTGATATACTGTGTTTATCATGTGATTGAGAAATATGCGTCGAAGTCTGCGGCTGGTTACTGCTGTTTCTACTCTCTTGCCCGGCTGGAGGGGATCTTAGTTATCGGGAATTTGGTCCACTCGACGCTACGTACTCGTACAATATATTTAATAATACTTGACGTTTTCGGCGCCGTTAGAAATTACATGTATATTTTCGATGGGAAGATTAGCCGCTGATCTGGCCGATCATTCGAGTACTGTCCGTCGTTGATTCATGTTTAGCGGCTTGATTTTTTCCCACGATGTTGGACCGTATAAACAGAGACTTGCTGCCCATCAAGGGCCACTACTTCCTCTACAATGCCGGTGAGTGCACAGCTTTTCTTTTTGCCATTTACAAACTCAGTTCTCTTTATGTAAGTATGCTGTTTTGAGGTTATAAAATCCCATTACTATGACGAGCATGCATAGGTATACATATATAGCATACTTATGGAGAAAATATATATAGGTATAATGTGTGTAGGTAGATGCCAACTTGTGCTTACGCGCGGTAAAGCTATACCTATATGCATGTCTATACATTTTTGCCGATAGCCACGAGTGTGGAATATCGTATTCCTCGCGATTGTACTCTAAGTACTGATAAAAAAGATGACGATAAGACGGAATTGTCACTTGAAAATATTGCAAGAACTATATTATAAGCAATTTATTGATAATGCATGAGAGGTCATAAAATGCCATAAATTATGGTACAATTCATAACACTTTTATTTGCTTGATCAGCTTAATTGTTTCTTTATTGTAATATTTATATTTTTATTCTATTATCACAAATGAAATTCATCTCTTACGTATTTTTGTACCTTAACTGTTCAAAATTTGTTAATGCAACAGCTGCATGCAGACAGAAAGCAGACCTGATTACTTATATAGTTTAGATAAATGTGTCATTGTAGTAGAAGCCAAGCCCGAAATTTAATGTTTGAATCAAAAATTGATTGCCCTGTTTATAAAATATTTCTTTCTGTTTTATTAAAACGAATTTTTCTGTGTAATCTATATTTAATGGAACATGTACCAATAAAAAATATGTATGTTTTTTCAGCTACTGGTCCAATCATGCAATTTTTACCAATAATAGCAAAACAGTTGGGATTTTCAGGATTTCTTGTTGGTACGATATACACAATACTGCCAATCTCAGGACTAATAGCAAAGCCATTGTTTGGTGGCCTTGCGGATAAATTTAGACTCCATAAAGCATTTTTTATAGCTTTCCAAGCAATATTAGCTATAGCATTTTTTACAATAAAATTTATACCTGAAGCAGAACACAGTGTGAAGACAAATTTGGCATGCAATATTGCCTCTTTTTTAGAAATGCCTACCAACAATCTCATTTCAGATCAAGACACAGATGATATGAAAATTAATACTAAAGACAATGCTCATTGTCATCTGTCTTGTACGGTAAGATCAATGGAAGACATTCAAGCAATATGTGATTCTTGGCATGTCAAAAAGTATTGTTCTTTAGCAAATACAGGAATTAAACCAGAGCAAATTGCAAGAATTGAAAAGTTGGAATTTGAAGCTTACTTTAATGAGTCTTATGATTTACATGTAGTGAGTAATAAGCTGTACATGGTATATTGTTTTATTTGTTAGTAACTGTGAACTGATATTTATTACTACTCCTAGGGCTCAAAACTGGATCTTCGAATATTTAACATTTCTTTAGGAGATGGCGATCTGCGCCCTGCTCTGTGTAGTACAAAATCCTTTCGAATTCCATGCACAACAAAGTGTCCTAAAGTTCCTTTTCTTGATAAGTTAATAAGAAATATTAGTCTCATCAATGATGATGCATCAAGGCAAATATCAACTGGAATTTTTCAATGGTTTTTATGGGCATCCATTGTCAGCTGGATTGGCATGGCTGTTGTAGTTAGTATAGGAGATGCTATATGTTTTGATCTGTTAGGTATGATGATACTGTAATTTATCCTATAAGTGTTTTAATTGATATTGAATTTTATTATACTTATTCCTGTGTTAATATGGAGAGTAACAAATTTTGAAATTACATACATTTGATCCTTCTAGGAGATGGTAAAAGTAGAAACTATGGCAAACAAAAAATGTGGGGTAGTATTGGAGTTGGAATATTTGGCATAAGTGCAGGATACCTGACAGATCTTTCAAGTAAGGGAGAAGAGACAAAAGACTATTCTTGTATTTTCTATCTCATGCTCACTGCCATGATTTTTGATATCTTAGTTTCTGCTAGATTAAAAAAAGTATGTATATTTTATAATGATAATGATCAATTACTAAAAATAAAGCATTATCGCCGTAATTATGTAAAATGCTTTTACAGAGTAGCTTAGATCATTCAAATGAACCATCTGTCCTGTGGGAACTTTGGTCCATTGCAAGAGAAGGAAGAGTTCTGGTGTTTGCTTGGTGGTGCATTGGAGCAGGGATGTGCACAGGAGTTATTTGGAACTTTTTATTTTGGTACACTGAAGAAATTTCTCCAGCTCAATCACAAAAAGAATGGTTAAAAACATTGCAAGGGCTACTCACAGGAGTGCAATGCTTCCTTGGGGAAATGCCATTTAATTTTATATCTGGCAATATTCTGCGAAAGGTCGGGCATATAAATGTTATGAGTCTTGTACTTCTTGCTTTTTCAATAAGGTAAATTAAAATTGTAAATTTTTTTCCTATTTTCAAAAACAGTTTATACCATATGACATATATAATTTTGTTTTATTACAGATTTATGGCATACAGTATGTTTTCCAATGCATGGGTATTTTTAATTATTGAACTTCTTCATGGACCTACACTTGGTTTATGCTGGCCAACTATGGTTTCATATGGTGATAAAGTAGCACCCTCAGGTACAAAAGCAACAATTCAAGGACTTGTTGGAGCAGTATTTGAAGGCATAGGTAATTTTCATAAATTTACCAAATAATTAAACGAAATTGTCTCTTTTTGTTCATAATTCATTGGTTTTTTACAGGTGTGTCTTTAGGAAGTTTACTCTGTGGCTATCTTATTGACCAATACAAAGGTGTAGTGACGTTTAGAGTCTTCTCAGTCGGCGCGCTTGTTTGGTTAAGCATCTTTTGGATAATGCAGCTTTTACTACGAAAAGCTAAAGCATATCCATTGCAACAAGGCCATATCCGTGAGTAAAGGATTACTTCACGTGGAAATTTAAAAAATTTGTATTATTGTGATTAGAGCAATATATTAACGGCTTTAATTACTTATAATTAGTATTGTTTAGTTGTGTTTGAAATTTTTTTATACATTTACTTCAATTTGTTTTAGTTATGTTTTATAAAGTTCCTGATATTTTTATGTTAAATATTGTCTTATTTTTTAACAAATTCCCTTTTTATGCATGCATGTAAAAATATACCCATCAACACGTTTTACAATTGAAATTCATGTGACTTTCAGATTTGGCAAGTTATGCTCCTCCCGATGATGATGCAATTCTCATGACTATGAGTCAAGAGATGCAGACATATTAAAAAAGGAACTGGATTAATTAAAAACCAAAGTCATCTTTGTATCAAAGTTCATACTCATAATGCAAAGCCACCAAGCTTTTCAAGATCGTACTTCACCCTTTAGTTTTAACTATTTATATCAATTACACAAGTAATTTGTTATAAGAATGTTGTAAATGTATTGTCTTGTAATTATTTGCTTTGAATTTAATTTTCGAAAATTACCTAATTTACTTATAGAGCATAAGCCATGTCATTACTTTTTCATTAAAATCACGATTGAAACTACATATTTGGTCAATTATTTGACGCGTGATCAGTCGTTAACCAGTATTACGTAAATAATGTAATAAAGTGTACGTACATAGCAGTTAATAATAATACACGTTTTTATACATTGAATTATCATAGTATTTTTGAATTCTCCTTTCATCATAAAATATACGTAGATTTTTGAAATGGGGTATCCATATCTTATTGCTGAAAACAGTAATTTTATTATTATACTAGGAAAATCGACCGCGCTTCGCGCGAATAATATCGTTACGCAATTCTTTCTTTACATTCTAAACAGAAGCCAAATGTTATCATTTTCCTCACTATAATATAATACATTTGTATATATGTATCTTGTCTCACCAATCATGTCACCCAATATAATGTAGGTTATGTGCTTTTTAATTTTTGAAGTCAGATATTCGTTATTTATTTTATAGCTAAATAATTAATTGTTACAAACCTAATCTCAAAATTTAAACTAATAAAACACGATCATTTATTATTAAACTCGTTACCATTCAAATTCAAATATTGAATTTTAAATGTTGGCGCCATCTAAACCGGATACACATCTGTCGACCAATCACGGCCATCGTCCATCTTTTATAGGCTTCAGCAACATCCGGCCATCACTTTTTTTAGAGAGGATACAATTAATGTATTCGCATTTTATTTTGTTCAATTTTAAGGGCCTTCGGGAGTACAGATATAGCTATATAATAAGCGAGAAAAATAGCGGTTCCTTGTATCCCAACTTTTGAATCAACCGGTGCACCAATGATGCTGAAAATGATATATATGTTATGGATTGATGTACCCTTTCTGCGGGGAAGTGGGCTTTTAAGCCTTCGTGAGCCATGTGTATCAAAAATGATTATTTAAATTTATCGATTTTAAAGCGTAAAAACAACATGTTTCTTTTGTTTTTCATACTAACCCCGAAATAGGGAGAAACTAAATAATCACATTTTGTAATTTATAGAGTCAACAAAAGCTTATAAGCTCATTTCCCCGCAGAAAGGGTAACAAAGAATTACATACATAATTTTCAGCGTCATCGGAGCACCGGTTGATTCAAAAGTTGGAATGGAAGGTAAGTACTGCTTTTTTTTCTCGTTTATTGTACAGCTATATCTATACTCCCGAGGGCCCTTAACGATTAATTTTGGAAAAATTAAAAAATTGGTTTTGTTTACAGAAGTTTTCAGAATTTAATAGATGAGTTTGGTAGAGTATAAGAAAGACGTCGCTGTATTTTAAATATCATTATTTATTTATTTTCGTATTTAAAGAAAATAGTATAGAAACACGCTTTTACATAATCAGAGTTACTCAAGTTATTTTAAAATACCCTGAGGATAAAAAATTTAAAAAACCAAAGCAAGGAAATTGAAAAATTATACGTGCATTATAAGGGAGAGAGAGTCCAGAATGCACCCCCTAACAGCACACAACGTTTTTAAAACGTTTTTAAAACGTTTTTTCACAAACTTTGTAACGTTATTTTCTAAGTTTTAATAACGTTTTAAAAACGTTTTAAAGACGTGAAAAATGTCCGAAAATTTGAGAAAAAATTTTTGTAGAAAATAATGAAGACGTTTATATAACGTTTTTAAAACGTTTAAGAATACCAATTAATTAAACAATTTAAACAAAATGTTTAAATAATCATTTAAATATGAAATGGTTGCCAAAAGTGGAAGTACCATCCAGATGGTACTCCCAATTTTGGTAACCACTCCCCATTTCAATGTTATTTAAACATTTGTTTATGATTGTTTATATAATTCTTATTTAAAACTATAGTAACGTTTTATAAACGTTATTTTTTAAGTTTTAAAAACGTTATAAAAACGTTATATAAACGTTTTCAATATTTTCTACAAAATTTTTTCTTAAAAAATTTCGGACATTTTTCACGTTTTTAAAACGTTTTTAAAACGTTGTGTGCTGTTAGGGCCATGTGTTATTTTGGTCGCAATTTATAAAATTTACACGAAAGAATACATTTTTCAATTTTTTGTCACATCAGATTTTACCTATATTTAAATATCCCCTTTTTGTGTCAAAATGTTGAAATTTTGGTAAGCATGCTCCTATGATTCGAACCTAAAGATAAAGATGCAGCTCACAATGATTTTATAGATCAAGACACGTGCAGGAAAACCTTCTTTGTGTAAATTTTAAACGTAGGAATCACGTAGAAAGAACGTATATCTATGTTAACAACGAAATTTTACCGAAACTAAATCATACAGAAAAATGAGAGGAATTAATGTACTTATTGCCGGCAAAACGACCTAAGTCCATTTTTACCTATAAAATATGCCAGGATGAAAAAAAAATCATTTAAAAATTAGTCTATAAGTTAAAAAAAAGCATGAAAACATTCTTATCATTTTTGAATGTCAAATTTGATACCAGTGTCCCGACAAGAAGTAGATGTGCCAGAGTATGATGGAATAGTATATTACGATACAAGTGGCATAAATAGTCCATTACGGCACGGCGTGTATTAGCACCCGAGCATAGCGAGGGAGCTAAACGCCGTGCCGTATCGGACTATTTATGCCACGGATAGGCGTGACATAGATGCGGATTTATGCCACACAGTGCTATAAAATAATGATCGATACGCGTGCGAAGTTGATTCTGCACTCGTGTGATTGTCACCCTCACTTCGCTCGGGTGATGACGGGCAAACCTCACAAGAATCAACTGTTTCGCACTAGTATCGAAATGTACTATTTAATGAAAAAGCGTACAATTTTTGTACAATTTTTTTAAGTCTTTTAAGGGCTCAAATAAAAGGTCGTTTTAGTAGATTTTATATATGACATGACTGGCGATTTATAGAGCCGCACCCCACCCCATACTCCCTGATAGAAGTTTCACGATTTTCGTTAATCAGAGATGGGGTAGATTTTACTTACAAAAGTGACCGTTCTTATGCTCGCTTTGAAAAAATTTTATCCTGATATTAATATTTGACTTGCTCTAAATAATAACGTTATTAGTTTGTACGTTCCTCTGCTGCATATTCTCCTACTTTTTATACGTTTCATATTCTTATAAAGTACCCCCACTCATCATGAAGACTAAAACAACAATTATGATAATAATCCATCTATAAAAGGGAGACAGCTTCTTCTTCTTCTTTCTTTTTGTAGGCTTTATCCAACTGCCTGATGAACGGCAGAAATGACATACGATGTATTGCACTTTTCGCGCCCATAATAAATATGCTAACAAACCTAAGTTCGTTCGTTTATTCGTCCTAAGAACGTGTAATACGTTTGATTTGAGTAACGTGACTTTTAAAATAGTTAATTTGAAGAAATTAATTAATAACACTTCCTCTCTGCGTTTTCTCGGGCTTGAGACCGTCAATAGGCCGCATTAAAAGTGCATAAAACTTAAAAAATCTCGCGCAAGAAAATCCGTGAGTTCATTTCCACGTCTGGAGACCGACTGCATTCTGCTGTTATGCCCGTTGCAGTCCTGCGTCTCTCTCCTCCCTCGGTCCCTTTTTTTTTAACAAATCTTAGCTTTGATGTGGGAGGTTTGAGTATACAAACGGGTCTGACGCGCTTACGCGGGCGTCGGTGGCTCGGTCGCTGCGAGGTGGCGCTTTGGCTCGACTACTGCCCCCACTCTACGGTAATACGTAGGTAGTATACATCTGGAGTAGCGACGCGTCAAGGATCTTTATTTTAACA